>VXBA01001114.1:60990-76096 GCA_013399895.1 Serilophus lunatus | reverse complement strand
AGTACTGTGTCCAGTTCTGGCTGGGGCAGAGATGTCTTTGTGCTCTTCTTTACCAGCTACTGAGTCTACTGTCTCTATTGGCTACTCTCAGGTGGTCAGAGAGAAACCCTAGCTGCACCCCCTGCCTGCCTGAACTGCCGTGCCACACCTCCACTGTCATGCCACACTCCAGATTACTTGTTCTCCAGAGAGCCATTGTGCTCCTAGAGCCATTTAAATCTCCTTCAGATGCGCCCAGTACTGCCCTCTCCTCTCCTGGTTGGTAGACGAGGGCTTCCAGGTCCTGACAAGGCTGAAGGCTGCTGCTTGGGTGTTTCTGAACTTGTGAAGTCCCCTGTACAGCTTGATCTCACCCCTAGACTTACCTTCAGTCCCTGCCACTGCTGCTTCACTGACTGAGGGTTTGTTTAGGTCTTATTGCATTTTCAGTGTACCAATGTGCCACTGCATCTTCATTTTGTACTGGACTCACATGAATTCCAAGTTCCATTACTGAGTCCTACAAGACATAAGTAATGTGACTTTCTAAATAATTTTCACATCATGCATGAGGCAAGGGAATATGGTATTCTCTCAGCAATGAGATCTCTTTAGGGGTGTAGTCTTGGGAGAGAATGTGACAGTAGTTGCCTTGAAAGCTTCCCAGAGGACTCTGATGCTAACTGCTTCATTATTCTGACCTAATTTATGAAAATGCTTAGAGACAAAAATCAGATTTTAAATGATAAAGTTGCTAATGCATTGCACATAATTGTTGAATTTCCCCTGTGGATGAGCTCCATGAAAGGGGACAGCTATAAGAGACTCTAGTGCTGTAAGCCCTGGTGCTGTAAGCTCTGGTGCTTTAAACTCCTTGTGGTGCACTAAAAGAAGGTACAGGTATTCTGACCTAAAAGGATGTACTGACATGGCACATGTGCATTAAATGCCAACAGAGCTGTATAAGCAGCCTAAGTGAGTCCTGAAGGCAACATATTCATGTTTGTAGGTCTTGTCTTTCAGTTAGAGTCCTACATCTGAGCATAATTTGCTATCTGTCTAATGGCATTATGAGAATTTGTCTTGTTTCTTTACAGTTTCAAAAATGATTTTCTTTACTTTGTGGCATGTACATAACATTAAGTGCAGAATTAACAGTTGTAAATAGGGCAAAGTACAGCTTCCCAATAGCTTCCCTAGTTTTCCTTCTTTTACTAAACTTTAACTAAAGCTTTGATCAAGTCTAAAATGCAGAGGCATTTAAAAGGACATGCAAATTTATCTTACTGCATAAATATTAAATACAATAATAAATGTTCTACTGATATTATGTATTTATATTTAAAATTTGCAATATGCAAGACAATAAATACTTTGACATTATAATGTGTAAAATAACCTAGCATGCCTTTTTCACCCTAACTCATTTTGTGTAAAACACCATTAGGAACAATCATAATGATAGTTGTATATATCCTGAGGGTCTGGTGAGCATTAGCAGATGCTCACCTTTTACTTACAGACTGATGGAAGTTGAAATTATGGGAATTTTGCCATCCATCATGCAGGTGCTGAGAGACTAAGGTGATAAGTTCAAAGAGCTGATGGTTAATAATTAAATATAATAAGCATCTGCTATTGTTATTACCCAGGGGCTGAAATATGCTGTTTAGACGCAGAATAGGGTTATGGACAGCATAACTCTGCATTGCCTCTTGGAAGGATCAGGCGAGAATTGCCACTGACCTGTACAAAATTAGAGTTTTCCGAAGGACTCCTCTGCAACAATTTTTAAATGCTTCAGCCCAAATTCTGATCTTCTCACTCATTCTGATCAGTACCAATATGTCAGTATAATTACTGTTAGAGTAAAGTGCTAATGTGGCAGGATGTACAATGGTGACCCTCAGTCCATGTCTGTACCTGGAGCGGGACACATTTATCCTATCTTTACAATTTACCAAGTTGGACACAGTTTAAACCAGCTGTTCAGGCTTGCTCTATAGTCAATTCAGGAAGAATTTCTTCTCTGAAAGGGTTGTCAAGCATTGGAATGGACTGCCCAAGGAAGTGGTGGAGCCACCACCCCTGGAAGTTTTCAAGAGATGACTGGACATGGCACTTAGTGGTACAGTTTAGTTGGTATAGTGGTGTTCAGTAAAAGGTTGGACTCAATGGTTTTGGAGGTCTTTTCCAGATTTAATGATTCTATGGTTCAATAGAAAGAGATAGACATCTTCACAGGGAACCTTATCCTAAGATAATTTGGCTGAACTGTCCTTTGAAGAACACCTCTCTTCCTTCACTGACTGGAGAGTATAGCTAACAGTTAGACTTTTACATTAAATGAATCCCACTCTAATATCTAAGTCAAATTAAGCTCATTGTTAAGTCTATGCCTACTGACAATGCTATATTCTTCTGATGGCAGACCTTGAGTGTCCTTTTTGCACTTGTTTGAAATACAATGTACAGTTGAAAAATGCAAATAATACGTTTCAATACTATTACACAAGTAAAAGAGATTTCTTGGTGACCCCTCATAATGCAACTCTAAACATGCCTAGTAGAGCCTTACTTCTACTTTCATTACCTCTGTGGTAGATGCTTTTTTTTAGGCAGTAACTATATTGTAAGGGATTGATGATGGAGGAAATACTTAGGAGGAAATACCATATGTTGTTAACCAGTTGTTATACTCTTTCTTGGCCTATCACATGTGTCCACTGATGCAATCACTATGCAGTAAGACACATAAATTAAAATCTTATTTTTAAGGCGAGAATTCTCCCCAAAATTTTCTGAACTTGTTGGCTGTCCTGTATAATGTTAGGTATTACCTGACCCAAGTTGAACTCCACGGGCCACTTTTAAAAGGTATATAAATGTATTCATTGCAAAAACATCTGCTATGTACCAAAACACCACACACACGCAAGACAGGATGCAGATCTTCATAATATCATAGCATTACTGCTTCTTCCTGGAAATTAGAAGCACCTTATCATGTGTCTTCTAATATATTCTAATGTCCCATAACAGTTGGGGTTTTTTTCTTCCTGATAGAGATTTATAGCAAGAATATACTTAACTCACAGTTAAAAAAGATTTTCTGAGGAGGCAAAACAGATCAACACAGAAAACTAGGGTCTAGAAGCCAAAAACTAGACAGATAATACAAAAGTAACCCAAAGTAAAATTTTAATATGCTTATGGGAAATAAATTAGACACCATTCATAGAAATATAATAAATAGATAAAAAGAAATGCAAGAATTGCAGTCATTGCATACATTATGAGATGAAGACTGAAGACAATTAAGGTATAGCGAGAAATGAAAAAAAACAAACACATTTCTTTTACCTAGGATGATGATATTGAAGAGAGCAAAAAAATGTTGGATGACTAAGAGGAAGGAAATTATGGAAATTACTACACCTGAAAAAGCATGTGCTGAGAGGGGTTTTTAATTTTTTCATTAGATAGAGGAAAGCTTGTAGTATAAATGTATAGTGTTGGCAAAATAAAAACAAACCACAAATGGAAAGACTATCCATGAAAGTATTTAAATTTGCATTTAGGTTTATAAATATCAGTGTGACATATTTCTAGCAGGAAAGGAAATTAAATGAAGCCTAATGGTATTAGAGTAGGTCCTGACTGTAATCTAAAAAAGCATTAACATGGGAGCAGTTTTGATGTGCCAGTCCTGTGCTACATATTTTCCCTAAATGAGGTTTTACTTATACAAGTTGTCTTATGAATTTGAGATTGAAGGCTGAAATTACTACAGCAAGTAAGGTAAATTCTTGCATACAGAACTCTAGTTCAGTAACATTTATGACTGGAGATTTCTTTCCCTCTTTCCTCTAGGAAAATGGAAATTTGTGTTCTGTGGGATAAGAAAATTCAGAATCAAATATCACCTTGCAAAGCCACTTTTACTTAGTTCAATTCAGGCCTTGATCGAGCAGGTGAAAACTGTTTGTATGGCATAGCTACTGGCATACAACTCAGCTTCCTTTCAGGAAACCTTTCTTATACTCAAGTGTCTAGGGTCTAGATGCCCTAGAGAACAATGCTTCACACTGAAATTAAACTCCTGAGTTAGCCCTTGGAGCAGTCTTTCTTTTACGGTGACTATAGACAGAGTTGAGTGTCTTACTTCAGGGCCTATATTACAGCTGTAAAAATCTGAAGTTTGAGTTGCAAAGCCAGAATAATATAATCTGATATAAGTGAGGACTAGTCCACAAAGCCTCTAATGTATGAATGATGATGCATTTCATTTCTTTGTCACATCAGAGCTGATCTATGCAGTTTGCTGTATTCTAGTAAAACTGAGAATTCAGCTAGGTACTACTTATACTCAACACCATTAGTTCTGTACTGACACTACTGGAAAAGACAAAGACTTAACTTCTTTAGCTGTCTTATGTGTCATAGAGTTTGCATTTCTTCTGCATTGAAAAGTATGTTGGAAGTACTTTAAGGAATTCTTAGGAATTCTTCCATGGCTGTAATCAGTTTCTGCATTACTTTTGAATCTTTAAGTCTTCTTTTTATCAAAATTCTGATGGATTTTTAACCCAGTTATTATTAACAAACTTTGTGCATGATGACCTATTTTGTTCCTTTATATTTCTTTTAATTATACATCAAGTATATGCATTAAATATCTGCTTATATTTCTTTTTGTTTTGCTGTGCATTGTATTTTCTAGGTAACCAATTTTTTAATAGTGCATTGCTCAGGGTTAATTAGATATTGATCTCTGGTGTCATCAGGTGCTTTAAAACATTTTTCATGATCTGAATTTATTTTTGAACCATTCATTTGTCCGGGTAGGTATTCTAAAGGACTGTCGACTGTTTTGATTGATGTGTATTGAATAATTTCTAATTTCTACCTTTTTGTTCTAAACTGCAGTTGCTGATCATCAACCTCTGCAATTCAAAACCTCTGTTTTAGTTTCATTTGAACATCATTGCTATATTTGAAACAGTCATTAAAATATCATAAAGCTTGAGAATCCAGAGATGTGACTTGCAAAATTATAAATGAAACAAGTTAATCTTCTTAAAATGTTCACAAAAAAAGCAGTAGTTAAATACCTTCAATATAGTTTTCTATTCTCAGCTTCTGTTAAAAAACTCAGTATAATCAACTTTCAGTTATGCTGAAACAAGTCAATGACAGTTATATTTTGCGATACACAAAGAGAACAGTGAGGGATTTATGTTCATGTAACCACACAGGGTTAAATAATTCTTCATCAGAGGACAGCAGAGTTAAAATATTCCTAAAGGTCACTTACCATCTCTTCAGACCATTTAAGGCTTCTGAAATGACATACTGAAGTAAAATTACCCCTCCAGTACAGTCATTCTGTTAGAGATCCAGCTAAAATCAGTGCTGAGATAAATGAGACTGCAGAAAATTGATTTTACACTTGTAGTATAAGAGTGTCCAAATGTTATAGGCCAGTGCCTCAAACAAAATTTTAAAGTACTGCCGTGCCTTAAAAATAATAACACAGAAAACAGAGTTAAATACACCTTAATATACCCTTTATTGATAGCTTTATATTAAAATGTTCACTTTGAAGTTTTATTTGCTATGTGACATGGTCTGAATTTTCTTCCTACTTGCTTCTCTCTGTTGATAATACTTATAAAGAAACTGACCTTTTTCCTTCATCAATCACTTTGTCTCATTCAGCAGTTTCTTTTATTGCAAACCAGTTCTTGCAGTTTGACAGGTAAATAAATGCATACTTACCTTCATGGAAGACTGACAAAACCTTAATAGAGTACAAAGCAAGGTTTTATGATATTTCATCTAATTATTTTTCAAGATTGTTTTAGCAAGAAGAGACTGTTTTGACTAAATAAAGGTAACATTTGCGCAGATCCAATGTGATTGTACCAGATCTGTTAGCTGTTCTGTGTGAGCTTCTGGCTGCCAGCCTGCTTTTTTTTTTTTTCTCTCTTATTGCAGTTTTTGATGCTTCTTATTTGAGAAAGCTCATGTCTTTCAGCTCCTTGCCTTAGCTCTTACTAGTTAAGCTATGGTATTATCCAACTGGGACCTCTCTTTTCAGTCATCTCTTTTCAAGTGTTTCAAACTTCATCGTGGTTGAGTAACAGCAAGAACAATTAATGCAATATTTTATTACTTTCTTCTCCCTGCAGTGTTAAATAGTCTCCAGGGCATGTAGGCAGCATGATGATGACATTTTTGAGAAGACCTAGTGCATTCTTGACATCTTAAAAAGAAATAATTTGGCCTTATTTTTTCCATACTTAGAAAATAAGAGAACTCATAACAACCTTAGCATTGCTCAACATACATCTTAGGATGTAGTGTTAGTAACAGTAGTCAAACAATTCCTTTAAATCAACCAAAATAATAAAGAAATAACAACAACAACAGTGAACAATAATAAATAATAATGATCCACTCAGGCTAAAGTGAGTAGATAGTCAGTAGTGCCTATGTGAGGTTTCTTACTTGACTTGATTCTTGGTGGATATATTCTTCCAAAGATAAGCAGGAGGTTGAAAGGAAATGTGGCATTTCTAATTTGCTTGTTCTCTGGCAGTGTTGCATATCTTGGTTTGGTCTTGTTGAGTACAAAACAAAATCCGTAGCAAAAATTCTAGGAAAAATGAGTGTGCCATTCATGCCAAAAGATGCTAGTGGTGTTTTTCATCATTATTATTTTCCCTGCTGCCCTGTTTTCTTCAGTAAGACTTCATGCAAGTAAATGCAAGAAATTTTGCTCAACAGATCATTTTAGGTAAATCTATGCACAGACTTAAGTCTCACCTTTAGGCACATGACTTCTCATTCTAGTAGTGATCAAAATGGCTCCATTTAATTGTTCTTTTGGAATATAAATAAAATTGGAGAAAAAGATTATTTTAATTCTTGGGCAATTCTTCAGAGAATTTGTACCCTTTCAGAACAGAGATGTCATTTTTGTAACATTGTTTGCAAAATGAAACTAATGGATAATCCACAATTAAAAAAGACACTCTGGTTGGTGAAAGTACCTGCTAAATTGGAAATAAATCGATAAAGCAAAAGGAAGATGTGCTTAAATAACTATCTTAACTATGTCTACATTCTTTTGGACTAATTCGACAATGGAATTTCTAAAAATTTGATACAATTACAATGCACCATTCAGTTAAACACAGAAAAGGAAAACTATGAAATCTCGACGTTTTCCATAATGAGCAAAATATACTTTTTTCCAAGTCTATTACCAATATGTTACTTTTGTTTCCCACAAACATAACATTAATCACTTTTCTACATATTACTTTTCTTCTTTTTGTACTTGTCATTACTTTTGGTACTAGTTAAAATTAATACACCACTACAGTAAAACCAAAACATTATATTTTTTTTCACCCGATGGTACATTTGGGTACAGTTTCAAATTCTTAAAAGCAATTCCAAATAAAGATACTCATCACCTAAAATGAATTAATGAGAGTCTCAGTTCCTCTCCAAAACTGTTTGAGCAAGTATTGTGTAACGTTTGTATTCAGTGAAGACAATTTCATGCAGTACTATGAACAGATTTACTCATAGTTCACATTAGCCAAACCCAAAACTAAGAAGTGAAGGTATTTTCTTCTTTCCTTTTTATCTGCCTAACCCACAGTATTTTCAGTTGAAGGACTCCTCTCTACTATCTATAAATGAGTACAGAAAATGCAAGAATATCCATGCTGTTTCACCTTGTTTGTATTTGTTTTAATCAACCCTGGATGAAAGCCATTAAAAAACTAAAATAAAAAGTCAAATAGGACTACAGAGCTTCAATGTTCTCCACCCTAGTCCAGCCAGGAGTATTATTAATGGCTACTTGTAAATAGTCTTAAACCAACAAATATCAATGTTTAACACGTTCTTCAGTGAATGTAGTTACTTCATTGTGGAACTAGAACATGTGCAAATCTGAAAGAAACAATTATGGGAAAACTTAAGTATACTGAATAAAATATTCTTATTTTTGCTAACTGATCTACGGCCGTTTCCCCTCCTCAATGTTATAATTCCCAAAGACAGCTTACAGCTTCCTCCTCCTTTTGCATCCAAAATCCATAGATTTCCAATTTTGCAGTAGAAATAGCAGCAGTGATTGAGATGCTATTGTCCTAAAGCTGCTTTTCATGTCTCTCCCAGCCAATTTTTCCCCTACTCCCACAGAAACAAAAAAACCCCCAATAAGCTAGCATCTTTTTAGTTCCTTCATTAACATCCTGCTGGTTTATTGAGCAAAAATTATAACGGGATAAAAATCCTACTGAATCCTGCGTTCTACTGAAGCTTGCAGAAGAACACCTGATAGGAATGGTTCTGTTTTACTTACTCCTACTTACAATTCCAGTTTCAGTTCAAGGTCTACATTGAGTCTGGTTTTACTCTACACAGTTTGTTCACTCTTAATTTTAAAGGAGATTCCCTAATTCAGCATCTGTAATCATGAAATTATTGTCTTCAGTGATAATTGCTAATTTTGGCTTATTGATGAGCAGGACACCTTAATACAAATAATTAGATTTAGAAACATAATCAAAATTAGTTAACATTTAAGGGACAATATTCTTATCCTTCCTTTCTTTCTGCTTATTTTATCCCCATTATTGTTTTGTACAAGAATTCTTAAAAAATTACAACTATCTAGAGGAAATTCGTATATCATCAATAAATGTGAAAGCTAACTAGAGATCTTACTGATTGTTGCCTACTGAAACCTCAGTTGTTAAATCAGATTAGAGGACATTCCAATGGAACAATAAACAACAACTGCTTTGCAATAAAGGAGTATTCCATCTCTTTTTAAAGTCTGCATCGCCCATGTTGGTTCATTTGTGAGTAATGGCTCTGCTCTTTTATTTATAGTAACATTGCACTAATGTCACATGACAGTCAAGTCTGTTTCTCTCTGAAAACATCTGAAATAAAAGCCTTGAATTGTCCATGCTGGCCTGTTTAATTACTGTATTGTACAATCAGCCTGAGAAAAAAAAAATCTTGAAATAATGACCTGTTAATTCAGGTCCAGAGCACATAACAAGGAAAAACTCTGAGAAAAGACATAATCTTTTAATATCCAGCTGTGAAAAAGAATAGCTATAAGAGGTGACACCAGCTCAGCTGTTTATTTATTCATAGACACTAACCAAATAAGGTAGAATTGTCACAGCAGGCTTTTCTTGTGCTTTTACCATACACTTCTTTAGTAAGTTTCCTGTAAGATAAAAATAAATCAGAATCATATTAGATTGCTTGTAGAACAAGAAAGTCAACAGCAGTGAGACTACACCCAGATCCTGGTTTGACTCTAAGAGATCTTATTTTACGAGTGTGACCAAATCTCCCACATAATTAATTTAGAAAGAGGTTCACACTAAAACACAGAACAAAAGATCTGGAGCCTTTGAGAAAGTTCAAATGAAACTATTGATCTAAGACAAATTAAATTCCATAGCACTGTGTTAAGTGCAAGACGGATCCAGTACAGACAACATTTTTTTTTTTTTTTTTGTACAGGATAATGAACTTTCTCCGCCTTCCATTTCAAAGCCATGTGAATATAAAAGACACATCTTTATCACTGTAAAGCTGTTATTGAGATAGAAATGTTTTTTTGTTGCTGATTTTTTAAAAAAAGATGGACAAACACAGACATTAAATAGACATTGTCAGACTTAAATCTGAAATTTTGCAGTCTATTTCTTTGACACATTCCCCACTCTAAGGAAGAGATTCGCAAGTTATTTTGATATATGGTGAACCATGATGAGGATTTTTGAAAAGGGGTGAAGGGAAAGTAATCTCTGCTTCTGGGAATACCCATTCTTTAAACTAAAGGTTGATATAGTGTGCATCTAATGATAACTTTTATCTCTGGCTCATGGAGATACTTCCTAAGAGCTGTTTTTTTCTAAGGTACATTAGATTACAGCTAGTGTCATTTAATTCTCATTCAAAGCATAATAAGCACCCATAGATTCTTTGTAAGACAGCATTTGTGTCATTTTCTGCAAATTCATTACAATGACTGCTGAGACATGATATGTCTAAGGTTTGTGAATTTGGGATAGTGTCCCTTTTTTTTTTCTTCTGCCTGCAACGAATCAGTCAGCATTAGCGACTGGCACAAAGAAATAATATTTTAAATGCACACATCAGCACACCCTGATTTTTGCTCTTGTGAGATACATATAGGTATGTACTTTTCTATTACAAACATTTACGTTGTTGCTTACAAATGCATGATTGTCAATCTATTTCCCAAGACAGCTTTTCAATTCCTAGACAAATGAAAATGTTATGATTTTGAATGTGTTTGCTTTCTTGCTCATGTAGAAGTCTTAGAAGTGTAGATATGGCTTTTTGAAAGACTAGAATATGTGGCAGTTCACTGTAAGAGAAAGAAACAGCAAGAAACAAAGAGTTGTTTGCTGAACTGAGGACAGCTATAGGGAAAAAAAAGTAAAACATAAGTACCTCCCATGATCTCATTTCAGTACAGGCTGTATATTGGATCAATTTTATCTCCATATGTTCTCAGAATATTGTTCTCGTTTACACATAGATTACTTTAATTTCCTTTATCTACTGCTTAAAGAAATTTCACCTACAAATCCTTTAGAATTCAACAGCTTAACCTCCTATGTAAAGAGAAGTGCTTATGCCATTCAAAACTGATAAGAGACACATGCTTCTCTTACTTCCACTCTTCTATTTTAATAGCCAAAGATAGATTAGTATTAACAGGCAACAGATTCAAGGAGTCACAGTTCAAAAGCTCTTGTAATTCAATGGTAAACTGAAATCACTGCAACGAATTCTAGACTGACTTAATCAGATATCAGAGCATACATTACATCAGAATCTATTACTAATATATTTGCAAACATTAGTTTGAATATTTCATGAATTATTTAGTATATTTATTCAGAAACTGCTGAACAGTGAAAAGCTTTTTATTATATAATTTTTATTAACCAACTATTTAACAAATATTTAATAAAATTAAGCAGAACTCAACACTAAAAAAAGCACATATATAAAGAGTAAGATAGGCCTTTTGAAAAGCATTTGATGCACAATCTGATAAGTAATCAGATTTTTTCTAAACACTTTTTTAAGTATCTTTCTGTCACATCTTTTCTTCTTAAAAATATGATCTTATGAATCTGAAAATCTGAAAACATTATCCAAAATCTGCATATTTTTACATGAAACATCTAATTTTTGTGTATATTTAGAATCAGATTGTCCTATATATTCAGGATGGTTAAAATAGGATGAATGTCATTCTGTTCACAAATCAGAAGTGTAGATTAATTCCTGAATGAGGAAACATATTTCTGTATTAGTGCTCTGAAGATGCTCGTTGTTGCTTCCTGTTGGTAGGCTTAACAATTGAAAGAAATTGTAGGGATGAATTATATAGGTTTGTAACATAAGCAAGCTCACACCAGTTTAGATCCAGGATCTGTCCAGTTCAGTATCTCAATGTAGTCATAAGCAGACACTTGGGAGAAATAAGAAGAGATGAAATGTATATAACAGCTTCTCTCTAATTGTTCCCAGCCCATGGGATTTCCTGAGTCTACAGTGATTAGAGTATCCAGTAACCTTCAAAATACCAGCCTTCCAAATACCAATCCAGTTCTCCTCTTGAACCATAGCATCACTGGTCAAGGATCACTGTAGGTTTACTTTCTGTTGAATCTCTGGCTAAGTTACTTTTATGCCATCCTATTTCTCTGCATATAGGGAAATAATTGGCTTTGACCATTTTCATTGCCCTTCTCTGAACATTTCCTAACTTTGGAAATAGAATACCTGTTATCTGAATTAAAAAAACAAAACAAACAGCATAGTTGAAGTTAAAACTGAGGTGCAATGTGTGAAGGGTAACTAGAAGCTACATGTGCACTTTACCAGAAGAAACACAAAGAAAATGTGGACCTACTTCTGAATGGTTTTGGTGGCCTAGTGCCAAAGAAACATCTTCCAATGCCTTCTTTATCTTGATCTTTTCTGACAAGGTTTCCTTTCAGGCCTCCCAAGTCTCTGCAACTAGTCGAAGAGTTTGAGGGAAACATACTACTTGTAGTAGGAGAGAAAGGTGTCAGAGTCTTATAGTTGCATATGTACAAGTCCTTGGGATAAATCTGAATGCACCTAAGTGGGCTAATAGAGCTTGCTGATGTATTGTGAGTCCCTTCTAATATCTTTGAAGGGTCACGAACACTCAGAGGGTTCCAAAATAATTGGAAAACATGTTTCGTATCATCCTTCAAGGAAGGCAAGGAGGAAGATCTAGGGGACAACAGACTGGCCAGCCTAATCTTACTCCTGTAGAAGTTTGTTGAATCAAATAGCATGATGTGTGTGAGGCTGCAGTAGTTCTGTGTCACCAGGTCCATCCAGCTAGTAGCAAGACTGAGTATATATTCTCCAAAAATATGTGCATACACATATATACACACAAACACATGCATACAGTAGCCATACAGCATAATTCCAGCTGAAAACATTACCTTCACCAGCATACACATAAATGCATACACCATTCACACAAACACACACAACATGAAAAGCTGATCCTGGTCCTCAGCTCTGACAGACTAGCACTGAGGTCTTTAATGAAATATATAGGCATGCACTTCATATTACTTCAGTAGAAGGTCTTGAACATTAAGAGGTATTGACTCCCATGTCTCCTGGACTCTTCTGGCTATGGGACCTTCAAGCCTCTGAAGTTTATAGCTGCACTGTGAGTTCTGGTAGTCAGGTGGGATTGTTTAACAAAAATTTACACAGTTTAGATCTCATCAGTAGCTGATCTGAGATACACAGTTACCTGGTGAATAAATCTCGGATCCATGGTCTCCCTGTTATAGGTTAGATTCCTTTTGGTGAAATTTTCCCATTACTACCACCAGATGCTGGCAAAACTGAGGAAGGGAAAAGACAATCCGCCAACCTGAGAGCAGAATTCCTCAGCAGGGGTGAGGTGAACAACTTCATCGTTTTCAGCTTTGAGAGTAATTAGCCCTTGATTGTCGGGTACCAGGGAGATTTCCTACTCTAGGATGGTTGTGAAGGGGGTGGGGAGCAGGTGTGTGGATGTTGGAGGATGCCTGTCTTTTCTTCCCCCTCATGCTGGACAATAAAAACTCTGTGGGTGACCAACACAGGTCTCACTGGTTTTCAGGAGCAAGCCCTGGGAGAGGGCTGCCTCGCTGGTGCCATTTCTCCCTAGTCTCTCCTTCTTGCCCTGGCACAGTGGAGAGGTCCTGGCTTCTGCCCTGGGACCAGACCCCCTCTGTTGCTGTCTCTGCCTGGCCTGGCCCAGCTGCCATGTCCAAGTGATCTCTGCAGCAACTCTGGAGAGGGAGAGGAGAGCCCTGCCTGCACGGGTCCTTGCTCAGAGACAGCCAATCTGTCCCTCCCCATCTCCCACTGTTCCTGTATTGGACAAGTGACTCCCTTCTGTCTCAGCAGCAAACCAGGGGACACATGCATGTGTGGCGAGCTCACAGGACCTGCCTGTCTCCCCCACTGTGACCACACCAAGGAAAAATACATAGAGCGGTGGGGTTTGTGTTCATTGTGGTGATATTTCTTGTTACTCTTGTGTTACTCTTCATTCCTTTTTGTTTTCTTTTCTATATATATTGTAGTAAGAATTGTTAGTTTCTTTTTCTCCATTTTTTTTGGCTGAAAGCCTTTTGATTCAAAGGGTATAGTAAAGTAGAAGAGGAATTTCTTTCCACTCCAGGAAGGTTCCCACCTTCCCTGGTAGATATTGTCTTAACCTTAGGCACTCCCCTCATTGCTGATGCTTGGATATACATGTCCCGGAGGTTCACACTTCTATTTCAATTGCTTGTAGTCAGGCCACTTATCTTATTTTTCTGTGCATCCAGCTATAAGTTTGTTATCATTCATATATACTCCTTCGGAATATGGAACTTCTCTTATTGAAGAGAAAATACAGTCAGAAACTGGATTTAATGAACACTTAGGACAAACTGCAGTGATGAAATGCAGAGAAAAGTATGCTGACAGGTAAGCTGTTCATACATGATTGACCCTCTTATCACCCTTGTTCCTTCTCAGTCCTCTTGATCTGTCCCTTATCTCACTATTGGGAAACTTCACATAATGAGTCTTCCACATCTTCACAATCTCCTTAAAATACGCTGGAATCAGTTTTACATAATTTCAAAATACTCTTCTCCTTGCATGTAATAGAAAATCCTATACTCATTTGAAAAATTACCCCTTTGATAAGTTTTTTGCTGTAGTCTGCTCTAGTACTGTGGATTGTAGGTGCCTATTTAACTCAGAAAACAGTGATCAGTGATTCAAAGCCTGACTAAGAGCTGTTTGAGTGATGTTCCTTGGGGGATGGTACCAGGTCATTAATATCTA
This sequence comes from Serilophus lunatus, assembly GCA_013399895.1. NCBI lineage: Eukaryota > Metazoa > Chordata > Aves > Passeriformes > Eurylaimidae > Serilophus > Serilophus lunatus. Next base: position 61,636 of record VXBA01001114.1, on the reverse strand, counting down.
ACACCTGCAGTAATGATCTGGATCATGGAGGGCAATTCAGCATGTCCACAGATACACTACACTGAGGAGAGCCAATGATTCTCTGGAGGGAAAGACTGTTATCCTGATGGCCCATGACAAGATGAAGGGATGGGCTGGTAGGAACCTTACAATGTTCAGCAAGGGCATCTGAGGTGGTTCATAGTGAAGGTTCATTTCCAATGTACACTGTGCAACGATAAAAATTCCACCTATATATATGGAAAAAAGTTACAGTGAAAACAAAAGAAATATGAGCACACATGAAATAAATCACAGAAGCATCATAAACCCCAGGTCTGTCAGAATGTGGTGGTTTGAACCACTATATCACTAGGGGTGTGCAAGAGTGACAAGACTGAACAGAATTCAACAGCAAGTGACAGATTTATTGTCACGGGCTCTACCACAAACCTTATGGGATCCCGAGACATTGGAAAAAATACATGATATAACACTTGACAATGTCATGCAAAAAATAAACCCAACTGCTCCTCAAAGCCAGCTGACCGGCTGAGAAGCAGGGGAAGGAAAAGTAAAGCTGCCTTGCTGATGGTACATTCCAAGGCAAAGAAGGTGAAAAACACCTCTCCCCCCCCCCCAGGGACACCCACGGGGGAAAACTATC
>VXBA01001114.1:8872-60968 GCA_013399895.1 Serilophus lunatus | reverse complement strand
GGGGGAAAACTATCACTTGCTTTTTGGCTAGGTTGGCTCTGATGGGCGCCGCGCTGCTGCCTGTGCCGATGGAGGTGGGTGGAAGCAAGCAGCGCGGTCCGGGAGCCAGGAGGAGGTGAGCCGTGCTGCTCTCAGCTCAAGAGGGAACCAAAAGAAGAGCAAACTTCTGTGTCCATGGCTTTTATGCCTTGGAAGTCCCGTGTGAATTCGGTGTCTTCTTCCCGGCCAGGCTGTCCCCCAATTGGCTGGAGGCGTTGGACTCCCCCTTTATTTCGGGATCTCCACTCCAGGCAAAATGGCGGCTCCCGCTGAAATGCCATGTCCTTGGGGCCTGGAGGCTGGCGGCTGCCATCAGTGCTGGCCGCGGGGACCACCAGTGCCACCCGCAGCGCACTCACCGCCCACAGGGACTGGCTGCAGGTGGTGGGGGCTGCCCGTGGGGGCAGTCACTGCCACACGCCTCCCGGCAGTCTGGAGAGGGAGATGCATGGCCATGGCCACCCCCAGCAGGACTCTTGCCAGCCTCCCATCAGAAGAAGCCGCTGCTCCGCGCTGCTCCCCATCGCTGCATCGTGCGGGACCCAGGCCCTGTGACTGAGCAACCACCAAGCCTAGCCCAGCTCGCCGTGGCATGGGGTGGGCACTGGCGCCACGGGTGCAGCCATTGAGCCCCGCCACTGCATGCTGCTGCTGCCTGCAGCACCAAGAAAAAATGGAGAAATGGTGTTAGTGGCCCCACGCGCTCAGCTCTGCAGCCAGCGGGGAGTCACTGTACTGTCCTGCGCTGCCCACCCCCGCTCCACTCTGCCCACCGCCATGAGCTGGGAGCTGCCGCCAGCACTGCCAGAAAAAACAGAGAAACGGCAGGAGTGGCTTCACACGCTCGGCTCTGCACCCGCTGCGCTGAATGGCCACTCAACCACGGGCACAGCTGGAGTGCTGATTCTATTCCAGTCTCTCCACCGCTACCCCACCACATGACCCCAGCAGCAGGAGGACAGGGAGAACCCCTGGGGAGAGCCCCACTGCTCTGGGAGTGGCGGCTCTCTTCCCGTGGGACCTCCGCTGCCATCCCCCTGCATGAAACCGAGCGGTGGGGGAATGGGGGAGAGTCCTGCTGCTCCCTGGACACTGCGATCTTGGTCGTTCCTTCAGATCTCCAAAAAAACCCCTGGTTTTATGAACAATCAAACAATCTAAACACCCTCCCCTCCCCCTTTCTCCCCAGAAACCCCCACCCCAAACCCATAACAGAAAACATATGAATGATCTGGTATTCTTATCAAGATATCATCAGAGCAACAGCAGGTGTGTTGTCAGCAGTATGTTTTTTATTTGATTACAGAATTGATTTGGCATACAACAAGAGGTATAAATGTAAAGAAGATAAGATCATAATTGGCTATATTCACCAGAAAATATTGAACAACATACAAGAAAATACAAGAACAACAGATCAAAGTCCTAAAAAAACAATAGGTCATGATAAGTGCATAAATTTAGGCACTTGACAGAGATTTTTCCAGTTGGACGGATCATGAAGTCATCAGTTGCCAGTTATATTCATTAATCATAGAATCAAAAAATCTTTGAATAACTTAGGTTGGAAGAGACCTTGAAGTTATATCAGGACTACAGTTAATTGTCTCAAAACACTGTGAAAGGAAGAAACTCCCGTAAGATAAGCCATCACAGCAGGAACTTGTGATAAGAGCAGCAACAACAGGAACTAGGACCAGTAAGGCAGATCTGGGTAACCTACCCAAACAAAGATTCCCACTGTGGAATACTGTGAGAAAGGAAAGTGTTATTTCCAGACCTAAATGAAGGTAGAGGTTTGAAATTAGCACACCTGACAAAATTCCACTGTGCAAGCTGTGGAAAAGAAAACTGCTTACACCCATGCCACCCTAAGGTATGGGAACACCTGAGACACATCATGAGTATTCATGACTTTGGGACCCTCACCACTGAAAAGATCAGAGCAATGGCCTGGCGTTGAACATTTAAAGAGGAATGGACAATCCACAGCTTCTGTGTCTCACCACTCACTAATAAAGAATTTATGCTTTACATCTAATCTAAACCTTTTCTCTTTTAGTTTAAAACGGTTTCCCTTGTCTTATCAATATCTGCCCCTGTAAAAGTCACTCACCATCTTTTCCTGTAAGGCTCCTTTGAGTACTGCAAGGTTGCAGTGAGGTCATTCCGGAGCCTCATCTTCTCCATTACTGTTTTGTGTCATGTTTTGTCTTGCAACAAAGCCATAGTTACATCACTCTCGTAACACAAATGCATCATGAGGGAATCACATTTTGGTTTGTTTTATCTCTCCCCCATATTTTTTGGGCTGATTATGAACTTGTTATTTTTGTCTGGACATATTTATTCCTAAAAGGTCTCTATAAAAAGTTTTACAGATAAGATCCAAGACAAAAAATACTAAATTAAAAACTTCATAGGAAAAAAAAAACCACAAGAGAATGGAGTTAAGATTTTGGGAAGTTATTTTACTTTTAAAGATCCATCTATATGGCAGTGGTTTTGTTAGGCATGAATTAACTTTGATTTGTAACATTTCCAAGCTGACTTTGGAAAGCTCCTCTACTACAACAAACCTTAATTAGCCCTGCCAAATCTCTTGGCTTATCTGTACAGCAACACATGGTTGTTGTGGAAAGTACAGAACAACATGCTTATTGCATGTACTTTTTCCCTTTTTTCTTTAAGATATCCTGTTGACATTGGAACAACTCATGCCTTACTCTCTTGGCATCAGGTACAGACAATCACAACAGCTGGGAACTCAGCAGAGAAGAGGGTAGCAAGAACTGATGTCAGGAAGGACAAAGTCTGTCAGCAAACCTGGTCCTTCCTTGCTTTTGAAGGACTAAATATTTTTTTACTAGAGAAATATGGATCAGTTTTCAAAGATGACACCACTTATCTTGTTAGTAGGAATGCTATTTTTCAATGAGAGATGTATTAGGCCCCTTGTGTCCTTGTTCATTCTGTGAAGGAAAAGGTTTCTCAAACCATAAACTATTTTTCTGGAAGGAAATATAGAGCTGTGCCATAGCATGAATGATTGAATGAGCTGATGTGATCCTCCTGTGCTATAAAGGTGTTTGCAGAAGAACATCTGATATAGAAATGAATGATGACATATTTTATTTTGTTTTTTAATTTATTCATATTAAATCTTTGCTCTAATATTTAATTTGATAACTCAGTTTTAACAAAATATTAATTGCAAATAGATTTCTTACAGTCAAGATAGAATTTCAAGTAGATCTTGGTGAAAGCAGCCAGTAAGATGATGTATGTGTAACTTATAGATCTGGGCTTGTCTTTATGTTAATATTAGTCACTGCACTAAGTATTGGGAAGGTTTCTAAGATAAATCTGTGATCTGTCTGCTTTAGTTTGGCAACTTCAACCTTTTTCCATGACATTTTTTATAGAGTATAATACAGAGGTTTAGAATAGGCTTTCTTTAGTCTTACTTGGTGCTGTTTATTCTTTTTAAGAGTAAAAAGAAAAAAAATTAAACTTTTGAAGGCAAGGAAATGGAAGAAGTAGTTGAGACTAACTTAGGACTATAAAATGAAATAAAATAGAATCCAGTACAAGCTGCAGAGTACTGAGACAATTCTTTACAAAAAGATATTGCTCCAATCCATAAAAAAGGACAAAAAGAATTCCAATAAACTAAAATATAACCACATCATGATATGAACCATTTAGTGTGGCTCCCCAATATTTTGTTCTAGTTGCACATCGGTGTTTGTCCATCTGTACTTGCGTCACATCAATTCAATTATAAAGTACTTGTGCAACACAGGTTAATTTGGGTGATTTGGTGTATTATTCCAGCTACCACTGAGGGATAGAGTATTATGTTCTACTACAGATAGGTATAAAATTTGACAAGATTGTCAGCATTTTCTATTAGAAATGTCATGTTGATATAGTGTAGAAAAGAGTATTTCTTAGCAAGGTACTTGCAGCTGGAAGTCCCATTAAAAAGGCAAAACTTGGTATGCAAAGGCTACTTAGGAAGAGGAGATGTGAAAGAATGGGATGAGTTTTATCTTAAAAATTAGAGATATATGTTTTTCTGTTCAAAAATGTGGTAAAGTTTTGTAAAACATTAAAGGGCACATTAAAGTATCAATCAAAACTTGCCCAGACTCTATGCAAATGGATGGATGGACAGGAAAGTTGGAGAGGGAAGGAGACTACAAAATTTCTGGGGTCACAGATTCAGAGCCTTTACTGGTAGCAGCACAACTACAGTTCCTCAAGGCTATGAATACGGTTAAATGAAAAACTGGAAAATAATATCCTTAATCAGACCTGAGTCAAGAGGGAAAGTTGAACTTAGTGCATCTTATTAAAGAGTATAGTGCAGACACTTTCAAAATGATAACATAGAATTGGGAAATTTGCTTGGCTTGTTCTCTCTAGTGTGCAATTATACAGCCAAATAGCCACCATAAGAACATTTATTTTAAGTCTTTAATGTTGCTTATAACTCAAGAAGCGATATTGGCAACTATGTCCTTAGCAACAACAACTCTAGGGATGAAGAAAAACTGGTAATTCAGTAGATATGGTATTTAACTAAATGTCAAAAAATGCTGTATGGCAACAAACGGAAATATTTTACAGTGGCTGCTTAAGACAAAAAACCTGATTATCTGAAGTGTGTTCTTTACTAGTTTAGTATGCATTTCAGCCATATTATTTGTATCATGGCAGAGTGGTGAAGCTACACTGAATTTGTACTAGATTGCTGTTATAACATGGAATAAAGATAATGGATGTCATGAAGAAACTTTTGAGGAATTGAGGGGTTCTGTGTGACAAATACACCACAAGGCTAACTCTCATGGGGTACTGACTAACTTATTCTATTAATATTGTATAATTTTATTCTTTAGATATTTCTAAGACAGAAATATCTTATAAAACTTCTTTGAGAATAAGTTGTTAATTGTGTGTTGATGATTTCACTTGGGAGTTAAAGGCTGATTTTCAGCTACTACAGACAGACCAGCTGATGATTTTGCCCTACAAATCTATAGTGGTTCTGAAATAATTGAATAGTAGAATCTTAGAATGACCTGGTTTGAAATGGACCATAGAGATCATTGAGTTCCAATCTCACTGTCATGAAGTAGACACCTTTCACTAGTCTAGGTTGCTCAGAGCTCCATTCAACCCAGCCTTGGACTTACAAGGATGGGGCAGCCACAACTTCTCTAGGCAACAGATTTCAGTTCCTTACCACTCTCACAGTAATTTTTTTTCCTAATATCTGACAGAAACATAGTCATTCCCCCTTGTCCTGTCACTACAGGTCCTTGTAAATAGTCTCTCTCCATCTTTCTTGTAGGTTCTCTTCAGGTATCGGAAAGTAATGGTAGGAAAGTGATCAGAAGACCACCTTAATTGATTTTAGAGGGCACACTTCAAACATTCAAGCAATATGTGATTTTAGAGTATAAGATCTGAATGCACAAAGAAGCTTAGATATCACACTACTAATAGTGTAGCTCTTTTTAAGCAACACTACAAAGTGCTTATAGTAGCAATTCAAAAGACAAGAAAGCATAATTACCACAACACATTCATTAAGCAGCTACCTTATGGTTTCCAACAAAAAGGCCTGAAGATGTCAGTGACATAAACAAATCCACTACCAAATAATCACAAAACTAAGAATATGTAGCAACTTCAGACCACAGAAGTAGCATATGCCATGAAAATATCATGCAATGATTGATTAAAATAAAGTATGAAAATTATCAGTAGCTGATTTACTTTTTTTTTTTTTTTTACTCAGTAAAACAAAAAAACCTCCAAACCTGTCCTGCTTTTTCTTTCATTAATCCAAATGAAATGAGTGATTAGATGCAGAGGAATGCTGTTTTCTTAAGGTCAACAGTATTAAAAACCTGTCTAGAATTGTATCTTCATAAAAATAAGAAAAAACTCTTTTATAGTAGACTTCTTAAAGAGACTATTAAGAGTGAGTAAAGATTCCACAAATGGAAAAAAAGTAATAATCATCAAGAGAATTACGTCTTGAAGGTCAAAACTTGCAGAATTGCCAGAAGTGAGAGCTCAGCGTTGCAAAAGAGAGCAAAGAAATATTAAAGATGTTGCAATCATGTAAATTAAATTATTGCAAAGAAAGATAGTAATACTATAATAATGATGCTATTCAAACAAAAGGGGATCTAAGTGTGGTTCTCAGTCAGGTATATATTTGTCTCAATATTGGCAAAAACATGATCAAAAAAAATCTTGCTTTTAATAGCTAAGGGGAATGACAGGACAGAAATTACTTCATTCAAAAGAAAAAAAACCAATTCAAACACTTTGTCTTGTCTAGTTATGATAAATGAACCAAATCTCAAATGTACATTTCTGAAACCACCAGTGGATTAAATTATGTGTCTATTAGGAAAGAAATATTAAAAAGGAAAGTTGTTAAATGAGTGGGAAACATTGAATTCAGTTTCTATTTGGAAAAAAAAAAGATTGAAAAATGATGGAAATTAAATAATCTTTAGCTTATTTTCAAAATTTAATATTTTGGTAATATTTTATGTTAAAATGGAAGGGCAAATATAAACTGAAATTAAATACAATATTGTTTCCATATGGTTCACAGGTTAAACTAAATATGTCCTATTTCTCAGAGAGCAGGCTTTCTAACTAAAGACTAACCAAACACTTTTGTTTTCCCTTCAGTAAATATAAAAGCACTTATATGACTTTCATAGGAGAAACAGAAACATGTTAATCCAATTTGATTTAAGCAAGACAATGGAAGTAATTCCCTATGGTTAGGACATTGTTTTCCAGAGAAATGAGGTAGCAAATCTTGAGTAGTAGTTAGGAACAGGATGTCAGAGTCAGCACTATGAGAATGCTATGAAAAAGCTAGATGCAATCCTGGGAAATCATCAGGCGTGGTGCTCCTACTAGAGAGGAAAAGTACTATTTCTAACAAGTTGAAAGAGTATGAAAATTCTAACTGCTCATGCTAAGCAAGATTAATTCAAACCAGAGCAGGTTTATAGAATGACCGAGATGTCAGAGGGAAAGGCATGTATACTCCAAGAAAAGAGGCAAAATCAGCTTATTTAACTTAGCAAACTAAGGCTGAAGTTAATGCATCGAGGCAGTATCAGGCAGGCAAAAAAATGATGCAAAATAAAGTATAATGTTGCTATAGGAAAAAATAATTTTAATTAATCTGAAATACATTTAAGACGGCTATTGGGAAAAAACCCAAACAAACCACCATAAGAATTACTGATGAAGTGGAAGAAAGAAACCCATGATTTCAAGATGAAAGTATTTACAGTTTTATAGGATTGCACCATGTTCTTGATACAACTTCTTGATAACTCAGAACGTTTCTTAAAAAACTCCTAAACCCATTGCAGAAACAGACAATTGCAATGTTATGAAATAGTTATGGTTATAAAACAGAAGAACATGATATTGACTTGCTAACTACATAAATATAGAGTGAAACATTTTAGATATTCAGATACGCCAAAAGAAATTCTTATTGATAAAAAGCCCAAAGTCTTTTTTGGATACATTCAAACTGCTTTGAAGTCCTGAAATTTCTTCAAATAGCAGGTGCAAAGGGAGTTGTGTGCAATCAAAGCAATTCTTTGTGAAGTAATAAATGAAGTCTACAATATCTTATTCTGTTTGTTTTTGACATTTGAATCTGTCTCCTTAGTGGGTTTAGCCATCAGAGAAGTATGGGGAAACTGCATTAGATAGTATCTCTTCTCAAGATATCTCATCATTATTGCTTCAGTATAGAATACAATTAGGTGATAAAAAAAACAACAAGCATCTTGATTATCTTTACTCAGACTGACATTGAATTACGTACTGCATTGCAAATGAGTCTTATCTTGACCATCTGTCAAATCACAGAAACAGAAGAATGACCTTTCACTGTTAGTCTTTATGGATGTTTTTCTACGGCATGATTCATAAGCCTTCCATATTTTGAGAAAAATAAGGTGGACAGCCTCTACCCTATTTTGAAATGCATGACTAGTACACCGGCAAACCTATATATGAGGTTTAATTCACCAAAGGACGAGCAAAGCAAATTTAGTTAAAATTTGTACCAGTGGCCTTGTGTAGCAACAGACAACCAGAAGACTTACTGATCCTGTAAACACTCTTGTTTTTAGATGAAGACTATTGCATTAACAAGGAAATTTACACACTTCAGGCAATATTTTAGAAAAAAACTTAGGTATTTTTCTTTGACCCTTTCCATTTAAAATAAAACAGAAGAAACGAAGTTTAAGACTCTTGTCTGATGAGGAAATATAGGTCCTGATATCCTAAATCATTATTACTTTTGACTTTAGCAAGATATTATCTCAATAAAAACTGAAAAAAATATTGTAATGATTTTAAAGTCATCTCCTGTGCACAAAGTAGAGTCCAAATTCATAGATCTTCTTCGTTCATCTTCTTAGCTAGTTCAAATTACTCCTTGTCTCGTCTGCATCAGGAAGTATGAAGAGTTCAGCAGCTAGCTGGAAGAACAGAAAAGCTGTGGTAATTTCACCAGCAGAGGTTAAGTAGTTATCAGGGGCCTTCTGAAACAACTGCTGAAAAGATGGCCTTCAATATTCAGATGCTATGCCACGGGACAGATGGCCTGAGGATTCTGTTAAGTATTTTCTCTAATGAAGTAAATCACCCAGTGTTTCTGTGTGCTCATCTTTCTATGGGAGGCAGTTATTTTAGACACTAGATTTTGAGTAAGAACTTGTCCCTGGAAGGTTTGAAGATCAATAGTCTATATTGACAATAAGAATTTTAAATGAATTTCACTTGTTACTTTTGACCCCACACTGAAGTAGGAGTCTCCTATTGTCTCCCTATACTTTCTCACTGTGATTTTCACCTTCAAAAACCTCTTCTGATTACATCTGAGCTAACTATGACATTGCTTTTTCATCATTGCAATGTAATTGTGAGGTTAAAAAAATGTTTTTTAAATTCTTCGTATCTCATCATAGAAACAAGAAAGTCAGTGAAAGACACAAATACAGGAAGCATCACCTGAAAGTAACTCATCCAAAGAAAAGCTGCTATATCTATCTATATCTATCTATATCTATATCTATATCTATATCTATATCTATATCTATATCTATATCTATATCTATATCTATATCTATATCTATATCTATATCTATATCTATATCTATATCTATATCTATATCTATATCTATATCTATATCTATATCTATATCTATATCTATATCTATATCTATATCTATATCTATATCTATATCTATATCTATATCTATATCTATATCTATATCTATATCTATATCTATATCTATATCTATATCTATATCTATATCTATATCTATATCTATATCTATATCTATATCTATATCTATATCTATATCTATATCTATATCTATATCTATATCTATATCTATATCTATATCTATATCTATATCTATATCTATATCTATATCTATATCTATATCTATATCTATATCTATATCTATATCTATATCTATATCTATATCTATATCTATATCTATATCTATATCTATATCTATATCTATATCTATATCTATATCTATATCTATATCTATATCTATATCTATATCTATATCTATATCTATATCTATATCTATATCTATATCTATATCTATATCTATATCTATATCTATATCTATCTATATCATCTATATCTATATATCTATCTGTCATATGCTGCCTTTTATACTAAATTGGACCCATATGTTTTCAAAATGGGATACACTTTGAGTATTCCTCTGTTAGTTTGATATTTGATTAGAAGTGTACTGATACTCAGCCTTGTTGCTATTCAGAGTAGAAGGTGAGCAGTATGAATAGTATATGGATGCATGACCTTATACAGTAGAATTCAAGTACAAATGATCACTGGAGAAACACAGTATAAAAGTATTAGCCCAACTTTATTAAGGATTTGCTTTAAAAACCCTCACTGAATGTACTGTGATCCTTTCCTATCTTTAAATAATTGCAAAGATATCGCTGAGTTGTTTGTTTTTCTTTTGTATCTGAACAAAAACATGTAGTTTCATAGTCATTTTAAAAGAGAATTCCTTGACACTATATTTGCCTCCTATGCACATTTTCAGCTTTGTAGTAGTCACACTTGAAATGATTATGCACAGGAGAGCATAGAATGAAAAAATCTTGTGTCCACATTACCTATCTGCGTGCTAGCTAAGGACTGATGTGACTCAGGATAAGTGTTCTTCACAGTTGCAGTAAATACAAGATTTTATCTTATGCTATCTTCTCATATATAATCATCAGTCTAACTAGGATACTCTTAAAAGTACTGTTCCATAAAAATTTAGAGTTTGGATAACCTGCAACCTTAGATAAGGAGAAGGGAAAAGGAACCCTCTAAGAATGTTCTATAAGTCTAAGACTAGATAAGTTTTGCAGTTATTAATAGTAGTTTTGTAATTAGTTTAGTTTGCTAGCTCTTACCTGTGGTTTTATTTACTTTCTTTGTGATCTTGATTATAGAACTCTACTTTTGAATACACATTTTGCTGCTTTCTGTATTTCTTGTTTTCTGGAGAGGTACAAGATGAGAGTTGAATATGAAATAATTTACTATATGTATAGCCTTGTCATTAGAGACCTTCTAAAATTTGCGTTTGTACAGATTTGGTTGGCACTCCTTAGTTCACAGGGAGAGTAAAGAAACCTTTTCCTTTAAACATGGTATTAGGACAAAGAGGATAAAAATTTGTCACTACAATATGGATCTTTTTTTATTTGCAACAAACATGTTAGAATCCAGGTTATACTAAAATACTTTCATGATTCAGAATTATGTGTGTTTATGGAACAGAAAGTTTTCCAGAACTATCACCTCACTAGTTTATTCTATCTTAGATTTGATTAATACCTGCAATATTACTATTACTCTTTAAAAGTGTATTAAAATCAGGATGAGTATCACTATCTATTGTTAGAGATGTATGACTTTGTCATAAAAACATCTTTTCAACCATATAATTTTATCAGACTTTAATAATTTAAATTGATTAAACCTGTTGATTGGTCTCAATTTACATGAAATTTGATAAGAGCATTAATTATTACAAGACAGGACCCCATTTTGCACAGTGGTAAACAGCTCACAAAGAAATATGAAAATTTAAGCTGCTAGGTCTAAGAAGGTTCTGTTCTTAATAAGTTTAGTCCATCCCCTCAGAACACTGCATAATCACAGCAAAAATTATAATTTTCCAGTGCAAGACTGAAGAGATTATGCAGAACATTGCAGTGAAGGCTGATAGTCTGGGGAATTCTGAGCTAAGGCTGACCATAGAGCTGAAGTCTGCCTCTTGCATGGTCTTCAGGACTTTCTGGTTAGGCCCAAAGCAAAGAAAGAAGTCACTAATTCAATGCAAAGATAATTCAATAAATTTATGAGGGCATGTGGTCACTTCATTGTTACCAGGATGGCTAAGGCAGTAAGATGGGCGGACATTATGTCTGAGATAAGCAGAGTGAGTCTGACTTGTTCCCTTAATACTGGCTTGTGTGGTATCCTATCACTGCTAGCACAAATACCATGAGTAGAACTGGACAAACACCATGTAAACTCCTAGCTCTACAAAAGGAAAATGCAGTAGCATCATTTAAAAGACTTCAGTTGGTTTCCTTTTTAAGTTATTTAAAATTGTGGAAGCTAACATAAAAATAACCAAATGCTCTACTTTCTAGAGCATTGCTGTAGTTGCAAAACCAAGCATTATAAAGTTGCAGAATGACGTATTACCCTGTAAGCTCAGTTCCAAATTCTCTTAGATTCAACAGCCACTTACTGCATCTTCCATAAGATTCCGTGCTTTATTCAGATCATTATGTGGACCTGCTAAAGATGTGAATCTAGGGTACTTTTACCATTTTAATGCTGGTTGGGATGTGAACAAAACAAATATTTGGATTTTTTCTCAGCTATAAAGGTCCACTTTAGTGCTACCATAGAAGCAGCCAAGCACTGCTCTCTCTTTTTCTGAATTCTATTTGTCTGAGTTCTGTTTATTCTCAGATACAACTACAAGTCTATGTGAGTATTGTTTTGAACATGCGAAGTGCTACTTTATGTAATTTGAGGTAGTTGCCAAAACCAAGATTATGTACTGTCCACATACAGATACTTTTAGTCCTACTGACTCACTGGTTCGACTTGCTTTCTATAATGTGGGGATAACAGTAACCTCTCACATCACATTGCACTTTGTGAAGATAAATTAATGCTTGTGGAGCACCATGGTGCTGACTGCTAGAGAAAAGCCCATGAGGAAATTAATAATTCTGTCTTCATTGCAGCCTCTGAACAGTGTGCAGTAGATAAGGCTTAAGTCCACAAAGTGAACAATGAGGGTAAAACAAAACACTGAATAGCTGTTCTTTTTTAATTGATCACCATCCATTCTGTTTGCTCAAAGGGGTAAGGGTCCTGTGCAGAAAAAAACACAGTGTGTGATTACGTATTAAAAGCCTGTGTCATAATGTATATACTCAAGGGAGAAGAACTAGAGCTGCGATTATTGAGTTCTCTCATTTTGTACTTGTAAGCATTTGATAACATCTATCACATGTTTTTATGTATAAATCTTCCCTGTTATCATCTACCCCTTCTTACCTGCACACAGTCCCTTGAACTTTAAACAATATCCAAGTAAATGTAAACAAGTGTAAAATGGTTTTCCACAGATACTTTTCCCCCCACAGATATTTTTCCTATTCCTTCCTTCACTTCTTCCCCCCTCAAGTCTCCTTCATTCATTTTAATCATGCCCATAATTGCTCTGGAAGGGGAAATATCTTGACTTTAGAAGCCCAGATAATTGCAGTACTTTTTAATACTCAATGACTTTGTGTTTTTATCAGTCTAAATTCAAATATGATAACCATATCTTATTGTAGTCTTCATTTTGGGAGGAAAATCAAAAGTCAGGACCAATCAGAAACTTTACATAATTTAATACTTTTCAAACTAGTTCTTTTCTTTGTTGAATTTTGTTGTTATTGTTGTTTTTTCTTCTCCATAGTTGTATATTACTTCTTCTTCCCTTGTTGATAGACCTTTCATTATAGTGAACCTTGAGGGGTTGGTCCTTGAGCATTTGTAGAGTGCAAATTTTGAAGAAGATTGAGATCAGGCCTCTTTTCTGTGGTCATTTCCAATTACAATACATGTTGAAAAAAGAAAAATGGAGGCTCAGGTAATTTTAGAAATTTAACCTTCACATGTAGCTGTACCAGGAAACTTCATAGTGTGAATGTATAAAAATCACTGCTCTCTTCATGCTGAATGTGGTGGTTTAAGACCACTGTTTTTCACTAGGGGCATGCTCAACAGTGACGAGAAGACCAAACAGAATTTGAACAACAGGGAAACAGTTTATTCATCTAGGGCTCAACCAAAGAAAGAAAACAATTTAAGGGAACCCCAGACTTAACACAGAAATTACACCCGACAAAGCCACGCAAAAAAGGAAAAAGGGAAAAAGGAATAAACAAACTGCTTTTCAAAGGCCAGGCAGGCTGGCCAAGGAAAAGCAAGGGGAAGAGAAAGCCGCTCCCCTCCTCTCTCTCTCTCTGTCTCCTTCTGATGGTAATCACTCCCAGCCCTTTAAGTCTCTGCAAAACACAAAAAGTGAAAAGCAGCCCCCCCCCAACCCAGGGACACTGTCTGGGGAAGCTTTCCACTTGCGGTTGTGTTGGCTTGGATCTGGTGCTGATGGAGGTGGGCAGAGTCAAGCCGCAGGGCCTGGAAGTCAGGAGGAGAGGGGCCGTGCTTCTGCTCCCCAGCTCGCAGGAAGCTAAAGAGAGCGAGGGCTTTTTAAGCCCTCCAAGTCCCGTGTGAATCTCGCCGTCTTCTTCCTGGCTTCACCTTCTTTGGTTTGGCGAGCGGTCCAGGCTCCAGCCCTCTTTTGAAATCTTTGGTTCCAGCAAAATAGCGGTTCCTACCAAAACCGTGAGCTTTTTTCCTTGGAGGCGTCATGTTTTTTACCAGCCATGGGCCAGCAGGAACCCCCCAAGAGGGGTCCCCGAGGCCAATGGGACCGCAGGAGCCGCCCAGAGCAGCTGCTACATACACACCACTCCATGGGGGCCACTCCCGGGGCTGCCGGGACTGTAGGACCCCTTTCCAGGCTCTTTCATAGCGGCGCGGGGCCGGTGCCGCCGCTGGGGCACTCCTGATGTTGCTGCTCCGCGCCCGTGGGCACTGGGGCACTGCCGGCAAGGAACAGCCAGCAGGCGTCTGCGCTGGGGCATGCGACCCCCGACAGCTGCCCCCGCTGCTGCCAGAGCCCACCGCGGGCACCAGGGATCAGGCTGGCCGCCGCCTGAGGGAGAGACAGGGAGCGACGCTGCCCGTTCAGGCTCCATGCCATGCCGGTCCGCTCCTGCCCCTTCCCGTGGTGCTGCGGTCACGCACCGGGGCACCACCGTGCCGGCGAGGGACTTGAATTTGCTGCAGTGTGGCTGCTGCTGCCGAGAACCGCCTCTGGGAAGGCATGTGCGCAGCAGCAGTCGCAGACGCAGCCGCGCCAATCTGAGCCCTAGTGCCGCGACCGTCGCTTGCAGACCGCCACCCTTGGCCGGTGCCGCCCGCCCGCTGCTGCCATGAAGGGAACCTGTGTTGGAGTCGGCGGGTCCGCTCCTCTCCGCCGTGAGGGGACCTGTGTCTCGGCCGGGCCACCTGTCTGTGTTTTGGTCCCTGCCTCAGTTCCCCCCCTCCAATCCCGGAGGTCAGCGGGGGAAAGAGCCTGGGCTTTCTTAAGGGAAAAAAACAGNCCTCCCTCCAGAGAAAAACCCAGCACCCCCCTCCCAAACCCCCACACTGAAATAACATTCAGGATAGTTGCAAAAACAGGACTTCAATTGGTAATGTGCTTCAAGAGCCATTTATGTATCAGTTGCCAAAGTAATAGTAAACTAAGATTTTCAACAAGATGCAGCATATTCAGAGTACAAGTGTCTTGTCTTGGGACGTTGTTGTGTCTTGGTTGTGTTTCAATGATTTCAGTTAGTTTACCTTAACATTTAAATACTTCCTCAGTGAAATTTTAAATCCTTTATGATCACTGCCTGTTTCTGCCTTAAAAATTAAGCACATAACCTCACATGGCTCCACATGGCCTCTTCTCAATCAAGACTGTGCATTTACATGTTTCACAAATTGGTATTTGAATTACATAAGTTTTACCAACTAAAAACCATTCCATTTTCTTCCCAAATTTGTTGTCATACTTTATACCCTTCTTGGCAATTTTTAGAAGTTATTAAAAATTTCAACTATATAGAGGCAAATATGAAAGTATGATTCTTATGGAATAAAACTTACCAGGTTTGCTTAAGGGAATAAATGGGCATTTTTATCTTAAAAATATTTCCCTTACCAATGTTCAGTTTTCATGCTCTGTTTCAGGCTTCTAGACACTCATATTGAAATAAGGATTCTCATTTGAGAGCTAATAAAATATATACCATGCATAATAACCACTACTCAGGCTTCAGACAATCTAGTTGCAATAAAGTAAGTCCTGATACCATGGCTACTTGGGGGCAGTATGCGAGCGAAGGTCAGAATCAAGAAAATGCTCATAAATAAATACATGGACTTTGATATTGTACAAGCTAGTTTTGCTGATCAAAATCCAGTGCCTAATGTAGAGCACATTTAATCTTGCATAATTAGCTGATTTCTGGAGTAGGAAAACTGTGAACTGTGCCCAGCAATGTAGGGCCCACACAAATTCACTGTGGCTACAGGGATCTGCTTGTGTAGCTGTTTGTAGGGCAGGGACCAGTTGAGTTAATATATAATGAACAGTCTTTCTTTGACAATGAAGTTGTGAAAGGGGAAAATGCTCTATTATAAAAGAAGATGTATTTTTACTCTTCAAGATTCAATTATAAAGAACTTTAATTAAAGAAGACATTCATAAGCATATAAAATCTAAAAACAGTAATGAAAAGTCAGATTTTAAATAAACTGCTGAAAAGAGACAAGAGTTATAGCCATTCAGCTATCATCGTAATTAGCAGAGCAGAAGTTATAGTCTGGTACATATAGCCATATATCCAAAAATCTTATCCATCTACATACTTTTTTCCCCTTAAACTTATGCTTTTCCCCTTTCCTTATGTTCTGGAAATTTAATATGTCATATAAAAACCTTTGCAATTTCATTTGATCATGGGATCCACTTTGTCTCTTGATACATATGTATGGGATGTGAGACTACAGAGATTTTGCTGAAAAACAGCAAATAAGAATACAGATTCAGTGTTTATTCTCAGGTCCAAATAAGAATAATTATTCATTCATATAAAGACTAAGTTTAATGATAGGAAGATGTTTTCCCTGCTAAAATACAAGCAGACTCAGATAATCAAGTATCAAGAATGAAGAAGGAAGTCTTGGATGTTAGTCAATCCAAATCCTCTGCTCAAACCAAGGTTTCATCACCTTCTGGGCACCTGCTCAATATTTAAGAACCTCTATCATTAACAACTCGTTCTTATACCTAACCCATAATTTTCCTTGTTGTGACTTGTGTTTGTTACCTCTCTTCCTGTCATTGTGCATCTCTAGGAAAACCTGGCTCTGTTTTCCCTATTCTCTCCCTTATGTAATTAAGAGTCTTTTTTTTCTTAAGACTTCTAAATATACCGTTTATGTACAAGGTATAAATCCTCAAATATGAAGAATTGATTTTTTTAAAGGTTAGATTACTGGAAATATGGGAAAAAATGGTAGTCTAAATTTCAGCAATTTTGCTGTGGTGGAAGGTGGAATCTGTATGGTAGACCACTTATCACCTGTAACCTAAACTTGCTAACTGGGTAAGCTTCATCTTATCTGTTTATACAGAGGATAAATACAATTTCAAATTAAAGTTTCATATGTAACTGTAATTAGCTTGTATAGATTTGTTATATCTCATTTAATAAATTATAATTTTGTCAACATGCTTAGTCTCATTTCTCACTCCCATTTAGTGAGAAATAAAATTATGAAAAAGTTGAAAAATATTTTATACATAATAGCAAATTAAGACTCTCAGTTAAAATAAACTTCTGAAGTTGTACTGAATAATGTTATTGATCAAAAAACCATTTATATTCTCTGTTTACTACATTCAAACTACTGAAATATTAAATTCTACTTTGAAGATGTACACAAATTTGCATCAGATATTCAGGTAGTGTCTTAGGCAGTCTGAATAGTAAGGAAATAGGCTTCACAGATCACAGAGAAAATAAATTTTAAAGACTGATATATTTTTCTACAAATTTGTTTTTCCCCGGAATATAATTACAATAAAAGTAGGATACCTGTTTGCAGTTTATGTCAGCTACTACGTAGTGAAGTAGTTTGATGTGCATTTTGTTGAAAATAATCGTAAGAAAGTACCTGTCTTGCTGCCAGTGACTATACCAATCAGAAGTTTGCTAAAATTGTTTCAAATACAGCTTAACTATAAAAAGGTTAGCTAGCTGAAGGATACTTACTACATTGCTCTAATGGTGTGGATAGGAGAAGCATAAAAACATTTAAAATCTTTTCTAAATTAATTTTTAGGGTCTCAGTGTGTGAGTCTTACTATTTCACACATAAATACTAAGAAAAAATACTTGTGATATAATGAACATGTTGATATAAATACAAGGGAAACCATTTTCATTTGCATATTTATATTGCAAGGGTCAAACAGTTACAATATAATTGTGATTTTAATGAATGCATAGCATTTTACATTCTTGTAATATTTATGTTTCATGAGACTACCAATGATGTTGTGCATTTTAGTATTTTAGATTTTTATATTTTCTGTGGCAGAGTCTGTGTTTGTAGACCAACATTTCTAGTCAAATCATGTCAAAAACAAGAATTTGACTTCATTAATATCTTGGTGCCAGTCCTATCATCCAACTTTCTTTGATATAAAAACTCTAGTTGTTAATAATATTTTTGCCATGATTTTGTGGTGTAAACTTTTTATCTAAATAACATCTAAATTTTAGTTTATTTTTTTTCCATGCTTCAGACAGATATTGGCTAGTGTGTTTTTTTCACGCACTAAGAAAATGTGGAGTTCTTTGGAATTATCTCTTTCCTAGAACCTTTACAGTGTATTCATACTTTGTGCATCAACAAATGATATGGTTTGCTGCAGGTTTGTTAATTCAGAAATGAATATATTCCCCAGGTACTCAGGAATCCTACCTAATCTTTGCAAAGGACAGTATCTCACCTTGAAACTACCTACCTATGGTCATAAAATGATTCTAATTGTCAATGAATGAATTTTTTATCCAGAGAGAAAAGCATGAAATTAATGATGAGTAATTAAGGGTACTAGTAAAAAGAGACAGGATGGACCACTCAGCATGTCCTTCTGGTGGACATGCTGGTAATTCAGGATTAATCCTGGTGATTCAGGATTAATTTAACTGGATTTAATAGACTAGATTTCAAATTTACATGGGTGTGAAAAAATGGAATACAAACGGTGTTTTTGTGAAGAAACTATATAGTGTACAAAAACATATTATAATCATTACAAACCAAATATTTAGACTTGTGGGATAGAGACCATGCAAAAAAATTGTGTTTCACAATGGTAATTGATACAGCCTGAAACACCAAATATGCATGGTGCTGTATAAATAGGGAGGAAAAGTAAGTCTACTCTTCTGAAGGATGTGCAATCTAGCAGATTTTTCACCATGGCCAATTCAATGAATGCAGCTAAGCAGTAGTGAAGTTGATGACTGGCACCTGGACAAAACTGAAAGAATCCATATATGAGAATGAGAGCTACAATAAAAAAGGCTCAGACCCCAAGGATCATGTTTAATCTCTGAAGGAGGTCAAATTCTTTATGTTGGACACTTAATAGAACAGGACCTCTCTGGAAGTAACTGTAATTCAGATTAATAACAATAAATATGAAACAGGTCCTTCAGATTTGGAGTAGTCCTTCAGAGCAACGAAAGTAATAGGGGGGAAAGAAGGACTGTCATTTATTGTATATGTCACAAGCAATATAAATTGCATAAGTAGCGTCATCTGGCTTCTTGCCTCCAAAGAAGCAGCAGCTGCAGCAGTACTGAAAGCTGGTGAAACTATATTGAGAGCATTAGTAATGGAAGTAGCAGGTGTGGAGATATCCTTGCCATTGACTTGTTTTCTGGAGTGACTTGATGGATCTACCTGCTACTACTCCTGCCAAAGTAAGAGATGCTGCTCCTTTATCTAACTTGCTACCTTCTTTGGCAAATAGGTCAATAATTTTTGTTCAGAGTGACAGAATTTAAGTGATTTGAGACTCAGTTTCAAAAGGTTATACTTACGGAGTAAAAGGTTACTTTTAATTTTTCTTTTTGTCTCCTCAGCTCTGAGCACTATTGATGGCAGCAGTACATTCTTCTAGTGCTGCATCTGCTGCCTTTGTTATCTTGCTTGACCAATCAACATTGTTGATTGTCCACAATTGTAATTGTGGTCATCAGAGACAGTATCCAATGGAATGAGATGGATTCTAGGTTATCTGGGGGTTTGAGAGAGAAGTATGAGAAATGGATGAACCTTTCAAAGACAACTCCATGTCAAAAAGGTTTTACATATTTGAACAATATCAGCAAAAAATGAACAATTCCCTGATGAAATGACAGAAGGTAAATTTGCTCTTCTTTGGCATGGCACCCTGGTCCTCCACAAATGGCTACATCAACTTTGACTCTTTTTCTTTTAGAACGGAGAGAGTCCAAAAGAAACAAAACTGTATCACAGCATGCCACTGTGAGTCCACCAAATCAATTACCTCCATTTGTTTCAGGACAGTTGTCTTCGGTAGAGATACTCTGGATTTACAACCAAGTGAGTAAGATCACCACTTAGTGCACTGGGTACTGGGAAGTGATATGCAGATAGAGTAGTCAGAGCCAAACTCTGCCCCAGGTTATGTTCATGCAACTCGTCTGAAATCACTAAGTGCTTTCTTTGTCTGCCTAATGCATTGCAGTATTTCTTGTCTCCTGTATAATACTTTTCTTTCCCTGACACAACCTTCTTCAGATCTTTCCAAAAAATGGTGATGAACTAGCAGAGCATTGACCTTTTGCAATGAGAAATACCTCAACACTGTCTATCTCAACATATTTTACTGTTGCCGTTGCTGCACAGCTGGCAACAAGGGGCTGCTTTTCAACTGTTTCTTAGTTCAACAATGGCAGCCTATGGGCTTTCCAGTCTGTTTGAATTGGATTCATATTTGCATCTGAATGAGAATCAGCTTAATGCTTGTTTTCACAAACCTATGGGAAAAAAATATATCTGCTGTGTTAGGTGTGTAATGCTGAGTGAGTTTAATGGAAGCTGCATGCATAACTCTACTGAGAGATGGATTTCACGCCCATTGAAATTGCATTGGGGTAGTAGGTTACTAGGGTTGTTAATAAGGAAATTAAAAATGAACATAAATTAATAAAGCAGCTGTCCTATATCTGTCTTTTTGTGAGAGGTATAACTTTGGTGAAAATCTGCAGTATAGGGTAGCAGAACATTTCCTGTGTGCTACTTGTGACTTTGAGTGCAGAAAGGAAGAGTGTAAAAGGCTATGTGCCTAAATACAAAAGGCACTAATGAATTGTTTTAGATAGAGTGAAGTGTCCTTGTGTAACTTCATTTTCAACTTTTGTCCTGGCAATGCTGACCTTTTGTAACCCATACTGCAGTGTGATATCTCTAGGTCAGATAAGCTGACTACTTGAGAGACCATCCTTAGTATATTTTTAATATGATCCTTCAGCTTTTCTTCTCCATCTTCACCTAATAACATAACCAAAGGCTCAGGGAGTTGACCATTAGGATATTCAGGATTTTAAAATCCTTCAACTTTCAACATCTGATTTATTAAATAAGGAAATATATCTATTACTTATATTACCCCTCTCTCTTTAAAATAAAATTTAGCTTAGAAGAATCTTACGGTATTCTTGTACTGTCTACAAAGAAGATTGAAAAAGTAAAACTATAATTTTATTGTTCCAGAAACATTCATCACCTTTCTGTGGTACCTCCTCTTTCACCTCATCAAAGTCCAAACTTACTTGACTTTTACTGACTAACATGAAAATCCCCAATTTACTTCAAAAGTTTAGTTGCCCCATCCTTAGATACTGGGGTTGGTTCAAGAAGGGAATGGCTGTAAAGAGAGACGATGGGAATGTCTGAGGGCAGGGTTGCTTAAGAGGAATGAAGATAAAAATATTTGAGGGGCCAAAGAGCGTACAGGGAGGCAGGAACATAAGGAGGCAAAAAGAAAAGCAAAAAGTATCTTTGGCATTTCAGAGGAAAGACTTAAAGTACAGGACAAAGGTGAGCGTATCAGAATGTGGAGACATGCATTAAGTGTGAATAAGAAGGAAGAATTCAAAGAAAATGAGAAGGGGGGGAAAAAAGGGGGAAGAGCTGGAGCACTGAAGTAATTAAAGCAGGGTAAAGGCAGGTGAAGAAATGGTTTGACATAACACAGACTGAAGCAGAAACAGAGAGAGGAAGAAAGAACAAGTAGAGAAAAAGAAAAATGGTCAAAAAAGTTTTCTGATACATGACTTTACTAGACAGATGAGCTGTGAAGCAGAAAGGAAAAGCTGTATGCTTTGTTGTGAAATCAGGTTTATAATACATACACAGACCAATTCCACATCACGCCTGGGTTTTTCTTCCCATTTACTTCCAGTTTGTCTCATATGCTGCTTTTCTAACATTAGAATAGTATGTGCACACTTTTCCTCCTCTCCACATGTTATCTCAGATTTGTAATTCAAAGCACTCTTAGCTTTGTGACCTCTGACTGGGAAATTCTGAGACTGCGTGGATCATTGTTATGTCTGTTTAACAGACTTTCCTGTGAGGAACAACTGACACTCATGAGAATTGCCCTTTCTTCCCCAATATGTCCTCATTTTTTATCCTTTGCTTTGCACATCTTAGTTTATAACTTTATTCTAGGAAAGCCAGAATTTAGTAGGCAATGTTTGTCAAAAATAGCCATTTAAGTAACCAATAAGCATTACCTAATACATACTTCTGCAATGTAATAGTTATGATATGCATCATCTGCAGCTGATCAAAATGTGCTTCAGACAGCTACACTCATGTAACAAGTAACCCATAAGGCAGCTGAGAACGTCCTGATGGTACATCATGGTTATTGTTAAGAAATATTTAGGGAACCATCTGCTGCACTGGAGAGGACGTCCATAAGAACATACTGTGGAAATACATACATTTTTTTCTTTTCCCGGCTAGCTAGTTTTCCTCGCTAGTTTTCCACTGTCTTTTTTTCGTTTGTTTGTTTATTTTGCTTTTCCTTTTTCTGTTTAGTTCTTTTGCCTTTGCTTTTATAGTTGAGATATGCCATCAGATATGAAACCACAAATAACTCTTTGGACACTTAAGTCAGTATCAGTATCTTTTGTGCTACATTTGAGTCCTTTTTGGTGTTCTTATCCAAAGAAGCAGAGATTGATAATACAGATATAGTCCTATCCATCCATCTTCTATTTTAGGTCCTCTTTTAGGGGTTGTCTTTGCAAGGGAATTTATTTGTAATATTATGATAATCTTTAAATACTTCCAGACTTGTTTTCCAGAGACAGATTTAAATATTAATGTAAACATTATCGATACTTATAAGAGAATATGTGTCTAAACCTGAATATTGAGCTTACAATACAAAATCAGTAAGCATATGGAAATGTCCAATCTGTACAAAATATTAGAGATGCTTATAAAATCCTAGAGGACAATAGCAGTAAAAAAGATAAGGGACAATGAAAGAACATAATTTCCAGATCTGTGTATAATAGGCTTTCCTGTAAATCGAAGATTGAAGTGTCTTCACAAAGCAGAAGAGTCTCAGCAGATCATTTTCATAATAAGAATAGAGAGGAAGTAATTGTCTAGGACTATATGATGCATTCAAAGGATATTTTAGAAAGATATTAAAATAGTATTGTTCTTTCTGCATTCTGTTAGAGCAATACAACCATACTTGCTTCAGAAAGACTTTTTTTAGTAGAACATAAATGATTGGTAGTGAATGAAAAAATAAGTTTAATTATTATATGATTAATGGAGTCATTGAAGGGAGTTATTGTAGAGCAAGAAAAAAAGTAACTATCAGATTCTTCTGTTTTATGTCTACATATATCATAGAATGATATAGAGTTGGGTATAAAATTGGAAAAGACCTCCAGAATCATTGAATCTAACCTTTGGTTTCCTAGATTTTCAGTAGTTACTTTACTACAGGGTGACAGAGAAAGGTCACACAATTGCAATGACATTTGTAGATATTAAAAAATGGATATGAATGAGAATTTAACTTTGAAAAATAATGTAGAACTGGACTGTTTCTACTCCTTTCATAGTCAACACTCTGACCCCACAAATCCTAAAGTTTAGTCCTATCTTTTTTCTTTCTATTTTTCTCTTCCATTTATTCAGCATTTAATACAGAACTTTTGAAAATATGAGTTATATCCTTGAAAAACAATTCTGCTTTTACATTATCATCCTGCATATTTACGTCTCTTTATGTCTTTACAGCCCTCAGCTACTTTCTGCAAAAATAATCTATAAAAGTAGGAAATATATTCCAATTAATATGTTATACAAATAAATTATTTGGGTAGATCATTCTGCAGAATCAGCAGTTTTTAATCTCAATCTCTGATAATGAATGAATGAATATATAAACGGAAATTTTTGTATACAATTCGAGACAGAGGAGCTTTCTCTTTCATTTGTAATCTACTTGTGCTTGCATCTCCTTACTTTCCTTTGTGCCATCTTTATTATTCGGAATAAACATGTTTTGAAGAATTTTAAGCTTGTCCTTTCTTACTGCATTATGGTATAGATTCATAAAATTGTAGTCACCTTCTTATTTTCCATATGTCTTAGCATAGCTTCTGGAAGGATATGCTCCATGATATTACCAGGCACAGGGGTAAGACTGACTGTCTTGTAATTTCTTTGTTGTCCCTTCAACAGATATCAAGGTGGCTCATGTCCCCCGTGAGGACTAAGGCTTGCGAATGTGAGACCACTCCTACCTATTTATAGAAGACTTCATCCATCTTCCTGGTTGTGTGACCTGTGTAAGGAAATGCTGTTCCTTTCTATAATGTCAGCTGTCTCTGCGGTCCCTTTAATCCTGACTCATAAGATCTCTATCAGGTCCTCTTCCACACCCAGGCAGAGGTCATGCAGGTGACCAGGTGACTATGTCAGTGACCAGGTGGTCACTGGCAGAGGGAGAAACATCCCCTCCTTGTCTTCTCTGCCTGTCCCTACTGAAGAGGCTGTTTCCTTCTATCCCAACACTTCAGCCATAGGAACCATCTCACCACATCTTCCATAGCTCTGCAGGCGTGATCCTGTTTCCTATTTCCTTTCTAAGTTCTCTTGTCCTCTGTATTCAAGGGTTGTTTGTCTGATATTAATTCCTTATGTTTCAACTTGAATTTTGTAATAAATTGAATACTTTTTTGTCTTTGGGCCACAGTTATCAATTAAATCAGCTTATCCCTTCAGGGTTACTAGAGAGGACAAGATTCCCAGCTACTTCCAACTTCTGATCTGACAGAAGCCCTGTACAATAGCAAAACTATTATGGAACTGGATACCTTTAAGCAATCAGTCCACACCACCAATCGAAAATGACATAAAATAGATTAGAAGCTTGAAAAAGAAGTGCTGACCTTTTAGTACGTAAAACACCAATGCAATTCTGCCTATTACACAGCTCTGTAGTGATGTATTTCAAAAAATGTTTTTGAAAATGCCAAGCACTCAATCATTACTCCTTCCAGATTTTTCAGGAGAGTCAATAGGATTTGTAGAAAAATAATCAGAGAAGTTAACTTGCTTTATCTTTAAATATTAAATTCTGTAGATCTCCACCTCAGTGTCCAGTTATACCTTCTTAACACACTTCCTTTTTGTAGACTGTATTTTGTCAAAGAAAACATCTGCCATGTGACCCATGATATTTTCCTTTTCCTCTTGATCTCAACATAGACATTTCTTCACACAGATTTCTCACAATACTACAAAAATGTGATGATTTTTTTTATTTTCTCCCACTTATACTTTATAACCTTTTCAACTAGCATATAAATGTACATATCAGATTACCTTTTCAGTGAACAATATCAGTTCCCATCTATTACTAATCCAGAAATTCACTTAGTTAAGGACATTATTGATTGGTTTAGCTTGATTTTACAGATTCTTCTTATATTCACTTTCTTCCAAAGATAAGTAACTAAGACTGTAAAGGTAGAAATCCTACAATATTAAGTAGCAAATTCTTTTTTGAACTTGGTTGTACTTGTTCAGGAAGATTTCAGATTTCAAATGTGGTTGAGGATTTGTATTTCAGTTTCTGAGTAAAATTATAGGAGCAAAAAGGACTCACCGTATTAAAATTATTATGATTAGAACTTCGGACTCCAGGGACGGCTTAATAACACAGAAGGTACCGGGGGATGTAAATTGACTAGAGATATTATACAAATAGCAGGAACTGTAATGAATAAATGTACTTAATAAAGCCTACTCATTTATTCTTCAAACCTCTACAACATAGTGTTTTTATATAACTTCCAGTGCTTGTAGGATGATAACAAATGTAGTATTACTCCACAACTTTTTTTTCCAGCTTTGGAAATATGACAACTTTGGTCCTCCATATTTTGTGAAACTATGTAACCAAAAATCTAAACTGGATAGGGACAGGAAGAAAACAAGAAATGTTTGGTAATTTCTTGCATTGTACTTTAGTAGAAATGTGTTGATTTTGACTAAAATTTGTTAGGCTTTTTTGGTATTGTTCTTAAGTCCTCTTCATTTGGAGTTGTTTAACTTCATACAAATTCCTCCTCCCCCTCCATTCCCAAACCCCACAGCATAAAATGGACTATACAGTGTCTCAGAATAAGAAATTCAATCAACTGAAGTGTTTCTTTCTGATTGCAGGTATATGACATTTACATCTAATTTCCTTTTACCTTCTATTTTATCATGCAGAAATTTCAGGGAGAGAATATACAGAACATTCTTGGGGTGGGAAATGTGCTTTTGCCCATTTCAAATATACTTTAAAAATGAATTTTAACTATATTCCTTTCAACTGTTGGAGAAGGCAGATCAGTCACCTCACAAAATGATTACTTACTAATGTTTTTAACTATGCCCTTCACCACAAAACATATTTAATGTACATGAAGCAGAGAAATTGGCATTTAGGCAGTAATATTTTTGGGTTGGTACAAATATTTCTTTTTGTATCTTTCTTTCTGTATCTTTCTCCTGCTTGTTAGCTAACTGCTTTAATCTTGCAGCAGAAGCCTTAATTCACAGAACTTGGACTCAAAATATGTCTCCACGATGATACACTTTGTAGCCTGTTATTAACCTACTTGTGATGAAGTTTTTTATCTTTCTATTCTCATTCTAACAAGCACTGGTAATGTTAACAGTGGTCAAGAAAGTAGGATCTATAAATGTATGTATTCAAATTATTAATATAGTCTCAGATACCAGCATTTTTCTAAATACTAGTGTAATGAGTTTCAAAGATCAGATGAGACTGTAGTTGTCAGACAGGTTTTCTATATTCCATTATTAGTATAAAAACATACATGTACTCTGAATGATGGAAAAATGAGATGGTGTATTATGAAAAAAGCCTTTTCCTGCTAAAATGTATCCTTTTTTACACTACAGAAGAAATTACAGATCTTTTTGTATTATGTGCCATGAACCTTTCATCACAAAGATATTATGTAATTTTATTCTGTGCAATTTTATTATGTTATTTTCTCGAAGTTTTGAAGTTATCCATACTATGCACTGTTGGAAGCAATGCAAAAAAAAAATAAAAAAAAAATCTGACATTATCCAGTAGGAACATACCTTTATTTTGTGTCTGTTAATATTTTTAAAGTTTCTTTGAACTCTTGGATACTGTGAGAAGATATTTCTGTTTATGAGATATAGCTGCACACTCTTTGGACTCCATCATGAATGCCTTCAGCACTCTGTTTATGAGAAGGACTTTACAAGGAGTATGATGACGGTTTTGCTCCTGAGAAAATGAAAAGACCACAAAGCACAACCATATTATTTTCCTATTATGTAAGAACATTTTTGAAATATAGAACTTTGTTCTCAACCAGCAGGTCAAGGAAGGTGATTCTCCCCCTCTACACTTTTCTGAAGAGACTCCAACTGGAGTACAGCATCCAGCTCTGGGTGGAGTGCATCCAGAGGAGGGCTATGAAGGTGTTAAGTGGTGTGGTACACTTCTCCTATGAAGACATACTGAGAAGAGTTGCGAGGGTTCAGCCAGGAGAAGACTCCAAGGAGATGTAGAGCACTTTTCAGTACATAAAGGAGACTATGACAAAGCTGGAGAGAGACTTCTTACATGGGCAGGTATAGATAAGGCAAGGGATGAGGGCTGTAAACTGAGAGTAATAGATATTAGGAAGAAATTCTTTACTGTGAGGGTGGTGGGGCACTAGAACATGTAGCCCAGAGAAGTTGTGAATGCCTCATTCTTGACAGTGTTCAAGGCTAGGATGGATGAGGCTTTGTGCAACCTGGTCTAGTGGAAGGTGTCCCAGCCCATGGCAGTGGGCTTAGAACTAGATGATATTTAAGATTTTTTCCAACTCAAACCGTTCTATGATTTTCTGATTCTGTGTTTCAGTCAGAAAACTGCCAATAATATTCCTTGCTTAGTCAGATGCAAGGTTGTTCAAGAAGGAATACACTGGGAAATCATGCTCTTTGGGATGTTTTTGAGCTCCTCTCAGAGTCATTCACTGAAAAAAATTAGGACCTAATCTAAGTCCTTTTGGGACTCAGTACAAAATCCCACTCTTTTAATAACTGTTGATGAAGTGAAAAAATGTGTATTTAATCTTCATTTATTCAGTCACATTTTTTTCTGAATTTTTGGTATTATATTTTTTTCTTTCTAGTTCTTGTCAATTTATCCACTAATTCAAGTACAAATTTAGAGAGAATTAAAAAATTAGATCATTAAATAAGACTTAGTTCTCTATGTTAGCATCCAAATGTACTGCCTGCCATATCTTCAGGACACATTGAATAGTCTAATTTTGTATCTTTGAATGATTTTTTTATCATCTACCTAAAACTTACTTATTATTTCCATCTTTTGCTCTGAAGAAAGCCTATTCTTCATGTTCTTCAAGTTTTAAAGGAAGTAAAAACCACTGAAAAATGTATATATAAGTAAGTAAAAAGAAAGCAACATATTTTAAATGGTGTGTAGCCTCAATAAAATGAAATAGCACAGGATGTGATTATTCTGTTACTTAGACTCTATTCTTCCTCCCTTTGGTATTTGTTTCACTTACAGCAACCCGAGTTTTGACAGAACTTGATGCTATAAGTAAAGATATATATTGATGTTTGCAAAACCATATGGAGATTTCAAATTTTTTGAAAGAAAAATAGTAGGAAATCAAAACGAGTGAAACATAAATCGTGTTGAGATGCTAAGATAGGCCAAGGTATATATGGCTTTGAAAATATAAGAAATGTTAGTATTGTATGCAGTGAAATGAGATCACACAAAAGGTAACAGAACTTTAGAAAAGCTAGAAAAGTCAAAAGTGAATATTGAAAGAAATGAAAAAAAGAAGTTATAGTACAGCAAGCAGAAGATTAAAGGGAGTGGTCAAGTTAGAATTAATCTAGTCAAATCAAGTGGTCTGATCTTGAATCTAAGAAAATCGTGTGTTGGAAATATATCTTGTCACATGTTGTCATTTAACCTCAGTTGACAACTCATCCACACACAGCTGCTCACTCATTCTTTCTCCACCAGTGGGATGGAGGAGATAAACAGGAGAGTAGAAGTGAGAAAACTTATGGGTTAAGATAAAGACAGTCTAAAGAACAGAAAAAGGAAGATAATATTACTACTACTAGTAGTGCTAGATTATACAAAGCAAGTGATACACAATGTAATTTCTCACCACTGACCAACTAATGCACAGCCAGTTCCTAAGCATCACCCTCCGGCCAACTTTGCTCCCAGTTTATATACTAAACATGACATCATATGATACAGAACATACCTTTGGCCAGCTTGGGTCAGGTGTCCCAGTTCTGTCCCCTCCTAGCTTCTTTTTCTTAACTCCCAGCCTGCTCACTGGCAGAGCACGAGAAACCTAAAAGTCCTTCACTTAATATAAGCACCGTTTAGCAACAACTATCGGTGAGTTATCAAAATTATTCTCTTCCTAAATCCAAAACACACCAGCTACTAGGAGGAAAATAAACTCTATTCCAGCTGAGATCAGGATTATGCCGAGATTAAAAGTTTGATATGTAAAGAAGATAATAACATGGCCAAATGTAACAGGGATACAGGGAATCAAGACATTGAGAAGAAAGGAATGATAACAAAATCCTATTTTTGCTGTGTTGCATTTCAGAAGCTTAAGAAGTTCAGGATTTTCATCAAGAGACTAGGGATAGATGGTCTTATTCATTTCCAGGAAAAGAAATGGAATGAAGGAATGAACAACTACCCATCTAGGTTTGAGTGATATAGGATTATCAAAGACTAATATTGCACAGTTTATTTGAGAGAGAGGGTAGGGGGCAAAAAATCTGTATGCAGTTTTGCACTCTTAAGAGTTCTCATACTTTGCTGAGTGAATTTAGCATATCATTCTTATAGTATTTCGAGAAGAGCTGATTTCAGTGGAACTGCAGGTATCTTTTTAACATCAATGGATAATGAATTTTCATACCAACTCATATAAAATCATATTATTGATGGAAGGATAAACTCCGAAACCACATGAAGCTGATGGGAAAGAAAATAGTTGAGCTACTTAGTACAACTTTATCTGCCACTCCTCCAGCTCAGAGCCCATCTCTGAGGGTCGCCTGAATTTGTACTGCGGATGGTCAACACCTTCTTTCATTTACTCCTTCCTCTCTCCTGGGATGCCATTCAATCTTGATGAAGTTACTAGAATATATACAAGAGAATTCCACTGTATATAATGTATCAGTAATTTTGTTCTGGAATACCATCAGATTTTGCATTCTGAACTAAAAAGCTTTTTTTTTTTTCCAAGTCATAAAATGTTTTCTTGTTGCTGTTATTTGAGTCAATATATTTTAGGTTAGGTTTTAGAAAAAGTAATCATTGTACTGATGAGCTTTAATAATTAAAGAATTTCCTCCTTACTGACCGAATCTTTCTTAAAGAATGTTCAGCTGAAACTGAACTATGTGTTAAGAACAAAGATGAAAATGTAGCCATATGGTGTTACCATGCTTTAAAAAGAATAAAGAATTACTGGACTTGGATAAGATCGCAATAACTTTAGTTCTATTTTTGTTTCAATTAGTTGACTGCAGGAAGCTTATTACTGAATAACTTTAAAATCAAAGGCCATAAATTGAGTTGTTTGCAAGATATGAATTACAAATTTTTGAAATTATGTGCAGTGTAGCTGAGGCATTTTACTCATAATATTTGTTTTCAAAACAAAAGTAAGACTGTAATTTTTTTTAAAAAAAAGACTGATTAAAAAAAGGCATTGGTAAAACATATCAAATATGATTTTTCTCTGGTTTTGCAGAATTACTGTTTCATCAGTTTATTTGGTGATTTACCTTGAACTGATAGACTGAGTAAGAAGTTGTTAAATAAAGCAGCATAACAAAAAGTAAGAAATTCATAAAGGACTTCTGGATCAAACATGGATTAAATAGGTTTGAGTGATAACTCAGACAGCAGCAACTACCTGCAGGAGATATGGAACTGGGGAGCACACACAACTAACTTGTGAAGGTGTTAAATGAAGATTACATGGATGAACAATGACTAATAGTTACCACTGACTACACCATAAGAACATATGCAAACTGCTGGTTTTTATTTGACACTGACTGGAACAATGTTTCAAGTGATCCAGCTGAAGAAAACCTTCAAAGGAAAAAATGAAATCAACTCTTTTTCATATAAGAAGTCAAAGAAAATCTGCATCACACTTCACTCAATTAAAAGGAAAACTAAGTTTTATTCTGAAGTTAATATTGTGGGTTTTTCCCCCCATTAATTACTTCTTAATTTATTCCCTTCCTACAGTAAATAACAATGACTTTTTTTTATCCCTGGAGGAAAAAAAATCTAAAACATTGTTTCTGCACTTATAGATTACAATTAATGTATATACAATTGCTGTGGGTTAGCAGATGTTTTTAAAACTTTTTCCCTTTATTAATCAGATTAAATANCTGGGGATGGGGTTCCTCTCCTCCCTTATTTTTCCTTATTCATGTTTACCTGAGGTTTTTCCTGTAGTGTGTGGCCACAGGAAAACCAGGGGGCTCTGCCGCTCCCATTCGCCTCCATGGCAGGCGCAGCGGGACATGCTGTGAGCGGCATGGCCATGCCATGTCTGGGCCGGCCAGGAATACCTGAGGGTGCCAGGATCAGCGGAGACAGCAGGAGCCGCAGGAGTGCCAGGAGTGCCGGGTCAGCCAGGAGTGCTGGGGGCGGTGGGAGCTGCTGGGCATGGCGGCAGCGCTGCCGGGGTGGGCAGTGCAGCACGTTGCTGCCAGGAGCAAGGCTGCTTTTCTCAGGGAAGCTGCCCTTGTCCTGGTGGCAGTGGGGAGTGGTGACTGCTGGCAGACCTGGGAGTGTGGGCGGGGCCCAGAGCCCGCAGGGTCCGGTGTGGGGCTGGAGCCACAAAGAGTAATGGAAGCAGTGGAGCTTGCTGGGCACCTCAGGGGCAGACGCTGCCGGCCCCAGACGGGGGCCGTGGGAGCCGCAACCGGTCAGGTGCTGGCGGCGGGGTCGGGCTAGCCGTGGACTCTCTGGATGGCTGTACATGCAGTGCTGGGCCAGGCTCCCCAGACAGGGGCTAAGGCAGTGGCCAGGGTCATGCTTGGCAGCACCAGTGGCGGGCAGCATGGCAGTGGCATGAGGTGGCGCCATGTTTCTTTGTTGCATGGCTTCAGCCATCAGGGCTTGGAGGTGGAGCCGGGGGAGAGCTGGGGCGGGACGGATGCAAGAGGGACCAATGGGAGTCCAGTGAGGTGCAGGTATGTCCCTATTTGGGCGGGCTGGAGGGAAGCGTGCAGGTGCTAAAGACAAGGAATTCTGGGAGGACCTGAGAACTCTGTATAACCAGAGGAGTTTGCAGCCTCTGCCTCTTTTGCATCCGGAGTTCATTGGAGAAGATGCTTGCTCGCTGCTCAGGGTTCCAGCATCTGCCATCTTGTCTTGAATCCACCACATGTTTTCGCTGGGTTCTCCAGCCGCAGCCGCTGCTTCTGCCTTGGATCTGCTGCTGTCCTGCCATGAGTTTGGTGGTTTGTTTGGTGAGCTCGTGGATCGCTTCCTGTCTCCAGTAGCACTTTCCAGAAGCCAGCCAGTGGCGGACAATGGGTGCACCCCCCCATTCATCATCATCGTTACCTCCCTTGGCCGCTATTTCCTCCTGCTGTTTACTTCAACCAACTGCACTTTAGGACACTTAAATGGAAAATGAGTGTTTTTTCTCCTTTGTTTTGCCTAGTGTGGGTGTGATTGGTGTGCGTGGTTTTGGGGTTTGGTTTGGGAAGTGATTTTTTGTTTTCTTCTGTGGATTTTTCTCTTGATATTTTAATTTTTTTTAATTCAATTTTTTTCCTACCTCATATAATATATATAAATATATCAAACTTTAGTAATAAAATTCTGTTTTCTTTAATCTTGTGTCTCCAACTTATAAAATCATATTTTGTCCTCAAACTAGGACAACAATGTTTTGCATTATAAAAATGTATTTACAAGTGTAGTTCTAGAAATAAAGAGTTTTATATGGTAGGACCTATATTATTTTCAATCTGGAGAAAAATCAGTTTGTCATTGAAAGAATACTGATTTTTGTTTAAGTATCTTCAGTGGCTGATTCTACACTACTGTTACTTGAGAACATCTCATACAAAGGAGAAATGGTACTTTAAAATATGTATGGCTCTGAGGTGTATACTATTGAAAAAATGAAAGAAGTTCTGATAAGCTTACTGGAGACTACCACTCTGTAGAAGTTCTCATTTTTCTTGTCATTGTTCCAGGTATAACATCTTGCCAGTTAATAGTCAAAGATCTGAGATTTTTATGTTCCATGCATTAAGATGTGGATGCTCCAGAAATCTTTGCATTATTTGTTTTTGGTCATAGCTGCGCATTATTTCATATCATTGTTTCAGCTGGTAACTTCTGTATTGGCTTTGGTGGAGATATTCATGGCACTGAAACTGGAGAGCTATGAATTTGCAATAGCAGAAAAGTCTTTATGGGAATAGTAGAATTAAGAAAAAGTGAGTAAGAAGGGACAGGAAAAAATAATCAGGAGAAAATAAGGAAATATCTGAAGATCAGTGGAGGATCTGTGGAATATCTGAGGATCTATGTGTAAGAGCAAGCAGATGGTCCAGTAATCTTGTGAAATGAGGAGGAAAGACTTGTCCCTAACCAGCACTTTGTTCTCTTCAGGCAAGGAGGAGTCTCTGGTGGGATTTAGTGAGCTGGATGACCCAATAGACCTGCTAGTTTTCTTTTGTGCCAAATAAGGCAAGAAACAGCACAACAACTTCAGTCTGGCAGCATTGTAAAGCCAGCTAGTTAGAACTTCTAGCTAAGGTGACCCATGTCATTTGGACAGGGAGTTTGTAGCTGAAGGCTCATTTTCTTTTATAGGTCTGCTCAGGTAGGTGATTAAACCCATGAACCTCAAAAAGAAATTTTAAAAATATCTTCAAGCCTCCCAAACTGACAGGTCTTCTCTAGCTCTGAAAAGACTGAGCTTGAGTGTGATGCGTCAGATGTCATGCCAGGGCCTGAGATGTATGAGGAAGCGATTAGTGGTGGTTCTCTTCATATATGTTGCTGGTGAGAATTGACAGATGAAACCTGTGCAGTGTCCTGTGCCACTTAAAAGAGTTTGAAAATTTGGGTGAAAAAGTGAATAAAGTGACAGTAATATCCTAGAATATATCTTCCAGTGATGGAGTGAATGCTGACTTTGTCTATCTTAAACAGTAATTGCCTATTTCTTGGAGTTTTTTAAATGGACAGACCATTACAAAGGGATCCTTAATCTTAATATAGACAATTTGGTCTACAGAGAGCCACTTGCTATCTATTTAACCCAGGCAAATGAAGGACTTTTCATCTCGTGCTGCCTTGATTTCTTGTTTAAATATTCTTATAGATATGATTTAGTCAAATACCAGCTCAAAGCAAAGAAACAGCAGCAAAATGTAGTGGTTTCTAACACACGAATGTGTTTCTCACGATTTTTCACATTCTTTGAAGTCCACTATTTCCTAATAAAGAGGGAGCAATCTATAGTAAGAGATGAGATTCTATCCTTAGGATTTGAGATTCGTATCACATGTCCACACGTGATACTCGGCTTTCTGTTTTATTTCTGCTGTCTCTGTTGTTTCACATAGAGAAATAAGCTTTTCTAGAATTAGATGAATTCCTAACAATTTAGGCTGGGTCTAGCATTAATGTCTAGCATTAACTCCTAGCATTAACTTGTCTTTTCTACTATATCAAATGTACATGTGGGGGACCAGGTTGGATATGCAGTGGTTCCCAGGTAGGGATTATATCTATTTTCCTTTTCCTGGAGCAATAGGGCTGGGGTGATATAGATATTTGACAGTTCTATTGAGTGCAATGTTGTCTTTTTGTCTGCAAACAGACAGTGTAGGTCCTAAAATGCATAATGTTTAGATACATACATATATTACTATAAGAGTTGATACCTGTTTCTGTGTCAGAAGGAAAGTAAAAAGTGATTTTCATCAGTCAGGAGCAGAGTGTTTATTGCATTTCAGTTCAACTAAATTGACCTAGCATTTTTAGAATGAGGAAGTTAAGGCTCTATGTGTTAACCTTCCACTGGATGCAGGACAAAATAGAAATGAGAGAGTTCCTTTCCTAAGCCCTCTGATCTCAGTACCTTGTATAAGAAATTAAGTTGCATTTAAAACATATGAAAGAGAGCTCGTCAAACAGAAGTGCTTATATTTTTTATTTTGCTCATAATTTTCTATGAATATGTTTGACTTTATTTACAAAAAATATTTGAAAGCAAGCTTTTCTTTTATTTTGGTTAATGCTTTTCCACACGGTCATAGGAAAACTCTTAGTATGTAATGCAGATATATTGCATTGAATAAGCACTGAATTATTCTCTTTGAAGACACAGAAGATACTTGGACATTACACAACTAATGTTTTTACATTGCCTTCCAGAAAAGACACTGATTTGACTAAGAAGTTAAGATGTTACAAAGCTTCTGTAGCAATTTCAAGGATATAGTTCAGTGAGATTAACTCAGTTGGTTAAAGCATGGGGCTAATAACACCAAGGTTGTACATCTGATCCCTGTGTGGGCCACTCCCTTAACACATGGACTTGACGATCCTTCTGGGTCCCTTCCAACTCAGAATATTGCATGATTTTCTACGATTTTAAAAGAAACAGAAGGCAAGGGCTGTAAGCACCCATTCATGTTTGTGATCTGAACATTCAGTAAGTGACTTGCATATTCCTCCTTGTTTAGGTATCCTCTGTGGAATGTAATGGAATATTCAGCTTGTTTAGCATAAAACATACATCTTATTGTAAGAAAAAAATTAAAACTTCAAAAGCACAGGAACACAATTTGCTGATAACCATTACATGTTATAGTGAACCAAAATAGACACTAGAGGTAAATGTTGCTGGATTTTTAAAATTTTTTGTAATACTGCAAAAGAGTTTTGTGGATTTATTTTTTGTTATTCAGTGGTAAAGAATACATCACCTATGATGGCCTGAAAAGCTCAAAAGTATTTAATTTATGTAACTTTCAAAAAATCACATATTCAAATTGTTAATCTGTGACAGATGTTGCATTATTCAATTACTTCTTTTTTATTGTAAGGGAAACACAACAGGAAAAAGGAGGTACTATAAATAAAGACCAGTATATTGAGGACTAATAAAAGGAGACTTAAAAGCTGAGCCATTCATTTTGGTGGTAGCAGAAAAAATATCTGAAAAGATTTATGTTCTAAATATTTGCCATCTTATAGAAATGAAAAACTTTTACTAAATTCTCAATCTTGAAAATTTATGTACAAAAAATTCTCATTTATAAAAGTGTTATAAGCAGTTTATATACAAAGAAATTATTAGGTGAGGGAAAAAATATCATGGTGAATAATCAAGATATATGTATTTCTTCTTGACAGGAAAACTAGGGCAAAAATTTTTCAACAAGTCCCTAAGACATCATAATAATCTATTGAGTTAGATCTCTTGCTAGGATTGTGTTATGTCTGTACAGGTAAAGTTCTTTTTGTTAAACAATCTTACTAGGGAAACTTTTTTAATCTCTATTTTCAGGAATAAAAGGTGAAAAGGCTTGGCCCTTTGAGGAATCATATTGCTCTTCATAAACAATAAAGATCAAAATTTCTTAACAATGAAAACAATGAAACTATCCTTTAATGAACTGACATTGCCAGGCAAGAGTGAGGGATTCCCATCTGGGAACACACACACAAACACACACACACACACACACACACACTCTCTCACACTGCCTCTTTCAAACAGCTTTCTAGTCACGTGTCTCAGCTCATTAAAATTTTCAACCAGTGAGTTAACTCCACAATTTAACAACTATTCTTTCCCTCTCTCAGTATGATGTTTTGTTGGGGGGAAGAAAAATCTGCTTCATCGCTAATAATTCCTTGTTATTTTTATAAACATTTTCTCCAGAGGGTTAATTAGTGTCTGCTGAATTTCCTAATGGGAGAGGAAAAATGAGTATTTTATAGCACCATAGAGGAAACTGTTCACATTTTACATCAATACAGAAAAGCAGTCCAAAGTAAGCCTGACCCAGTGAATGGATAGGAGCAATCGTATTAAGCTGTCTGAATACAGGAATTTTATCTTTGATGAGAAAATTGTTTGATTTATTAACATTTTTCCTTTGTTCTGTTGTCAATGGACAAATGTCTACACTACTCTGCTTTGATATTTTTTATGTATTTGAAATCCTAGACATAGGTTCTGGAGACAGATTCATTTCTTTATATTCCTGAAAATGATATAATTTTTATACCAACAGAGAACTCTCTAGGTGTACCAAATCTGAGACTGCATGTATAGGGAAAACCTCAAATATAGACACTTAATAAAAAGATAGTGTTAAATATGTGTCTAGAGTGGAAAGATTTGAATAAATACTGGCATCCCTCCTCAAACCAATCTCAAAGGACCCACTAGGCAATTAATCCTTTACCTTGATCTTGCTTACCTGTAGAGTTCTGTGTATATTAAAATTGGGAAGATTATAAAATTAATATGGACTTCAGTTTCAGCTCTATGAAGATAACACCCAGCTTTATTTTTCACTATCTGCAGACAGCACCCTCATGCAGCTCTGTGGGCTCTTCAGCAAATTTATTACCTCTATGAAAAGGATCTGTCTAAAACCTAATCCACGTAAAATGGAAGGAGTTGTGGTGTGCCTAGAAAATATTGTTGAAGGCTATAATTTAGTGTTGTGCTCATCAGGAAACATGAACCGAATTTCATCAGAATCATCAGAAAATACAGTAAGAATGTAATAGGAAAAAAATCTATGACTTTATAGTCAATAGCTAAATGATCAGACACTTGAGTGGGATACAGCTTCACACTCCATTTGTGTTCAGACTGAATTAAAACAGGGATTCTATGGGTGTCCCATAGTTCAGACTAGTTATGTAGGAACCAGATTTTCTGTCATTTAGGAGTGTCCTAAAGCTTCCTTTCCTGCAACTAGTTGTAATCCAGGACCTGAGAAAAACCTGGTCTACCAAGACTAGTGATGTTCAAAGGAAATTTTTTTGAGGGTATGCTGCCTGGTGGGTATGTGTATGTGTGTGTTCAAATGTTACCTCCTTCTGTGGTTTCCATTGCTGGGATATCCACAAAGCCTTGCTTAAAAGAAAGAGGTGTTCTCATATAGGCCTGAATTAAAAGCAATCATCTGAATCCAGAAACTGATGCTCAATTGAGGGTGTAGCACAAGCTCAATGTGGGACAGACTGGCAGCTATAAATATAGCTCATCTGCCAGACAATGTTCTGGCTACCATGGCAGAGGCACAAGCAGGCATAGTTATTATGTACAATGGGTTCTCTTTCATGCCTGTGTTCAGTTTTCCAAGCACTAGAAAATTAGGCATATGCTAAATTGCTAGTTTTAACTCCTGAAATTGAATCCTTATTCCCTCCTTGTCTCAGAGAGCTTCTGACAAGCAAAGGTGTTGGCATTACAGGTAAACTCCTTGAAAGGCAGGTTTACAACTTTTGCCAATGTTACAGAGACTGCAAATCACATTTTAGAAAAAGATAACGTTCTTTTTATCAGCTTCTTTTTGCAGAACATTCTGAAAGGAGGTTTAAACAATTGATCATCTATCCATTCTATGGCATACCAGGGAGGCAGATTTTGGATGAGTATTTTCTTCTGCATTTCTCCTGTATTATAGTGCAAGAAAAACTATAAATTCATAGATTGGTATTGCCATAACTATGAGCATACAAATAAGAAAATATTTGTGATACCAGTTACAGAAGTAATCTTATAATTTCTGTTGTTATTTTATGAATGCTTAATGTATTTTTCAATTAATATTTGAATACTACCATTAATATTTGGAATCTTTTTCTTTTTGACATCTATAGCTGCTTTCTCCTGCTGAAAAGATGGCTAAAGAAGTTGTGACCAAATTTAATGCAAACTCTCTCACAAGAATTGCTTTAAAAAAGATCAGATTTCAGCATTTTCAGGCAATTCATGTATCTAATTTAAGGCTTATTCTTCCATTTTGTTATGAATTCATTGACATGAATATAAGCCCTAATTTTACAATATGAATGTTTTCATAGATGAAAAAGAAAATACCAAACACTGCAGTAGGCATTTACTGAATTAATCTTTTTTCTACAAGTGTTTACTGACCATATACACCAGACTTAGGCCAGAAGATTCCAAGAAATTACGACTGTGTGGTGATTATATCTACCAGTTGTGTACAAGGCACATAATTATGACAGATAAAGAAGAAGTCAAACACAAATTAGACTGTCTTTTGCATTGTTCTTGTCTTATTTATTTCATGAGTACAGTAGTTCTTAGCCTGAGTCCTTTTATATATGTTTGCCCTAATTTTATCAAGGATGATAGAGCTGTGATAAATGAGCCAACTAACTTAACATAAAATAAAATAATAAAATAAATGTATCCTTTGTTCCTTAGATAAGGACTTACCCCCATTCAGTTTATCTTTCCTCTGAAGATTCTGAATTGTCCCTACAAAACAAATTGTTCGATAAAGTTTGCTTCGGCAGATGACCAAACATGGAGAAGGGTTTGTCTGCATGTCAATGTTTGCTCCAATGTATCCTTTGAAAGGATTCTACACTCAAACGCACTCAAAAGATGGGTTTGCCTGGGTGTAAATACAACAGGCTAACATATACTTTCCCACTGCTTAAAAGATGCATCAGTAGTTCTCCCAGTAGGTGCTGTAAGATACTTTCCAAAAATTTGTATTCTTTGCATCCATCATTTTGATATGTGATGTCTGGCAAACATTCTGCACCCCAAATGTTTCAGTGTAACAATTTTGTCTTGAAATGTTCACAAAAAGAGTTATTAAAAGTGATTTTTATGTGCATATTGGTGAGCTAATTATATTATGTATAATAGTGAGCTATTATACCTCTAAAGACATGTATAGTTATTCAGGCTTGCTAATTCCTTTAAGATTATGCAAAACATGAAATAAACAAAAGCTCTAGGTTAGCTGTTTGTGTGTGTGCTTATATAAATATTGCAATTCAGCTATTTCAGTTATTGTTTAGAGTTCTACATGCTTTATTATCATGACGTGATTATGTTCTCAAAGGACTTAAATAAAATGTTTTGGTCTTACCAGATTCTTAGGGGTCAAAGGCTTTGAAGACCTAGATCCTGAAAGGTATCTAAATGTTCACATCCCCTTGATTTATTTAAAAGTTAGGCATCTGAATGCCATTAAGGCCATGGATTTCAGAGAGAAATTAGTTTCATTCTGAAGTATGTGTCTGAGATACTGAGGGTGATTCAGCATCTGGAAATGTCTAATTCTCCACTGGTCATAAATAAAGTGCAAACATCTAGAAAGACAAAATGTTTCATTATAGATTTCCAAGATTAAGCAATCTCCCTTCACCTAATATTTCACATATAGGATACATGAAATTAATTACTTGAAAATAAAGGTTTTGTCTCAAGTTTTTTGTCAAGACCGGCACAAAGATTCCCAACTCACCCAATGATAGAAGTTCTTACTGATTGCAGTCCTATGTGCATTTTTTTTCTAAATTCATAGAAATAACAGAAATGTTAGGTTTCAACATCCATAAAAACATTTGGTTTTTAATTATATATCTCTGAATAATTTTAAAAGAAAGCAATCAATAGTCAGTAGTAACACAGTGTACTGGGGAATTTAAGACTGTAGAAGAAACACATATAGGTCAGTTTCTCTGACATGAGAAATATCTTTGATGTAAAAGGGGTATAAGAAGCTATCCTATCCATATTCTCATTATCTTTTGACATTTACATGCTGTTATTTCAGTGCTTAAGATATGTTGTTTAAAAAATATAACCTTAAATCCTGGATGATTTGAAGTTCTCCAAAATACTGTGTCCATAAAGAGTATTCACTCTGTTTTCTTATTATATTTTAATGATATAAACTATTAGAAAAGATGTTAAGCCTTAGATCTTATGTTCATATTCTAGAGTGTATGCCAAAGCCATACATCAGAATAATTTATAAAAACCTTAAAAAATAAATATATTATTTTTGTACCTTTTTTTGTGCATAAATAAGTTGAAAGTGAGAATGGTCAGTGTAATTATGAATGAAAATGACAGCTTCAGTATTTCTCACCAGTTGCTTTGCAGCCATAATTAAATATATGAATAAAAACTTTGGAGTCCACAGTCAATTGCAGATAGGGAATTGGACACTGTTTAT
The DNA here is from genome assembly GCA_013399895.1 of Serilophus lunatus. Lineage (NCBI taxonomy): Eukaryota > Metazoa > Chordata > Aves > Passeriformes > Eurylaimidae > Serilophus > Serilophus lunatus. The sequence goes on along the minus strand of VXBA01001114.1, from coordinate 19,615 downwards.
CACATATCAGTCCTTAATCCTGTGCAATGCTGAGTGCTTGGTCATCTATTAGAAACCTCTGTCTAAAGCGCCTGCCAATTTGTAGGTCACATAAAAGATGTACTAGGCTGTAAGGCAAAATTCTGGCTTCAGAAAAGTCATCAGGAAGTAAAAGTTAATGGAATACCTGATTTGTTTTATCATCACTTCAACAGATTTTTCTTTGCAAGAAAGAAACTGAATTCAGTTCCACATAACTTATTGTCTGATATTGTACAAACATAGATTCATGAGCTGTGCCTACAACAATAATTTTATTCTCAACAAAGATTGTTCTGTGGACTTTTTACTTCCTACAATTAAATTACGGTGACCTCATTATATTGTGGAGATTAGTAACATGTAGGCAAAAATAGGAGAAACAGGTAATAATAGCCAAAGCACTTCAGTAGATCTTCACATCTTCGATAGATTCTTACTTTTTCTTACGACCTTGTTGAGGAGCATCCAGAAACAGAGTAGTTTATTTAAGGGGAACATAGTAGATGATGCTAAAAATTTAATTTACACATGTTGGATTCACTCAATTTTACACTTCATATATACCTCAGGGGACTAATTGTACCAATAAAAATTCAAGACAGAAGAAAGGGGTGATATGTTGGACTGCAGTCAGGAAAAAAAAAATCTAATTCTTATCTACAAAATGAAAACCTTAGGACTTTACATCTTCTCTGAGATAAAGCATGATATGAAAATGATGTATGGGGAATTTAGTGACTCTAGAGAAAGTGATAAATATTCATTGAAAATAATCTATAAGGATAAGGAAACGCCTTTTTGGCAAGTAAAATGCAATTTCAATACTTTATGGGTGATTATTTCAGTTACATGTTTTGAATTAATTAAACAAAAGACCTTTGAAGTGATGGAAAAACCAGTGCTGTTGTGAATAGACACAGCAAGAAAACAAGATTTTAATTTTGTGGGAGTTTTTGATGTTTTGGGAATTACTCTTGGTCTGTATTGGAATGAAACATTTAGAGCGATAAAGAAAATCATATACATTTGTGGAAATACAAGTTCAGGATCTTGATAATGCTTGTTCAGAGAGTTCAACAGAACCTGATTTATCTTTTGTCTTTATATATTTTGATAATAGATCCAATTCTGGAGAAATTTTCTTTGTGAATGAGCATGATACTTGCAAAAGTAGCTCACTTAAAAAAATCTCTAGAGACTGGCACACTAACTGTTTAGGAAAATTGAAGCTGCTGTGAAAATGAGTCTGAAAGCTAACCTACTAAAGGAGAAGATGGAGGAATATCTGTTAACCCACAGGGTCTGTAGCCAATAAAGCTTGTTTTGAAAACAATCTGTTTAAGAGCTACAGTGTGAAGATTTCATGTTACACAGATTCAGAACCTCTTTGCTTTTTCCTTATGGTGGCACCTTTGTGCTCTCCAGGTAAGATCATGGCTTCTGCCTTCACCCTTAAGGATTTCCACCTCTGGCTTTCCATCAGCCTCATCAGCATAAATTAGGGAAATGTCTTCAAAACCCAGGAATTGTTTTCTGTGGGAAGCAATGTCTCCTCTCTTGGTACTGATGGTCCTGCATAAGGCTGTGCCCTGTCAGTAATAATTTTTCCAGCTATGGATTATGTTACTAATCACTGTAAATGTAGAAAGTTTATGTAGAAGTAAATGTAGAATGTTTATGGCTGCACAGCCTTCTTTCATCTTTCCTTCTTCAGTTCTTTCATTTGATTGAAGAATTGATGCAGCACTGGGGACAGTGCTAAAGGACTGTTCTCTGAATACAGCTAATTGCCTACTTTCTGAGGAAGCAGTTTCTTTGCATTATTTTCTTTAAATACATGTCCCCGAATATCTCCCTCTCCTCAAATAAATCAAAATAACAAAAAAGCACAAACCAAACTAAAACTAACAACTCCCGAATCCACAAGAAGCACTTGCCATGAAAATAAAACATGGATTTGAAAAAGACATATCTTTCTTTGTGTTCATCCATACTCCTTCTAGGCATCTTCCATTATCCATCAAAATTCTGCTAGTGCCTAAGTGTTATAAATCTAGCTCTTTCCCATTAATGGAGCTGTGATAATATATTTGAGTTTTCCATCAGTGAATCAAAGTACAGGAATTGTCAAACTGTACTTCAGAATATGACACCACAGTGCATATACATAATAAATAGCCAGTCGAGTTTTCTAAGCTCTTTATTTCAACTAGCTTAATTTTGCAACTTATCCCAATGTTTTATAAAAACAGCATTTTCCTGGCAAATAGTTAAAAAACAGACTTGAAGTTAAAAAGATGAGAGATTTATTTCAACTGTATTTGAGTACAATCTAATGCAACTACTAATGGTCTGAAAGATTTACCATTTCTGTAAATATAAAGATAGGACAGCTGAGATTGCAAGAATAGGAAATATTCATCTCACCAAGCCACCAATTTTATTCACTAAGTAAGAAGAAATTGCTGTCAGATCTATGGGGAAGAGATAGCAAGATTATCTCATCCATAAAAAGAAAAACCTCTAATTAAAGGCAATAAAGCCAACAGAGTTCATTCTGCCTTCTGATAGATGCAAGACACGTTGCTCCAAAATATATTGTGAAAAATCAGACTCCAAGCTTCCCATTAATTGAATTAAAAGAAAATAAAATCATGCCCACAGTTCTTCTGCCTTTACAAGTTGAAGGATTCTATGACCTTAATTTATATCTTCTGTTCCTATTTTATCTATGCTACTTTAGAAAAGGAAAATACCCTATAAAATGAAATCTGAGATATTTTTGTTGGCTTATGATTACTGGAGGGTCTTCTACTTTCACTTTTCAGCCTTCTTCCTTTGTAAATATTCTTCAAGAAAATTAAATTCAAAAAGTTTTTATCAACACTGGTTAATCATTTGAGGCCTGTACCACAGTAAATTCCTAGATGCTCCAGCAGCTTGTAAAATGCTTACTGGTTCTGATGCTGGATGCATATATAATAAACTAGCACAGCTGGGATCTTCAGAAATGAGATGAGGAAAAGTCAAGTGAAGGACTGAATGAAAGATAATTGGATTTATGCATCAGTGTCTGGATATAGAAAGAGGGAATAAGAGAGAAAGACTCTGCTCATGGCTGTAAGCCAGGAGCTTTTTACGAACATACATGTATATTTTTGCAGCCAAAAAAAAAACAACAACAAAAAAAACACACAAAAAAGCGGATAGAAATCAAACCAACAAAGAACTTTAACTTAATGACAAGTGAGACAAAAGTATGTGCTAGAAAGACTTAATTCCTACTCATAGGCCTGGAGACTGAATTCAGATCCCACTGTGCACTGAAGAGGATAATGCAACTGCTCAATATTAGGACACCTCTCTTTTATGGTTTAGAAGAAAAGATAACTTAGTAACTTAGATGTAGTGCATAGTGCATGATCACATGCAGGAACTGAGGTGATTAAAAAGCTCAGCAATCTCTGAGACTTCATTTGAGGATGGCTCTTGAATAGTGATGAAAATATTCCACTTACATTGTGGTCACTGAGCCTTATTGTGAAATGGAACAGCTCCTTGATACAATGGAAAACTACCTCCTCCTCTAAAAAAGGATGACTGCTCACTTGGAACAATCTTTGGTTTGTGCAATACTGAAATGTGTCCAAATAATGTCTATAGAGTGCAAGTTAGCAAGACTTACATAGAGCTTGGTAGTCTGTTCACAATTATCGATATTAAAAATCAGTTAGTATGCTCAAGCCCACACTCTAGCCCTTTATTGGCTACAGCATAGATGCAACAGAAACAATGTCCTGGGAATTGTTCTACAACAGTTTATTTTTATCTGAAAAGCACCTTGGCATTACCCTGACATATAGCAACATAAAACCCCAGATAAGTAAAATGTAGAGCATGGTAGGCTCAGAGTGACCTTAATTCTATAATTAGCCATCAGGCAGTTTTCTCTCTGATAGATTCTTTGATCTAAATGGACTGCCTATGTTGTAGAAGGACTCATATTTAAAGGATTATGTCATAAAAGGCAAAAAATGCACACCGCCATCAAATGGGTGTTCTGTACAATACTGACGGTCATAACTAACCCACCAGCCATAGTAGAAAGGCTAAAGCAGAAGGCAAAAAGGTAATTATACAAGAGACACTTCAGACTCATAAGAGTACAAATATTGCACCCTGAAGAAACTGAGAAATGGTGACTATTACTATCTTTCTTTGTCTGAAATGGGTAAGAGAAGGGCCTGAAGATAAGCAGCTGCATGCAACTTGTTGCAGATGTCACAAAGAAGAGAGACAAGTCATGCCACTGTGCCACAGCCCTGTCTTCATCCTGGAAGAATGAGGTCTCCTCACACTTGGTGTCTAAGGTGACTAGCCTAAATACACTTCTATGCAATGCGACCAGATGAAGTAAAGAAGGCAAGCAAGTGCAAGCATAGGGGCAAACCTTAAGGCGATTTGTCATCACTGTTATCTGGCAAAGACATCCATACTTAATGCTACATTAATACTGATGAAATTTTTTGTGAAAATAGCCCAGAAGACTTTTATGACTTAAGTGTTCCCATTGAAACTGCTGTTGCATTTGTCAACTGTGATGAATGAGGTTGTTGTCTGAAGACATCTCTGTCCTGGTTCGATTCAAAGAAAACAGACACCTACAGGGGTAAGCATGAAAACTGTGACATTATCCATCACAGATTTTTCAGGAGTATTATATTTCTGCATATATATATGTATATATTTATGCATGTATACATTCACACATGTGTGTACATATATACAGCCCTCAAGAAGGTTTGGTTTTCTTGTTGTAGATGAAAAGTGATGTTGATTTTTATTTAATGGGCTGATTCATCCTAATGGAAAGTCTAGTGATTTCTTTGCCTTCCTCTGCATTCTGAATGTAGAAAATACCACATGGTTGTTACTTAACATAATGTTAAGCTAGTAAGGGAGGAAGGCACCCATTCGAGAGAAAGACAGAGAGATCACAGAGCTTCATTTAGAAGTCTGCCTTTCCATGCAATTCTCCTTTCATCTCATCTCATCTCATCTCATCTCATCTCATCTCATCTCATCTCATCTCATCTCATCTCATCTGTGATTTTCCTCCATTCTGCGTCTGCAATGTATGATGATGAAAGAATATTCTGTGTAATCCCTGGCAATAATTTTTTTCCCCAAGTATTTTCCTCATGTATCAAGCAAAAAACAAACAAGTGAATATTTTAGTGTACACATAATTATGCAAGAGAGATGGATATTTCATTATCTATAAAAAAAAAAATACCTGTCTCTCTTGGGTAATCGTGTTTATAGATGCTCTCAGATGCCTTTTATGTGTCTCAGAGGCTTTTTATTAGAAAGAAAAAGAAATGTGCATAAAAATTAATTTTTCTCAAATGTGTTGTTAGATTTGAAGGGGCCAGTTGGTAGAATTTGGATCCAAGAAAGCCATACAAGCTTGAATGATAACTGTTTGGGGAACTGAAATCTATAGATACTGCTGTAACCTTTCAGGTTTTTTTTTCTGTTTGTAATTGCTTGTTTGGTTTTGATGTCTTTCAATAAATGTGGTAATAAGATTTAAGGATTGAAGACCACATACACAATTGAAAAAGTCATAAAGGGAGTCTTTTAAAAAAAGGCATTAAGGAAGTGATACGAAGCATTCACAGAAGAAATACAGAAAATCCTCATAAAGTATAAACCTGAATCATAGTATAATAATTTTATTGTGCTTTGGATTATGTGTTTTCTGAGAAATGGCATGTGAATATTCACAGAGTATTGTACAGTATTTTGCTGTATGACAGTAAAGTATTATCAGACATTGCAGACTGAAGATACTTCTGCTATCAGCTGATTTTATGAAAAGCTAAAGACTTCTGCAGGTAATTTAAATGATACAGTGAAGACTATCGTAATTTTGTCATTCATGTTCTTTAACAAATCATGAAAATGATCTAATCTAAAGTCCTGCATGATACAAGTCATATAACCTCCTAGAGCAACCAGTTCTAGCTCATCTTGGCTACGAAAACCTTTTCATCCTATACAGTGCATAGAACATTTTGGACTTTACAAAGTTTGATGTGGTGGTTATACTATTGATTTAAGTTGAGCTTACAGTGGACATGACTTTTTCATCATTAAATATTTATTTTTAGTAGCTTACTGCTCATCCTTCTTCTAAGGATTCACATTTTATAATTATTCCTTAAAGTGAAAGTGAGATATACATAGGATTTTTTTCCTAAAAACTGTAAGGATAAAACATATTTCCATATGTGGTAACTTTTTAGTTACAGCAACTGAAAAAGTTTTGAAATTCTATTTTGGATGCGTGTTTTACTCCCTGATGAAAACTGAATTACTTTACCTCTAAGAAAAAAAATATTAATATGAGAAAAAAAATTAATAGTTGTTGCTACTTAATGGTTAATGCCAACTTACGCAGTATAGAGTACAGCATCATGAATGGTTTGGATGCTGCAAATTTTAAGGATGAGGGCTGAAACTGTACACACCTGGTAGTTAAACACTGACCTTAGTTCAGTGAGTTCAGTGGTGGACAGTGTAGGCCATGGCTACAAAAAGACATCCCAAAAGAAAGTGAAAGCAAAATTTCTTTCAAAATATCCCTAGAAAATAAGGTCCTGTTATTTGCTTCTTGTTTACATTGCAAGTGTATTAAGTCTCTTTCTGAGATCAGTTGACTTATTTTCTGTTGGCACAACCAGGGTTTTTTAAGTTTAAATTTTCCTTTTCAGTTCTGTCTGACTGAAATGAAACTTAGTGCTTGGATAAGAGAAAATGGATGACTGGCTCCTGCTCATCACTCTTTGCCAAACTCCTGTTACCTCCAGAGTTTGAAGAATGAAGGATAGCTCAGTTGTGTGGGGCTTTCAGTAACCTGGAAGGTGGAAGGTTTCCATGCCCATGCCCGTGTCAGGGTCTTAGTGCTTTCCAACCCAAGCCTTTATATGACTTTATAAGTTAAAAAACAGCTGGTTTGCAAATAGTTATAATAAATACATTCCATCTTAAATGGAATGAATCATGATGTGATCATTTCCTTTTCTTTCTTGGATGCAAGCCTTGCTTTTCTGGACAGTGCACTAGGCATTCCTTTTTACTTTTTCTGTTTTGATTCTTTGAGATAGTAGGTTACAAAAGGATTTTCATACTTTTAGAATATATATATCTTTGTAAATTCTTAGAAATAGAGCAACAAATACAGCAAAGGTGTGACAAATGGAGTTGCAATGACCTTTACTGCGCCTTTGCAAACAGCTGAATTGTTACAAGATGAGAGTTGTGGAAAAAACAGACACTTATTTATGCTTTTTCCAAATACTGCCTGCAGTGAATGTATGGCACAAATGCAGTCTTTTTTAAGGGCACTAAAAATTTACCAAGAACCCATAGAAATGTGCAAGTATTGTGGCTTTTTGATAGCAATTCAAAATCATCAATAAAATCTGGAATCAAGAGCACATAATAGAGCAAACTGAGTTTTATTGTGAGTGAAGCAATTATTTATCAGTTATTCAGAATTTCTGCTTTAACATCAGACTATTTTCCTTGCCATTATAGTAGATGGATTTTCTTGCTGGTAAAACAATGTATTTTTTTGATGTATCTGCTATTTTATTTCTTTAAAGCATTAGCTTATGCCAGGAAAATTATCTACCCTGTGACTTCAGTCTCATACAAAGTAGAAATGAATAAATTCAAGGCAGTGATCAGAAAAACCTGGTACTCCCAGTTGTGGGACCCTTTATAATGGCTTACATGAATATTTCAATCATCTAAAATATCACACTGAAAGCAGCATGCTAGATCAATGCCCTTTGGAAGGCTTCAGCAAGTCTTTTGTGTAAAGTCATCATTTTGTACATGTATTTTAAGATACCTGTGCCACAGGAACTTGTCTTTTGTGAAAGTGTTTGCCAGGTTTCTATGAGTGTAGATTTTATATGTCAGTTGAGAGTAGCAGAAATACTACAGGAGCATAATAAAACTATATCTTCTTGAAAGAACCTATAGAAAAGCTAAAAACCCCCACCTCTACAGTGTATGCTTAACTGTTTCCCATATGATTCCAAGGCTAACTTCTATCACTTTCATATCACTTAGATATGACTCAAATGGCATACAGAAACAGTTATTTTCTCTGCTGACAGGACATACTTCAAAATGGTTTTGTACCTAAAAGTAGAAGAATCACAATAAGAAACTCATATGTTAAACTATTAATGAGTAGACTGAGGCAACAACAGATTTAAGGGGAAGAAGGTCATTATTAGTATCATTGAGATGAAACATAAAATACCACCTTTTTGTCTGTGTCTCTGCAAATCTGTGCACTTCTACTATATGTATACTTAAATTGTTTTCAAGAGAAAAGGAAAATAAGAAGATGGATAATCTGGAGCAGTTCACACACTGTTCCTCAAGCCAGCAAGAATAAAATGGTAAATGTAAACATACAGTTCAGCCTGAAAAATTACCCTTGTTTGCTTACCTATTACACCTTTGAATTTCAGAACTTCCCTTCCAGATAGACTTCTCAGTCTACTTTCAGTGGAAAAAATGCTGTCGACTCTATAGGGAAAGACTCACAACGTTGTCTCATTGAATATTTCTCTTTGTTTTATCCTTTATTGTTTCCTTTAATCTAAATTAATCCAGTGCTTTGTGCTGTACTTCATGGTTGGGGGAATGAAACAATTTATTTCAAAAATAAGATAATATTGAAGGGAATTTCAGTTTCAAATTTCCACAGGAAAATATAATATACAGAAATTATCAAAACAGGTTGATGTTCATTGATAAAGGAGAGTAAAAAAACTAGTTCTTTTTATCCCTATATAGGAACTTTCTCCCCAAAACAGTGAATGCATTTTTTCCTGACACCCTATCTGAAGACTTTCTTTCCAAGTACAAAACAAGAGTAACACAGTATTTTGCCTTTAAGGTATAACAAATCTCATTTAATCCTGTTTCCCTAGGAAGGATAGGTGCATATATTGTAAAATTACTTAGAATATCCCATTCATCAATTGCATACTATCCTGACATATCCTGGAAAGAACCTTCGTCTAAGTCTATGCTGTCAGTCAGGTTTGGGTCTCACATTGAGCCTATGATCACACCCACTGCCTGGATTCCAGTGCTCAGTTTTATTGAGCTGGGCTTCCTTCTCCAAGGTATAGATCATAAAACTGATGACTGCTGAGAGTCTGAATTCTGTCTTTTAATATAGTCTGGTAAATAGTAGACTTGGACTCCTCATATTTAACAAAAACGCAAGAAGTGTGGTAGGTTTCACAGTTGTTGACAACAGCTCATTTGTAAGACTCAGCAATAAAAGAATAGTCTTTATTTAAAGAAGCTTAGTAAAGGTTTTCCTGCAATTCTAATTATTACATAAATCTTTAGCACATGACTTTAGTCTACATGTTAATATAATATACAGTCTCTCATCAGGCACAGTTATATCCTTGCTAAAATATGGTGACAGAACTACATACACCATTCTAAGTAATGTTCAATTTATAGCTTACATGGATATGGTATTAACTACTTTGATTTATGCTGTGTGCCCTCTAGCAATACAATCCAATGTTCTTGTGCTTTTTATTGCAGCAACAGTACTCAGTTCAGGTTTTCCTATACCAACTACCTGATCTTTACAGAAAGTTCAAGTCTTAAAGATATTCTATGATGGCTACTCTGTCCTCTCCTGTCTATTTTTACATTAATATTCTTCAAAGTCATTCCTGGAAAAGCAGTAATCTATGACCCATTTTTTCCTTAGGCTAAATTGGATGTTCTTGAGTAAGCCAATATATTTAATCCTTTAGAAAGGGATCTATGGCAAATCACTCCCTGGAAACTTTAAAAGCACAATCACTACATGAAACTGTGTGTATTTTTCATATGTTTTTCCTCCTCCATTTGCTACTTACACTTTTCTCCAGTCTACATTCATAACTTCACACATAATTTCTTCTCTGATGTTTTCAGAACATTAAGACTTATAGTACTGTTTTCTCTCCTGAGTAACTTAAAACGAGCTGCATGTTTTATTTGATTTCATGCAAAGGAAGAATGTTCAATGACACTGATTGTCTGTTAGTCTGTTGGGTCTCAGCATTCTCTTGTCTTTAATGCATTGGACAGCTTCTTCAGCTGAATAAGAAATTAAAAAAACAAACCAACAAACAACAAATTAACTCTCTACTTTTATGAAAATGCAGGAGTGCATGTTCTTAGAGAGTTCTTAGAGTTCTTTGGAAGTTCAAAAAGGACTTTAGGGAAGTTTGACAGGCTTATGTTGTGGCACACAAAATCATGACATCCAAAAGCTGGTAACATATTCTGATTTTCAGAACTATGCATGTCTTATATTCAATTTTTGAAAGTATCTAAGTAAATGTATCTTTATACTTTCAAATAAAGTTATTGAATGTTACAACAAGATTTTTTACACACTCTTTTATGGTCTAACTAGAAGGTGGATAATTAGCAAACCTGTTTTTCGAGTAATCTATCATTACATTCTTTAATGCTCCATATGGGACTAGCCAGTAGGGACAGCTTGAAACGAGATCACTGCAGAGTAATCCAGGACAATATGAGCATCCAGCCTATTCAATTCATTAAAATGAGATACTCGGTGACATATGGGGTTTTTTTTCTGTTCAT
>VXBA01001112.1:7265-103275 GCA_013399895.1 Serilophus lunatus | reverse complement strand
CTCCTTTGATGTGAAGCCACTGGAACTAATGCCTTCCCGCCGCTCCAGCCGAAATTTGGGACAAGCCGGCCCCGCATCCAGCTGGACTTCCAGCAAACCTTCCCTAATGAAGTGCCCCAGGACTGCAGAGGTGATAATCACAGACTCTGCTAAACCCAACCTCTCTCCCCCAGCCCCTCCTCGGGAGTTACAAACTCTTGGCTGAAGAATGTGGTTGGGTTGTCCTGCCGCTGTTCCCACTCCTCCTGCACCCCTTTCCCTGCTCAAGGCCCTCCCCCTGTCCAATTTGGATGAGGCTGCACCTTTTCTTCCCTTCCTTCAAGAGTCAGGGTTTTATTCCCTTCTTTTCTGCCCAGATCTCCACTAAACAAAGGAGCTCTGGGCACATCAGCACTCCCAGGACCTGAAGGTATTTAAACACTTTTCAGATTCAATGCAGAGCTGGTTTTCCTCTCTTTATCTCCCTCATTGTCTCGCTTTCCTTGGGTTTTTGCACACTTTTGAATTGATTTCATTTGCACACTCAAAGGCTCGGCTTGGGAATGTTTTCCTGCTTCCTTCCCAAAAATCTGATTTAGGGCTTGATTGTCTCATTGTGTTTCTTAACAAAGTCGGGTTCTGGTGGGATTTTTCAGCGCTGGAAAAAACTTTGCAGCCTTCTTTTTTTTTGCCTTTTTTTCTTTCAATTTTAACTCTCTCGCTGCTGTAAATGACTTTTCCACACTCTCTCAGTAAGACTTGTGTGAGCACTCTCAGGATCCCGTGCATTCATCATTCCTCAGGTTTCTCATTTCTCCATGAGGAAATGGATGCAGCTGGATTTTCTTCACTTGAAATTCCAACTTGATGCTTTTTGCCACTTTTTCTAATTTTTTTTCCCCCCTCATCTGTCCTGTTCCTCCGGTAAAGGGAACACTCTCCCTTTTGTCTCTCTGGGATAACCGGACCCCAACCCTCGCAGGGAGGCAAAGTCAGAGCTCTTGGGGCTGCAGGAAGGGCAGTTTCTTTGTCTCCCAGCCCTGCCTTTCCCCTTCCCACTCTCCCTCTCATTCACTGAAATATTAGAGCCTGAAAAATTCCTGCCCTCAGGAGCTGAGACATTCCCAGCTGGGAAAGCAGCGAGGGAAAGGATATTTTAATTAATTTTTAACAATATTTTTACTTGGTGTTTTATTATGATTTTAAAAATTTTTTAATTTTTTTCTTCTTTTTTGCTTCAGACACATTTTCTGCCTTGTCTGGGCTGATTTTTTTCCTGCTTTGGGGCTGGGCTGGAACGGGAAAGCTGCTGTGGGAAAGCAGGGGGGACAGTCAGGGGGGGCTCGGGGGCCCTTTCCCTCCCTGATGCAGCTCTAGGGCCTCTCCCAGCCCCGGATTGTTTCCATTCTGGGCTGGAGAAGGGAGATCCAGGAGCATTTTCCTCCCTAAACCCCGAATTTGGGGAGTTTTGAGGTGAGAGGTGCATCCTGCTCCTGCTGCTGGTGAAGAGGAGGAAGGATGGGCTCCCCAGCACCAGTTCCACAGGGGGAGATTTGGGAATTGGGGGGTGATGGAGGGACAAGAAGGGGGTGCAGAGTGTGGAGTGGGATCATTTTCCAGACCGTTTTCCTTGGATTTTCTTGGCATCCCCCACCCTGAGCCCCAGCCTTGCCCCTTCCCTGCCCCCCTCTCCTCACACCAGTCCCCTCACCCAGATCCCAGTGGCCACCTCAGAGAGCCACTGGATGTCCCCGAGGTCCCAGGGGGGTCAGGGCTTCCCTCCTTCACCCCCAGAGCCCCAGGAGGGTTCTGAGCCCAAAGGCAAAGCTGCTCCAGAGCCCACCCTGAGCTCCTTTTCTCCTTCTCCCCTCTGCCATGTCCCTGATTTCCCAGAATAATTTTCCCAGGAAGGGGTTTGCTCTGGGGGTTGAGGACCTGCCCTGGTGGGGTTTGGGGCCAAACTCTGGATCTGGTCCCTGCCCAGCTGTGTCCATCTCCCAGGCTCTGGAGCTGTGCACATTCCAGGCTTTTTCCAGAGCCAGAGATAGGAGGGGGCTCCTTCCTGAGCCATTCCCTCCCTCCACAGAGGTTTTGGAGCTGGATCATCCTCTTTCCTGTGGCTTCTCATGCTCAGCTGCCTGTCCCAGCCCAGGAGCTCTTCCACATCCTTCTCCTCTGGCCCTTCCCTCTCCATGCAATGCAGGCTTAGCTCAAGGCACCAATCCTCGTTCCCTAATCCCAGCTCATGGATTTCCATCTCCCTCCAGGACCCTTTTCCCTACTGCTGGTGTCCATGTACTGGGGTGTACTGGTGTACATGACCCACTGATGGGTTTCCCAGCAGACAACTCCCCTCAGGCAACCAGAATTTTCTGGGAAGCTGTTTTCCAGCATCTGGAAATGGATCTCCATGCCATGGCCTGTCTGGAGTATGATGGAGTGAAACAGGGCTGGGAAGCTGATCCATAAATAGGATTTGCTCTTTCCTGACGTTCTTCTCCTGCTTAGTGGTGCTTCTTCCACTCTTGGTTTCTCCACCAGGAGAGCAGGAAAATAGATGTGAGGCAGAACCACGACTCTTGGACATCTTGCCTTAGTTTCCAACTCTTGCCAAAGAAAGATTTGGCAGTGGAGTGAGTGTCAGGGAATGGGACTGGGAACGTGTTGTACAAGGAGCCAAACTCCAGAGACCACCCTGAGCTCCTTCTCCTCAGCTTCCCTCTGCCATGTCCCTGTTTCCCAGAATATATTCCCAGGAAGGGGCTTAACCACAGCAAAGAGTCTCTGGGGATTGAGGAGCTGCCCTGGTGGGGTTTGGGGACAAACTCCAGAGGTGTTTCCCACCCCTGGGACGATGTGACCCCACCGTGTTCCCTCCAGGGAGGAGCTGCCTGGGACCATTTGCAAAGTATCCAAGAACACTCCTGTGTCTCTTTTTCTTTCCTCTTTCCCCTCCCAGGAAGGGAAGGGCAGGACGGCACCTTGGCAAAATCCATCCTCAGCGGGGCAGCAGGGACCCTCCCGCTGGAAGAAGCTTTGGGGGCAGCGGAGGGACTGAGGAATCTGGGCCATCATGGGGGTTTTGTGGCTGGCCAGGCTCGTGCTGGGATGTACAGCAGTGATTTTCATGGAACAAGCCCAGGGGCAGTTCGAGGGGGACTTGCAGACGGACAGATTTGCAGGATACGAGGAGAGGCCGCCAAGCAGAGTGAGGAGGAGAGGCCAAGACTCTTTACGAGGGTGAGTTTAATGTCCTTTTGCTGCTTGACAAAGAGTTGGGGTTGGTGGAGCTGTGCTGGTGAAACTGCCTCGCCCTGCTGATGCCTATAACGAGGGGAAAAAGAGTTTCCCAACAGGGGTAAAGGGAAGAGCTGGTCTTTCATGGGAATTTCCGGATCCATAATGCACAGAGGACACCCCCCATCACCCCAGGACCATTTTTCAATACTAACCCGTTATCATATCCAGTGGATACATCCAATCCCAGAATTGCTCATCCCCCAGCTCTGCTCCTTGGAGTTTCTCCAGGGGGTTTTGGGCCTTCTGTCTTGCTTTGTCTCCCCCAGATCTTGTGATTCCCCTCGTTTCATGTCCCAAACAGGATGTCCTTGCTAGAACTTGTTTTTTTCCCCCCAAAAAAACGTTAAAACAACATTTCACAGACGGTGAAAAAGGTTTTCTCCCATCCCAAGTGTAAGAACCCATGCAGCTGTGCTAAATCCCAGAAATATAAAGAATGTAAGAAATCTTCAGGCATCACTGACCTGCAGAGATGGAATTATCTTTCCTTGACTTGCAGAGTTGGAAGGAGTTGGCTCAGCAGGAAGGAAGGTGATGCCACAAGGGACAACCAAGGAGGGTCCCTTGGGAGCAAAGGGCTCCGTTTGGGGTTCACAGCACCTCAGGGATCACCTGTAGGGATTGAAGAGCCACCCACACCCTCCTGTTGATGGGAAGTTTGTCCTGGGGTGGGTGGGAAGGCCCTGGCAAAGTTTTCCCAGAAAAGCTGTGGCTGCCCCATCCCTGGGAGTGTCCAAGGCTGGGTTGGAAAGGGCTGATATGGAGAAATACATATTGGAGAGGGACTTGGGACAAGGGATGGAGGGACAGGACACAGGGAATGGCTTCCCACTGGGATAGGTGGGATATTGGGAAGAAATCCTTCCCTGGGAGGGTGATGAGGGGCTGGAATGGATTTCCCAGAGAAGCTGTGGCTGCCCCATCCCTGGAGGTGTCCAAAGCCAGACTGGAGCACCCTGGGATCATGGAAGGTGTCCCTGCCCATGGCACTGGATGGGCTTTAAGCTCCCTCCAGGCCAAACCACGTGGAGCAATGGCTGTGTCTGGACATTCCATGCCCTGGATGTTGTCACCTTGGGATTTGCCCCTGGAGCTGCCTTTGACTCTGCTCCCAGTCCCTGTGGGCTGTGTTGGGAGGTTCTTGCCTCCAAGAGCAGCTTCCCCGGAGTGTTTCTAACAGAAAGGTGTCACCCAGCCCCTCGTGGTCTCATCGCTGGATAAATCCATGCGAGACCCGGCCCCGTTTTCCACCTGAGGAGGGAGACAGGGCTCAGCCAGAGCCTCCCTGTGCTGGAGCTCGGCTCAGTTTCCTGCTCTCAAGATGGTTCCTGGCCCTGGCTCTGGTTCTGGGTTATTTTAAGTCTGTCTGGCTGGAGTTCTTGGAAAGTGTTCCTGTGTCAGTGGGCAGGAGCAGCGCGGAACGTGAGACACGCGCGGGGCCGGGGCCGTGCCAGAGGCCTCGGCACTCGCTGGGAATGTGGCTTGAATGGGCTGGAGAGCTGAACTTCCAGCCCAGACAGGCCAATGGGCCGTGTTTGGGCTGCAGCTGCAACTCGGAGCCTGGCCCTGGTGGAATGTGCTCCTGGAATTCCAGCCTGCGTGGCCTCCCCTTGCTGCTGTGGAGGACTCGGGAAAGGTGGATGATGGGCGTTCTGGGGCTTGGGTGTCCCAAAATGAGCCATTCCCAGGGGGTAGGGACATTCCCATGTGCATTCCCAGGGGGTGGGGACACCCTATGTCTCCCCCAGTATGATCCCTAAATGCTTTTGAGATTTAACCCTCAGAGAAAAGATCCCGGATCTTTCTGACTCTGGATGTTGGACTGGATGATGTCCAGAGGACCCTTCCAACCCCAACCATTCCATGGTTCTGTGGCTAAAGGGGATGGAGGCTGTTTTTTGAAAGGGATGGTGTAGCAGATCCAGAGCTTCTCATTCAGCCTGGGCTGTGTGTGGCTGATTCCTCATTGTGGGGGTGGAAAGGCTTGGAAGGAGTTGATGTGGCCATGGATAATGTTGTCTGGGAAAAAGAAGGGAGGGCAGAGCAAGGAAATAAGTGTTTCTATTGCTCCCAGCACCCAAAAGAAAAGGCCACTGGTGTCCAGTGGTCTTATGGCACTCAGTGACCAGACCCTGCTTCACAAATTATTTACATTTTAAATCCCTTTGACTCCTGGCGAGTCCAAATCCCAAGTGCACTTTAAAAATGAAAGCCTGATTCCCAAGCCAGAAATTCCTTCTGCCCTTTGAAGCATCAGACATGGGCCAACATTTCAGCAAACTGGTTGTGTAAGTTCTCAGTGCCCACAAATCCCTGTCTGGTCCCAGTTCCCTGCAGGGAGCTGAGGACCACACTCCTCCCTCCTCCTCTTTCCCTCCTGCTTTCCTCATGCCCTGTAGGAAAAGCAAATCCCCACTGGGATAAGTGCAAGAGCTGTGTGAGGAAGTCTGAGCAGCTCTAATTTAAGACAACTAAAGAATCATTGTTTTCCAGGCCCTCGGGAGAGAGTTGTGTTCCAAGGGAGGGATTCGTGGTGGGCAACACAGGGAGAGCTGGCAAAGCTTGGGGTGGCTGGAGCTTCTGCCCCAGGCTCTTCCCATGCTCTCTGTCAAGTGACCCTGCTGGTTTTGTGTCCAAATCTCAGGATTTCCAGCCCTTCAGCCATCCCTCCCTTTAAAAACCCCTGTTTTCCAAGCAGAGAAACCCCCTTGTGATGAGAAATCCAAGTTTTAAATGATGTTCTGCTGGGTTTAGGAAGGAGCTACAGATGTCACCAGATGGGTCTGGCAGCCACTGGGAGCCACCTCCTGCAAAGCCAAAAATCCCACTGATTTTTGCTGTGGATTCCCCCAAACTGTGCTGGTCCCTTGTCCTCATTCTCTGGCTTGAAACAATCCTGGAGAATTTCAGTTGTGGATCAACATCAACATTGGAATTGGTGACCTTAGAGGTCTTTTCCAACCTTAGTGATTTTTGGGATCTTCCCTGACCTGGGTTTTGCTGCTTTAAGGCACCAGGATTCTTTGCTGCTGTGGGATTTCACTTTGGGAAGAGGAGATAAATCCTAATTCAAAGTTTGGGTCACTCAGAGCAGCAAAAGAAATGAATGAACAGCTTGAAATGTAAAGGGAAGTTGGACCATCTCTGGTCCCATCTTTAAATTTGGGGTTATTTTACAATGTGGGCATTTTGGGTGTGGCTTATCCTGGCTCCTGCTTTTTGAGGAATCATCTTTTCTCTCTAAAGCCCCACCACTGAGCAAATAATTTCATTTATTTGTGGTGTTTATTAGTTCATGGCACCACTTCCAATGGTATTTGTTTCCAAAGACCTTCAGCTTCCTCTTCCAGAGACACAAACCAGTTTCAATCCAACCCCTCTTTGGTCCTGAGACTTCCTTGGCCTCTTGCATGAAGGGATTTAAATAGAACTGGAATTCTAAGTCCAAAAGTTTGTGTGTTGCGTGTGGATGGAAGGAAAGGGACAAACAGATGTGGAGGATTGGACCTGGTTGGACCTCAGGATGAAGCACTGAAAAATCTCCACTTTTCCTCCTCTGTGGAACCTTCTCAGGGATTTTTTATTTGTTCTCTGAAAGAATTTGTTCCCCAAAGCAGGTTAATAAGAGTTTTCCTTTCACACATGAGGAGTTTGAGACCTTGGAGCCTTTCAAAATGTGCATCCACAGGACATTTTGTCTGTGGCAAAGTGGGTTTTGCTCCTCAAAATGGTTCATGACAAACAGATCCAGCCCTAGGACTCAAAGGACAGTCACCAATCCTGACAAGATCTGCTTTTCCTTTCCCATTTTGGTATTTTGCTCTCCTGTGCTGGTTTAATGGTTGGACTCAATGAGATGTTTTCCAGCCTTAGTAATCTTGGGATTTATTGAATGTTCCTCCTTTCCTCTTGGGTGGGTGGAGCCACAAATTCCCTCCATCTCTTCATTGATTTCTATCACAGTTTGAACAAGAAAATCTCAGGGAAGTGGGACCCAGGTGGCTTTACATGGAATTTTTTACCAACTCAGGAAGAATCAAATCTATTAATTGAATATATTCCTTCATTTTCTCTTAAATGTCTTCTATTCCTACACGTAGCACAGTGGGGTTTATACAATCCCAGAGTGGTTTGGGTTGGAAAAGACCTTAAAAATGATCCAGTTGCACCCCTGCCATGGACAGGGACACTTTCCACTGTCCCAGGTTGCTCCAAACCCTCTCCAACCTGGCCTGGAACACTTCCAGGGGTGGGGATATTTCCCAGGAAAGAGCTGAATGAGCCCCAGTAGCCCAGGAGATCTGCTCTCCCCTGGTGGCAAATGACTTGGTGTGAGGTCTTAATCAATTAATGCTCATCAAAAATACCCAGAATAATTTGATATCATAACCCCAGTGTGCCCAACAAAGCTCTTGCTGGTGTCTGTGCAGGGGGGAAAGCTGTAGATGGCTTGTTGATAAAAGAGGCTTCAGCAATTCAGGCCAAAAGGTTGTGTGTGTTTCTGTTGGAAATATATTTATTTGGAGCTCTGTTCCCATCCCAGGCTCCTTCAACAAAGGGAAAAGCATGAAATAAATGCAAAGCCTGGCTTAAACACAAAATAAACAAGCCTCTTATGCCCCCCAATGCTTTCACAAATAACAATTAATAAAGTAACGTGGGGCAATAAATCACAGGCAAAGCCAGGATTTAATCTGTCCTTAAACTCATTAGAGGAGGGACAATTTCAAATGAGCGTCTCCTGAAAGGCCCAGCCCTGACAAATCCATTTGTGAGGCAGGATTTGAATGGGATTATTAGTTTAATGAACTACTGAACAGTTTCCAAGAGCAGGAATGTGTTTAACAAAGGGGAAAGCAAAGATGATTAGTCTGCAGCCAGCTGAGCTCTTTGCTGGCACCACAATTTCCTGTAAGTTCAGGGCTGCCTGTTTTTTCATGGAAGAATAAAGGCTCAGCTATAGCCTGACTTTAAACACAACTAATTATGTCAAGCCTATTAATTATGAAATGGCCACTGCAATTGAGAAGATGGATGGTGAGAGGAAGTTTGGAAAGTCATTCCTTGTGCCTCTTCTGTGCCTCTGGCTGATGGGAAGAGACAGAGGTGTCCAAATTGATTGTGGGGAAAGGGGAAAAGAAGGAATTTCCAAGCTGCTCTCCTGTAGTTTTTTGACACCTCCTGATTTTCCAGCTTGACTGAGGAGTGGAGAGGAAAGGAGCTGCAGAACACGAGCTTGAGGGCTGGTGGTGAACTCTCCATCCCCTCCCTAAGCTCGGATGCAATGGAGGAGGAAAGCCAGGGCTGGGATTCTGGGCCTCCAGTTAAACTGGAGCTGCCACTGGGAGGATGTTTAATATCAGGGCCACGGGCACCAACTTAAACTGGAGCTGACTTTGGAATAATGTTTGATATCAAGGATGGGCTTCATCACTTGTGGGGTGTCCTCTGAGATGTGCTCAGGTGATTTCCAGCAGCATTTTCATCCAACTCGGTCCCTGATGTTGCAGTTCCACCAACATCTTATCACAGCAATTAAAAAGGGCTTTTTGGAGCAGCAGCAGCTGGAATTTCCTTCCCTCTTGCTTTGGGTCTATGCTGGAAAGAGCTGGAGCCCAAACACCTGGAGCCAGGTGGGATCAGTGTCTTCTCCCACGGAACAAGTGACAGGATGAGAGGAAAGGGCCTCAAGTTGCACCTGGGGAGGGTTTTTTTGGATATTAGAGATTTATTTTTTTTCCACAGAAAGGGTTGTCAAGCCCTGGCTTAGGGCAGTGGTGGAGTCATATCCCTGGAAATGCTGGAAAAACATGTGGATGTGGCACTTGGGGACTTCCCAAAGTGGTGAACGGGGTTGGAGTTGATGCTCTCAAAGGTCTTTTCTGCAATTGTCTGAACCAAGGTGCTACAAAGAGGCAACAAAAGCTGGAATGTCCCAAATCCTCACTTATTTTTGGCAGCCAGACCCCCCGTGCTGCTGGAGAGGGGTGTTGGTGACAAACACCCTTGAACTGTGGTGATTAAATACTTAAAAAAATTATTAAAATACATAAATTTTACTTCACTGAAGGTACAACTGGAGTTCCTTTCACTGTGATCCAGCACATTCCAGCTCTTCCACACACAAGTTTATTCCCAAAGCCAAAGCTACAACACTACAAAACAACAGAAGGAGCAGAATTAAAGGCTGGAAACTTCTGACTTGAGACTCTGGTTCCTAAATTTTCCTTGTGTGTCTTGATTTATGTCGTGAAATGGTTGATCTTGGACCTGGGGCTGGTTTTGTTGTTGGCAGGAAATATGAAGGAGAATATTGGCATGGCAAGGGATTATCTGGAGAGTTATATGGGTTTGTCTGGAAGTTTTAAGGAAGTTTTGATTTATTTCAGAATTTAAGGGGGGAAAATTAAAAATAATAGTTGGTAAAGCTGCTTTTCCAAATGAAAGTGTTAAGCAGTTCCTGGAAATCAGTTGGATTTTTAGTTTTTTTCAAAGGAAAATCTTTTCTATGGCTCCTTCTGATCTAGAGGGTGTGAATTTAAATAAGGGGGATTTTTCCTGCCATCACTCAGGATGTGTAAAGACCTGAATAAAGGGACCAGAAATACTATTATTGACAAAGAAAAAGAGATTTTATAGATCCCTCTTTGCTAAAAAATAAAATAAAATAAAAATTTGTAAAGATTGTTGGGCTTGAACTTGGCCTTAACCAAAGCAGCTGGAATCCAAATCCTACACATTTCCTTAGAATTTTGCTTCATTCTTTCCATGAAACTGAATAATTAAAAAAAATTAATTCCATGTCTCAGTGGGGATGCCCTGGCACAGGGTGCCCAGAGAAGCTGTGGCTGCCCCATCCCTGGGAGTGTCCAAGGCCAGGTTGGAGCTCTGGGACAGTGGGAGGTGTCCCTGCCCACAGGGTGAGCTTTAAGGTCCCTTCCAGCTTGAAAAGCAGTGCCCAGGAGAGTGACATCCATGAGGGTGTTTTCTCCCAACAGGACCAAATTCAATTGGAAAATGAAGGATGAGTGGGATAAATAAGGGAAAGGCTCCCCAAGCTCTGGCAGAAGACATCCAGTCCAAATTTGCCAGGCAGGAGTTGATGAGCTGGGAGCAGCGTTTGCTGCAGCACTGAGTGTGCAACAAAGCTCATTCCAGGTTCTGGGAATCTCAGTCACTGGATGAGGGTCTCCACTAGAGAAGAGCAGGAAATTGGCCCAAAGCAATGAATTACAGGGATTTTTATTCCTGAATTAATGACTTGAACGAGGAGGATGTGGGAGCAGCCAGGGCAGCAAGCCCTGAGACTCATCCCTGAGAGTCACCCCAGCCCTGGCAATCCACCAATTCCCATTTATTTCTGTCTTCCTCTGATTTAAGGAGTGGAAATACCACTTGTGAAGGCTGGTGGCCACTGAGGTGTTTTGACAGGGGAGCCAAATCCTGGGCTGCTGCTCCTGCTGTCTGGAAAACTCCCACTCCAAGGGCTCCACAGCCTCCTTGCACACTGGTGTAGAGCTTGCTGAGGAAGATTTGGAGAGTTCCTTCCAGCTGGGAATTGTCTCCCATGGCTGGAGGAGTGGACAACCCTGCAGTGAGGATGAGGCTATGGGGGAGGAAGAACCACCGGGTGATTTGGTGACTTTAAGGTGACTTTGGCCAGTTTTTGGCTGGAATCTGATCCTGCAGAATGTTTCCAGCCTGGAATTCCCCCTCTGTGCTGTGTCCCCTTCTCCTGCCTTTAACAAGGAGTCCAATCCTGCAGGAGTCACACGAGAACTGGCAGGATCAAGTCCTTTCCAACTCGTTTTTTCAGCCCATAACCAACCACTCCGTGCTCCAGGCTGCCTTTCCCAACACCCAGAAGCCACTGGTGTGGACTGGCACCCCCAGCCCGTGGGGTGGAATGTCTCCCAGGCCTGGCTCCTGCCTCCCAGCCCATTGTGGATTTGGGAGGAGGGCTCCTCTTGCCCACAGCATTTCACATCCCATGGCCACAGCTCTGCTCTGCTCCAGTGGTTTGGTTTTTTTCTTTCCCAACTCTCAGAGTATTTGGTGCCATCACTGAAATTCCTGCTGACTTTGTCCCTGCTTTTCTCTCTGATGCCATTGTTTATTTAAAGTGGACAAACACTGTTGCTTTTCCCTCTTTTGGTCATTTCCACCTCATTTCAAGAGTTCTTTGTAGCAGCTGAGCCCTTCCAGCCTTTTTCAGGGATTCTCCAACAGGGCTGGTTTTGGACCAGCTGTGGCTCCTTTGCCAGAAAAAAAAAATGCTGGAAAGAAGCAGCATAAATGTGTCAGCTCTTATCTCCATGGCTTTCCAAAGGAAAATCCTGAGGGCATTGGCACCATCTCAGCAGCACAACTATGGAAAAATGCTCCAGGACTGCATCCACTCTGGATAAACCCCCTTGGGAGCAAGGAGGCAAAACTGAGAGTGAGGAGGGTAAAAAAAAAACCCTCCTGATTTTTAAATTTAGGACTGGATGTTAAATTCCCATCCTTGGAAGTGTCCAAGGGCAGGTTGGGTGAGTTTGGATGAGCTTTAAGGTCCTTTCAACCCAAACCACTCTGTGATTCCATGATTCCACGGTGAGATTCCAGCTCATATTTCCCAGCATCGAGAGAATTGTTAATTTTAAAAATAATTTTGTCACAACATTTGAAGATATTGGGGTTTTTTCCCCTTACAAAACACCATTCTCTTTATTGAGTTATTGCTTTGGAATCTGATTTCAGTCTCTCCCTCCAGGTAATTCCTGTGACACCATCAATCTCAGCCCATTCAAATGGATTCTCCCCATGGTGTGGTTGGAAACTCTGCTAATTTTTAGCATATGCTTAGAAAGGTTTGAGAGGTACAATTGGCATCTGGAGTTTCACCCTCCATGTAAAAGGGTGCCCAGGGCCTCTCTCAGGATCCCTGCATGGAGTTTGATGGAATCCTTGGCTGGATTTTTTGGGAGAAGAGGTGGGATGTGCCACCATAGTTAAAAATACTCCACTTCAACTTCCTGCTGCTTTAGTCCATGGAATTGAGGTCAAACTCCTCTTCTTTCACTCATTTTGAGGAAAAAGCCCACAAATTAACCCCCTTTTAGTCCTTTGCCTGATCAAATGGTTGGATAATATCCTTTAATCGAGGTTTGAAGGATCCTGAGGCTGAGCTTGGATGATTGTTGGTGCATTAATGTTAAAAGCAGGTCCCTCTTGGAATTGTTCCCATCCCTGTGCTGGAAACAGATCCAGGTGGAAGTGAAGCTGCACCATGTGGTGCCTGGCCCAGAGTTCTCTGGGCTGCCCACACATTTCATGGAGGATCTGTGGCAAAAAAAGCTCATCCATCTCTCCATGCTGGGAATGTGAGGGCTGGAACTGGGGCTCGGCAGGATCTCCATCTGCTCTGAGTGAGCTTCTCTTCCCAGTTCATGCCAAGCTCAGGCATTTTTGTGCTTCTAAGTGGAGGTTTATCCTTGAATATCCATGGAGAGGAGCTAACTTTGTGTCTTATCCGGCCTAAAGCAACCAGGAGCTTCTTTTCCATCTGCAGGGAACCTTAATCCAGAACCAGCTGTGCCTTCAAGGTCTCCTGTTCATTTCTGAGAACAGAAGGAACAACAGCTGCCCAAATTTTGGAAAAAGTGAACTCAAAATATAGATTTACCCTCCACCCCCAACCCAAGGACCAAAGTGTTTTTGCAGAACCCTGGAGTCTGTGTTTGCAGGGAAGGAGGATCCACGTGGAACTGGGCAGGAGCAGGTGGTGGGGGAGAGGAGTTGCCACAGTTTCTGGGAAAATGGGAACTTGGGAAGCAGAGCAGAACCTGTCTTTGCATGGGAATCATCCAGCATGGAGTGACAGGACAAGGGGAATGGCTTCAAACTGAGTGTAGGTTTAGATGGGATATCAGGAAAGAATTCCTGGCTGGGAGGGTGGGGAGGGGCTGGAGTGGATTTCCCAGAGAAGCTGTGGCTGCCCCATCCCTGGAAGTGTCCAAGGCCAGGTTGGAGCAGCCTGGGATAGTGGGAGGTGTCCCTGTCCATGGCAGGGGGTGGGACTGGATGGGATTTAAGGTCCTTCCAACCCAAACCATTCCATGAAAACAAATTGATGTCCCACCAACATAACAGAGACATCAGGATTTGGGGCAGGATGAGCCAGGGAAGTTCTGCAGGAGGAACTTCTGACATGAGAGGGAATTAGAAACACCCATGGGTTGACATGGACACAGGCAGGGGTGGGAGGCTGTTCCAAAGGGATGGAGGGAAGCTGAGACAGGACCTGCCTTGTGTTCCTTGCTGAATAACAGGGAAATAAAAAGAGACCATTCCCTGGAAAATGAAAATGGCATTTATTTGTTGATCTTGAAGATCAGGGATGAATCAGAATTAAAAAAAGCCCCAAACAGATCAACCCTAAGATTTTAACTCAAAGCACGAGATCAGAAATCAATCATTGAAACAACATTTGGTGGCTCCTTTTGGTGGGAATTAAACTTGGCTTGTCCCACTTAATGGGGAACAGAGTTTGCCAGGGAAATGTCCCCTAAGGGCCCATTCCCTGCTGTCCTGTAGTGATGACACACACTGGATTTTCCCAATGGCACTGCACAAAAACAGAGACAAACCACTGTTTTTCATTTTCAGGCCCAATGTCTGTGGCTCAAGGTTCCATTCCTACTGCTGTCCTGGCTGGAAAACGCTGCCCGGAGGGAACCAGTGCATTGTCCGTGAGTATCCAACCTCCTGGGAGCTTTGGGAATGCCCAGCTCACACTTGGGATGCCAGGACATTTCATAACCCACAGCAGCACCATTTGCTGGGAATTCTCTGCCAGTCCCCATTGAAACAGGGAAGCCCCAACTGGTCCTTTTTAGTGGGATAAAATAAGTATCCCTTGAATTCCAGCCAAGTTGTCCCTGTGCTCCTTGTTGGTGGACACTTTGTGGGCCTTCTTTGGGAGATGAGCCCTAAAGGAGGCTCCTGACAAAGTTCTTTTGGAGCTGTTTTGGTTTGTATGGAGTATTTGAGCTGCTTCAACCCCAGTTTGATGCAGACACAGCAAATGTGGTGCCAGGAAATGGGGTCTCCAAGCAGGAATTTGCATCCTTGAGTGGCCCCCCCAAGGTAGGATGGTGGTGGGATCTCCCACATAATGTTAGGAAGGAATTCCTCCCTGAGAAGGGGCTGGGATGGATTTCCCAGAGAAGCTGTGGCTGCCCCTTCCCTGGAAGTGTCCAAGGCCAGGTTGGAGCCCCCTGGGATAGTGGGAGGTGTCCCTGCCCATGGCAGGAAGATGATCTTTAATGTCTTTCCAACCTAAACCATTCTGGGATTACACAGATCACATTCCAGCAGTAATTCCACCTTCTCAGTGGAAAACTCAGTTGTCTTGGGAGAGAAATGCCTTGTTTTTCCTAATACAGGGCTGTCTGGGACCTCAGATGTACAAAAGTGAGCCCAGAACACCAAATATTCTCTTCCCAAAGGGAATGGGGTCTGGTGCTGTCAGTGAGGAACCAGCCCCAGAGTTGGGCATTTTACTCCCTCCCTCCCAAAAAAGGCAATAAAAAGCCACAATATCTCAGGAATTAAAAGCCTCCAGATGATGCTGAGCCATAGAATTGTCTCCTTTCCCCCTGAGAACAAACTCCCCAAATCCTCCTCCCCATCCCTTGTGTGGATGCTCCACAAGGATCCAGGGCTGGAGCTGGAGCTGGCAGCAGGGAAGGGTTAAGGAGCTCCCAGCCAGATCCCTGCTCGTGGCATGTGGGGTTGGTGACATCTTAGGGACATCAAGGCTGTTCCCAGCACTGTAAAACTCCATCTGGGCTGGAGCTCCTGTGGAATTGTGTTTATTAAAGAAGCTTCCATGGGGCTCCAATAAAAGCTGTGCTTACACAGGTGGGCCAGCACTGCCAGCTCCCATGGCATGGGAAAGGGAAGGATTAGCAGGGGTTCCAGGCAAGAAAAAGTTGGGATTGAGAAGAAAGAATCCTGCTGATGCCTCTCTGACCCACTCAGGCTCAGCCCCTTAGGAATTTAGGAACCCCTTCCCATCTCAGGAGCTTTAATACCAGACTGTGGACTTGGTGGAAACACATTTTTAAGGAAAATCCCAACCTGGCTCAGTGTGAAGTCACTTGTCTCTGCTGAGAAACGTTTTTAGCAGAGAAAAGTAGGAAAATATGGAAAAGCAAAGTGGAGTCTGTGGTGAAAGGATGAGCAAAAGGGTCCTGCCCAGCCCCTTCCCAAGTTATTCTTCTTCCAAGAGATGAATTCCCACCCCTGTGGCAGCCAAAGCCAGATGTGTGAGCGAGTTCCCAGCCAAGCACATGGTCCTAATCCCTGTGTCCTTCTCTTCCTCCAGCAATTTGCAGGAATTCTTGTGGCGATGGGTTTTGTTCACGGCCAAACATGTGCACGTGCTCCAATGGACAACTTTCTCCCAACTGTGGCTCAGCTGGAGGTAAGAAAACATCCTGGGGACCCTCCAACCTCTGAGCTCTGAAAAAAAGAAAGGGAATTTTCTCTGTGCACCCCAAATGTTTGGGGTTTTGGCAGCCACATTCCAACCTGAGCTGGGCAGAGGCTACAAAATATTGTGGGTTTTTGAGGTGTTTTTCCTAAAGGTTTTTATTTCCCCCTCAATACCTGGAGGAAAATGTCACCTGCTTATGAATTCTGGGATGAAAAATCCTCCAGGATGCAGCTTAGAAACCACATCCCAGAGCAGCAAAGAGTGAGTGCCAAAGATTCCATCCAGCCCTGGCCGCTCTTTGAAGTGGAATTAAATCAGCCACTGCTTTTGTTAATCAAATAAATGTTGGGGTTTTTTCCAATGGAAAAATGATGAAGTTTTTCTGAGGCCGTGGTTTGGATGTGAGGGATTGCCCAAGGTTTTTAGCAAACTGCAATGACACGATGGAGTGGAGCTGGGAATGCAGCATTCCCACTTTTTCTGCTTTTTTAATCCCACCTCAGAGCTTCCAGAACCCCTGGAAAACTCAGGGATGGGTGGGTGGTTTGAGTTTCTGAAAAACAAACTGGAGGACTCAGCAGAATGAGAGGAAGCCATTCCCATTTCCCTCTGCTAATCCCTGCAGGATGCTTCCAAGACCAGCCCCTGCAACTTGCAGGACATGGCTGTGCATGGAAAACTCTCCTGCTGGAGTCTAAATCTTGCTGATTCCTGGCACTTTGTGGAAGGGAGTCACTGTGTCCCTTTTCCCACTGGCTTGGTACTGCTGGAAAGGATCTGGGAGTTCTGGTGGGAGTCAACAACATCACAGTTGCTACTTGGGATGTTCTGGTTTGGGATTTGGGGATTTTCTGAGGCTGCTTATCCCTGATTATCCTTCAGCCTATCCCTATTTGACAACATTCCTCAATCCCACCAGCCAAAAAAGCAAAACAACCCAGAGCTGTGGCTCAGTGTTGTTTTAAAAAGGGTGATTTTGCTGATGCCCCCTGTAAAATCCAGAAATAAACTGGATTTTATCGAGTCTTTTAAGGTCTCAGATGGAAAGAGACATCCCAGAAATTAATTTTCCAGTCTTGCCCAGCTGGAAATGACCTATTGTTAATAAATTTAATAAAGTGACCTGCAGGCAAAAAGCCCCAGGAGGAAATTCCCAGAATCTGCTTCCAAAGTGCCACGTTGTGCTCCAGATATCCCTGGAAATACCCCCAGGAAGCAGCAGAGTGAGTGCAGACCTTTGGGAGGGGAAGGTGCAGGAGGCACAAAAGTTTGGGAGTCTGGAGTGAGGGTCCATGTGGAAGCAATCAGGGAGGAATGCAAGGAATGCTGCGAGCTGTGTATCCATCTGGGCACAGCGCTGGCATTCCCGGGAGCCTGGGGTGGATTTCCAAGGGGGGTGGGTTCCTCTGCAGGGGCTCCAATCTGGGATTCATGAGGGGATGATTGGGGCTGTATTTATCAGGAATTCTTCAGGGAGGTAAGGCAGACATTCCAGAGGCAATCAAAGCCACTCTTGCCTCGCTGGGGCAGAACAAAAAGCTGCATTTCCTCCTTTGGGGAGTAAGGATATTTTAGGAGCAATTTGCAAGTGGTTGTTTGGATGTAGGAGTCAGTGAGCAGAGAGAAAACCTGCACTCAAACTCCTCTAGTAGAGCCCTGAGCCTTTAAAATCAGTTGTAGAATTAATCCAGCCCAACCCAATCACGGGGAAAGTTAACTAAGGAGACCAGTCATTCCCCTTTTCCTACAACTTTGGCCTCTGCTCTCTTGGAAAATCCTGACAAAGCACAACAGGCCTTTAAATTCCTGGTTGAAAGATGTTCTTCTGCATTCCAGATGTGCTGGGGGGTTGAACAGGGCCAGCCTTGGACAATTCAAGGTTGGATGGGGCTTGGCACAGGTTGGACAGAGAAGCTGTGGATGCCTCATCCTTGGAAGTGACCAAGGCCAGGTTGGAGAAGAAAAGGCTCCATGGAGATCTTGGACTCTCTCCCAGAGCCCAAAAGGGGCTCCAGGAGACCTGGAGAGGGACTTTGGACAAGGGAAGGAGGGACAGGACACAGGGAATGGCTTCAAACTGAGAGTAGGTTTAGATGGGATATTGGGAAGGAATTCCTGGCTGGGAGAGTGGGGAGGGGCTGGGATGGATTTCCCAGAGAAGCTGTGGCTGCCCCATCCCTGGAAGTGTCCAAGGGCAGGTTGGAGCCCCCTGGGATAGTGGGAGGTGTCCCTGTCCATGGGTGGGGGTTGGATGGAATGAGCTTTAAAGTCCTTATAACTCAAACCATTCTGGGATTCCGTGGTAAATCAGGTGATGGGACCTCAGGGGTTTTTGGGATCGTGACAGGGATAAGAAATGGGACCTGGAATAGCCTTTGCTAATTAGTTGGAAAGTTTCTGGATGAACATCAGGTCTGTTGTTATGCCCAGCCCCTGAAATGCCCCAAATTTCTCATCCCTCATATGCTGACTGCAAGGTTTGGGATGTGTAGGGAAGAATCCTGACAGATGGACAGCCCTGACAGACAGACACTTCCAAGCTCCCTCTGTCTCCGGGCAGCCCTCCCAGATTTCTGCCTGTAATTGCTTTCCCAGGGCTGACTAATTGAGGTGAGGGGAGCAGGGGAAGCATGTCCTGAAATCCAGGCCTTTTCCCAGAGAGACCGACCTCACGTCTGACAATCTGGGCAATGCTTTGAAGCCTGGAGCTCAGTTTCCTTAAGGATTAAGCTTCCCTCTAAATTTGGCCTGATCCCTGGCCATGGAGCAGGAGGAAGACGAGGAGACATCCCCACTAATTCAAACCACCCCACGGATGCAGCACATGTGCTGAGCACTTGGAACACAAAGCCCTGAGACTTCCCATCCCACCCCTTCTGCCTTCCAGAATTCCTCAGAACAAGGCATCCACCACTTCATTATCCCAACTGGACACTTGTGATCCTGCTCCCTCTTGGACAGGCAGCTCTTCCCAGCTTGGGAGGGGTGTTGGATGCACAGAGACACAGCTGAGCATCCATTCCCACATCCCTTCTCCAGCCTCTGGAGCTGCCCCTCCTCTCCCTGTGTTCTCCATGCTTTTTTCTTTTTTTGGTTTGGATGTGAAAATCACTTTTCACATGGCTTGCTGTAACCTCAGGGACTTGCAATTCCATTTGTCACATATTTCATAAGGAGGGATGTGTCATTCCTGGTGTTTCGGGACAGATTGGAAGCTGCTCGACCTGTGTTTGAAACTCAAAATTTAACAGAAAACCTCATTTTTGGGGGGGCCCTTCAACATTAGCATCACATTCCTTACACAGTTAAAGCCAATGAAAACCAATACTGGCCTTGTGTTTAAATCAGTTTAAAACTTCCCCACTTCTTTATTGCTATTGTTTTCCTACAGTGCATTGGTCACATCCAGTGTGTCATAATCCAGTGTGGAATTGAGTTCACCCATGGAAGAATAGATGAGACGTGCTTTTCTTTGCAGATTCCTGTAAAAAAACCCTTTCTTGCAGCCAAGAAAGACAATAAGGCCACGTAGTAATTGTAAAAGGGTGATAAATATCTTAAAAGTTGATGGTTTTCTTCCACCAGAGAAATTCTCTCTCCCCAAAATATCTTTTTGGACTTTTAATACAGAAGAATTGAAAAGATTAGACAGCCCAGGATGTGAGAAGTGTTTAAAATGGAGCAATAAACTACAAAATTAATAATAAAAAGGGCATGAAAATATTTGAAATATGTAGAATCTAAAAGAAAAATTAGAGTGAGAGAGATCAAGGAGAAGGAGATGGTCAGGAATTGGGCCCTCACAGTCCTGTGTGCTTTATTGGGAATTCCTGCAGGGAGGATGAAGCTGAAGGTGTTTAATTGGTGTTGGATAGGTTGTTAACCTGGGTAAAGGTTGGACTTGATGATCTCTACAGTGTTTTCCAACCTTGTTAATTCTGTGTAATTCTATGTAATTGGGGGGGATTCCTTAAGGAAAAAAGGGATGGGTGCCTTTGGCTTCTGTGGAATGAGCTTTGGGATGGATCCCAGGGAAAGGTGCTTCTCTCAGAGGGTGGGTGGGCACTGAACATGCTCCCCATGGAATGGGCACATTCCCAAAGCTGCCAGAGCTCCAGGAGTGTCCACTCAGGGATTGCTGGGGGGGGTCTGTGCAGGATCAGGAGTTGCACTGCATGATCCCCGAGCATCCCTTCCCAAGCTATTCCCTGATTTCAGTCATCAGGAACGCACTGGACACTTCCATGCCCCTTTAGTCTGCAGGAAATCCCCCCCGGGGGTGTGGGGGTCCCTGGGTGACGGTGCCCTGCTCTCCCCACAGTGCCAACGTGCAGCGTGCGGTGCATGAACGGGGGCAGCTGCAGCGAGGAGGCGTGTCTGTGCCAGAAGGGCTTCACCGGCACCTACTGCGGGCAGCGTAAGTGCCGGGAGCATCCCCCGGGAAGGGATGAGCCCCCGGGAAGGGATGATCCCCTGGGAATGCCGGGATGGCACCTGGATGGCAGCCAGGGGAGCCTCTCCTCTGGAACCTCAGCCCTCTCTCCTATTGGAAGTATTGATAGTTGTCTGTCTGGAAAGGGCTGTAGGAGTGGGAGAAGTTATTTTTATATTTATATTTTTATATATAAAGTATGTGATAAATAGAACATATTTTATTTATTTAATGTGTTTTATATTTATTCTATATTTAAATATAGAGAATATATTTATCCCTATGTATATATGCATATATATTTATAAATACATATTCATAGTATTTATAGCTATAAATATATTTGCATATATTTAGATATATTTAGGTATATTTTATATAAATGTAAATACAAAAATATAAATATTATATAATATTAAATGTGTAATACATAATATAAAATATATACAATATATAATTTCATGATCTCAAATATATTTATATAATATTACATATTATGTACTATATATTATATAATATTTATGTAATAGAATATATTTTAAAAGGAAATATTAATATAAAGTATATATAATTTATGTATATTATATTATATATTATACTATATATAGTTTATATATATTATAGTATGTATTATTTTTATTATTTATATATTATTTCACTATAAAATATAGCAGTACAATTTAAGTATAAATATTCATTAGTATAAATTCATTGTAAGTATAAAAAATCGATCCAAATACAATATTTGAATAGAAAAAACAATATAAAATATAAATACAACTGTATGTGTGTATTAGCTATACCTCCTCTGTAAACAGCATTTTCTTGGGAATGGGCTGTTCGATGGGAATCACTGGAGTTCTCAGTGAAGTCAAGGAGGACTTTTAAAAGACAGACAAAACACCACATTCCCCTCAGCTCCCACTGATTCATTTTGGCTGAAACTTTCCCAAAAGTTCAACTGGAGGCAGAGGCACCATATGGAAAATTTCATCCCGAACAGCCAAAGCTCGGGAAAATTAGAAGTAACAGCAACCCGGGGCTTGGAATGGAATGTGCCAGGAGACCTTCATTACGTGCAGCTCCCACCTGGAATGTCCTCAGTGGAGGGTTCACATGTTGGCAGGACATCACTGCAAGGGTGGGAACAACAGAAAGTCCCACTGGCAGCATCCCAAAGGAGCGGGTTCCGACTGCCTCGGCTCTGGGATGGGCTTGGCTCTGGAATGAGGCAGCACCTGGGCTCTGAGCTGGGCACAGACTGAGGAGTGTCCTGTGCAGGACGAGGGCTTGGACTGGATGATCCTTGTGGGTCTCTTCCAAGCCTGGATATTCCATAATTCCATTATTTTAATCCCCAGCCAACTCCTTTGACTCCAAGACCACTCACTGCAGGTTTTTGCAGGTCTAATTTTGGGTCAAGGAATATTTTTAGTCCATATTTTGAGACCAGAATGGTCCTTCTTTGCTCTGGAAATGGGGACTTCAATCCCTGACTTGCCTTCCCTCCTCACATTCCCCTCACATTTCAGATTTCTTTCACATTTTCCCTCACATTTCCCCTCATGTTTCCTTCACATTTTCCTCACATTTCCCCCTCATGTTTTCCACACATTTCCCTCACATTTTCCCCTCATATTTCCCTCACATTTCCCCTCATGTTTCCTTCACATTTTCCTCACATTTCCCCTCACGTTTCCTTCACATTTTCCCCTCACATTTCCCTCACATTTCCCCCTCACATTTCCCTCACATTTCCCCCTCACATTTCCCTCACATTTCCCCTCACGTTTCCTTTGCATTTTCCCCACACATTTCCCTCACATTTCCTTCACATTTTCCCCTCACGTTTCCCTCACATTTCCCCCTCATGTTTTCCACACATTTCCCTCACATTTTCCTCACATTTCCCCTCACGTTTCCTTCGCATTTTCCCCACACATTTCCCTCACATTTACTTCACATTTTCCCCACACATTTCCCTCACATTTCCTTCACATTTTCCCCTCACATTTCCCTCACATTTCCTTCACATTTTCCCCTCACGTTTCCCTCACATTTCCCCCTCATGTTTTCCACACATTTCCCTCACATTTTCCTCACATTTCCCCTCACGTTTCCTTCGCATTTTCCCCACACATTTCCCTCACATTTACTTCACATTTTCCCCACACATTTCCCTCACATTTCCCCCTCACATTTCTCATTGTCATTCCTTAAACATTTTCCCTTGTGCATTTTCCCATTTATACCAACCCACCCTCAGCCCTGACATTTAAATCCCAGTGCTGACCCGAGTGAACCGAGATTCCAGAGCGCAGGAAATCCTCTCAAGTGAAATAGGAGTTTATAGCCTTGTCATAAATGGGCTCATTCACAACCAGGAAATCATTTTCCAAGAGAAGAAACCTCAGACTTTTCTCAGTGTTCGCTGCGTGGAGGAGGCTCTGGGTGGGTGAACAACACGATGGAGGTGACACTCCAACACAGAGGTGTCTGGACCTCCCTGTGGGAGCAGAAATTCCTGATTTTTCCTTGTTTTTCCCTCCAGCTGTGTGTGAAAACGGCTGCCAGAACGGGGGGCGATGCATTGGGCCCAACCGCTGCGCTTGTGTCTACGGATTCACCGGCCCCCAGTGTGAGAGGGGTAAGGAATATTTTTCCATGATATTATCTTGGAGTTGGCGGTCAGGAGATGTGTATTTAAGTCTTTGTATTAAAGATATTCAATTTATGTGGATTTTATTGCTCAGTTGATAAGACCTCTAGTGAAAAACTCGATCCCAAAGCACTTTGTGGTTATGGGATGAGGAGCCACAATTCCCTCAGAGGGGTTTCTGGATCCTCTTCTCCACGTGAGGCCTCTTTGATTTATTAAACATCATTAAATCACCATACTGAGAACAAAAAGGGTGTTTTCTTCTTGGGCATATCCCAGTTTTTTGTCTTGATGACCTGTGAGGGGCTTAGGAATGCCAGGAAGCTCCTGATGAAGAGAAGGGGACACCATCGGTCCCTTTCTGACCGCTCAGAGAGAGGGAAAGGAATATAAACCAAAATTTTCAAATGTGCCAGAGGGGAAAATTAGGTTTAGATAAAGAAGAAATTCTTCCCAGTGAGGGTGGGCAGCCCTGGCACAGGTTTCCCAGAGCAGCTGTGGCTGCCCCATCCCTGGAAGTGTCCAAGGCCAGGTTAGAGCAACTTGGGACAGTGGGAGGTGTCCCTGCCCATGGCAGGGGGTGGCACTGGATGGGCTTTAAGGTCCCTTCCAACCCAAACCAGTCTGGGATTCCCTGATTTATGATGAGTTGACCCCACTGGGCAGCCAAACACCCATCCTACACCTCTCCCATCCCCCTTTCCCTTGGGATGGGTAGAATGTAGATGGAAGGCAGGCAGGGACATGGGTTGGGATGGTGTCCTCATTCTAATCTCCACTTTAATAAGGAGACCAAAAGCTGTGTGGGAGAACAGCAAAATAAAGAACTGAACCACTACATCCCATCAGTGGAATGATACCCATCCAGTTCCTGGGAAACAGGACCTCAGCACTTTAATGATGACTTGGGAAGACAAAATCCCAAAGAAAGAAGCAGGAAAAGGAGATATAAGATCTTATATCCCGTTTTTCCTTCTTTCCCTGGGGTTTTACTATAAGCATGACAACCTATGGCACCAAAAGAACGACTCAGGGCAGCTCTGGCAGAGGAGGGATGTTGGAAGAGTCAGGGACCACCCATCGTCAGGGACCACATGGAAAATGCTGTAACACTTGGCCAGCTGGCACAGGAATTCCACCAGGAGCAGGCAGGCAGCAGCTCCTTGGGAGAGCTCTGAGCTCCCCCAGCAGCAGCACCATTTTTGCAGCTTCAAGAGTGAAAGGATCCTGGACCTGAAACCCCCCAAAGTCAATAGAAAGTCGATAAAAAATTGAGTCAAATGATGGTGGACCTGAAACTCCCAAAAGTCAATAGAAACTCAATAAAAAATCAAGAGTCAAATGATCCTGGGCCTGAAACTCCCAAAAGTCAATAGAAAGTCGATAAAAAATTCAAGAATCAAATGATGGTGGACCTGAAACCCCAAAGTCAACAGAAAGTCAATAAAAAGTCCAGAATCAACACTTGTACAAAGAGACAAAATTATTTTGATGTCTTAGTTTGATATTTACTTGAAAAACCTTAAAAACGATGGCCAGAACATGAAGTTTTTCCATGAAAGAACCTTGTTTTAGTAAAATTTATTCAAAGGGAAACACAAGCCAGCTCTGGTTGGTTGTAAAACTCCTGTAGTTGGATGCCAGCTGCTCATCCAGTGGGAAACAGCTCCACTGGGAAGCAGTTTTCACTTGGAGGGACATGTGGCTTTGCTGTTTCCACCAGCGTGTGCTGAGTGCCTGGATCAGGTTTACATTTGGGCACTGAGGTTTTGGCTGAGGCAGGAAATTTCTCCCTTTCCTGTTGGACATCTCAGGCACTGCTCTGATATGATTTTTGGCAGGGCCCAGAGTGGCACAGCTCAGAAATGAAACTGAAACACCGACCTGCAAACTCCCAGAATTAAGATCAAAGCACCCTGGAAATACCCTGGTTTTCTGGCTTCTCGCATTCCCAAGATTGGGCTCATTTTGTTTGACTCCATGGCCAAGGATTGGGCTGTTCTTGCCTTTCATGGTTTTTTTTTTTCATGTTGGGGATTCTTGGCAGGGTGATTTAGAGGGTGAGATAGGAATAACAGTTGGTTTCTAGTAGCCCAGGCATCAGCCAGCCCTGCTTGAACCTGGGCCAGCAGAAATACACATAATTCCACAGGGTTGTGCAGCATTCCCTGCTTTGCCAAAGTATCTCCTGAACCTCATGGTGCAGGTGCCCCATAAAAGGCCTCTGCTGTGGTTTGAGCCTCACATTTATTGGCTGCAGAGAAGGGAAAGCTCTTTAAAAGCCTCCACACACATTTACTGAAGTAACTTTTCATTGTTCCAGTCTCCTTCTTTGTGGAATCACAGTGGTTTGGGTTGGAAGGACCTTAAAGCCCATCCAGTTCCACCCCTGCCATGGGCAGGGACATCTTCCACTATCCCTTGTTGCTCCAAGCCCCATCCTTGGACATTTCCACAACTTCTCTGGCCAACTCCAAACACACATCTTGGTTGAGTGCTCTCCTTGCTCTGCTTTAGTCATGGAAAGTTTTTATGTTTCTCTTTTGAAAGCTCCTTGCAAAATTCCTTCCCCCAAAAAACCCTAAACCCAGACTCCAGAGCTGTGTCTGTAGAGCCCCTTTTTTTTTCCAAGCTCCCAGAGATCTGAAGGGTTGAAATTCATAAATCGATACAGAATTGGCTGTGTGTGAACAGAAAGCTGGAAATTCCTCAAAGAAACTTCTGGATCCAACTGTCCTGACTGTGGAGAGGGGAAGAGGAAGGGAAAGAAGGGGTCTGAGCAGGGGCAGACTTTGGAGACATCTTGTAATGTATAAAATTCTTTAAATAAAGAGAGCATTTTTACAAAGCCTTCAGAGATTTGGCTTAGTCCAGACTTGTACTAAGAGACAAAACAAGCTCTCCAGCTGTGTACACACAGCTCTTCCCTGCCAAGACAAACAGAGCCCTCGCTCTGCTGAGAGATGTTAAAAGTTACACTTCTCAAAGAGGCTCCTGGCTGGGCAGTCTGGGAGTTTGCAGCCAGGTGAGGTGGTTGGGAATGACCTTCCAAGAAAAATTAGTGTGACAGGGAAGAACTTAACCCTTCCAAGGAGAAAATGGATTCCTGCTCCAAGACCAGGCCTGTTCAATGAGTCCCTGAGCACCAGATTACTGGAGACAGAATCACTGCTGGATTTCTGGTCTGTTTCTCCATTAAATCCAGTGTTTGATGGGTTTGTGGGAATCCTTGGGAGTCTCCAGTGACTCGAGTAACAGGCTTGGAAGCAACGTGGATCATCCACAGCCCTCAGTTTAGCTCTAGTTCTTGTTCCTAAAGATTTTTCTGAGGAAATATTAATTCAAAGCACAGCCTGAAACCCACTGGCTTCACAGGGAGGAAGGATGAGTTTCATCACAGAATCCTGGAAGAGACCCTCAAGGATCGTGAATCCAACCCCTGGCCCTGCCCAGGGCACCCCAGCAATCCCAGAGTGTTGTCCCAACCCTCCTGGAGCTCTGGCAGCCTTGGGAAGTGCCCATTCCATGGGGAGCCTGTTCAGTGCCCACCCACCCTCAGGGGGAAGCACCTTTCCCTGAGATCCATCCCAAATCCCTCTGACACAGCTCCAGCCATTCCCTGGATCCTCTCACTGCTCCATGGCACTGCTTCCCAGCCTCTCATCCCCCAGTCTGTCCAGTTGCCAGAAACCAGCACTTGTCTTTGTTAAATCCCACACCACTGGTGATTCCCAGCCCTTTCATTTGTCCAGATCTCCCTTCAGGGCCTTCCTGCCTTGGAGGGACTCAACAGCTCCTCCTAATTTTTCCATAACAACAAACTTCCTTGATATCCCATCGAGTCCTAGGCCTTTTGGCCAAGAGCATGTGCAGGATGAGGGATCATCAGTTCCACAGACATGGACTTCTCTGCATTTAAAAAGTGAGGAACAATGACCAGGAACTAAACACCAGAAGTTCCACCTCAACGTGAGGAAGAACTCCTTTCCGTGAGGGTGTGGAGTCTCCCAGTCTGGAGACATTCCAAACCCACCTGGATGTGTTTCTGTGTCACCTGCTCCAGGTGACCCTGCCTGGGCAGGGGGTTGGACTGGATGATCTCCAGAGATCCCTTCCAGTCCCAGTTATTCTGGGAACCTGGAATTTCACTTTGGACTGGCAAGCTCTGAATGTGCCCATTGGTGTTGCTAAAAAGGCCTCAACCCTCCAAATCCATCCAATATCAGATTTATATCATTTGTCTTTATTTTGCTGTGGGAATAAAAAGGAATGCCATCACTTTTAAATGAGAATAAACTGAATTTCTGAGTGTCCAGAACAGTTTGCTGCCAGTTTTGACAGCGTGGGGCTCCAGTAAGAGGCTGCTTTGTACTGGGAGCAATGTGAGCACCTTCACACTTCATTCAGGAAATGCTCCACTTGAGAGGGAAATACCTCAATAACGAGGTACTCCCAGAACCTCAGCATCATTTCCTGCCTCCTCTGGACATCTTCAGGGATGAGGAACTAATGAATATATTGAATAACCCCAGCAGCCTCTGGGAACATCAACTCCCATTACATCAGTGTGGGAGGAAAAGCTGCAGCACAGGAAAAATGAAGTTGTGGGGACAGAGGCCAAGTTGTGTATTTTTTTTTATTAATAGTTTTACAGCAAAATGAAGCATTTTGATGTCATGTCTCTGATTTCACCCTCCTTCAAGTAGGAAAAAATTAGGTGTAACAAGTGACTGCATTTGACTCAGGTGGGTTTGAGGCTCCTCCTGTGTTCCAAGGATGAGGTTTCATTCGGGTTTTTTCCATCCAAAAAGTCTTCACTGTGGATGCCATGAAAGAAAATCTTCTTTTACTTTGGAAAAAGAGCTTTTTAGAGTAACAGTCTTCATCTCCTCTGATCTGTCTGGTTCAGAAGCCCCTTGGGGGGTCTCCATGTCTTCTCCTTTTTGTGGTTTCCCAAAGTTTCACCAACAAACACGTGGTCAGTGCAAACACTTCCCACTGAGCTGGAAGCCAGTGGTGTAGTTGTTCCCAAGCCCTGGATCCCAGGAGAAGCCTTGGAAGGGATTGTGTCCATGTACAGATAATATCATATGTTTTTTTTTTTCCTGCATCTCCAGGATTCCATCAAGACACAGATTTTTTACATTTTAACATCCACAATACATTCCCTTTGATGTGCACTCAGGGAGGATTTCAGAGTCTGTGTCTGTAAATTCACCAAAAGGATTTTGATTTTTTTGAGGGGAATAGGTCTTGTGAACCCAGAATTCCTTGAAACTTCTACCATTCCAGTGCTGTGAGTCATTATCTGTGAGTCAGAATAATTCAAGTCCCCAGATCAGCATATTTTTATGTGCTTTATCAACTTCCCAAAGCTCTGGATGTACAACAGTTCCTCTCCTAATTCCATTTGATTTCTCACTCTGCCACTCACCCGTGATCCTGAAATATTTAAGCACTGGAATAACTGTGGATTTTCATTTCTGTAGGTGATTAACACCAAATGAAAGAAATACTTGGGCTAATCCTGCCAGTCAAGTCTTGTCTGAGGGAGAGATAAATCCTGCTGGCTCTGTCCTGTTCCCTGTTCCAGCTGTAGCTCCTCCAGTGACAGGCACCCCATGCCATGTGTAAACAGAACACAGGGTCCAAAACTCCAGCCTGGAACACACAGATGGATCCAGTGATTGTCTCAGCACAAAGTGCACTTTCATCCACTCACATTTCCAGCTGCTGGGAATATTGTAGAAAGCCCCATTATTCTTCCTTGCAAGGCCTCTCCAACCCCCCTCCTGAGGGGAGTTATGGAGTGGCTTTGTCTGAGATTTTTCCTCTTCCTGATGATTTTTTTTCTCCACAAGTTTTCAGTGTAATTTGGAGGTTCAGGAGAAACCACGTGTCCACACAGGATGAATTTCGGATGAAGGTGTGAGAGATTCCATAGTTTGAGCTGCCCAGGAAGGATTTTGTTTTGGAGATAAAGGCCAGGTTGGCAAAAATATCTCCCCTGTCCAGGCCCAGATGCTCCAAGGAGCCCCTGGGGTCTGAATCCAGGTCCAGGTTTTACACCTGTGGAAGAGTCTGGAGCTCTCAAGGTGCCACCTCCATCCCCTCCATCCCAAAGCTCTGACCCCCCAGGTCTCTTCCAGGATGGAAGACAGGACTCCCACTCTCCCAGACATTCCCAAAACTCCTGGAACTCCCAGCTCCACATGTCCCTGTGGATGTTGCTCCATAGGAGCCCTTGGAGGAGGGTTGTGTGTGGGGCTCTATCTTGGGTTTCATCAGGAGACTTGGTCAGGAAACTGTAAAAATAGGACAGGAAAACTTAAAAACCGTCTCCCTTTACTATTTCCTTTGGATATGTTTTTTCAGCACTTGGAATGTCTGGCCTTAAAAAGTGCCCCAGCCAGCTTTTTCTTTTCTGCAAAAGTCCAAACAGTTAAAAAATGAGGAATGTGGCTGTGTTTGGATGAGGTAAGGAAATGACTAGGTGGAGAAAGTATTCCATGAGAAAAGAGCCCTTTAGGAGACCCTCGAGCTGTTCCCTCTGCATCCCCCCCTCCCTCCCCCCCAGGGCTGTCACGTAGCAGCTCAGGCTGAGAGGCTGAGCAGGGATTTGGGGATTGGGAGCCACGATCTGGGTTGGAAAAGCTCAGTGAAACACTCACAGGCTTGGGGGTTCTTCCAGTGGGACTGTCTGGCTGGTGGCTTTGGGATGCTGTTCCCCTGAGTACTGTTCCTGGAGGGACAGGAAAAGAGGGAATGGATTCACACAGCCAGAGGGCAGGGACAGGTGGGATATTGGGAAGGGGTTCCTCCTTGGGAAGGTGGAGAGGGGCTGGAATGGATTTTCCAGAGAAGCTGTGGTTGCCCCATCCCTGGAGATGTTCAAGACCAGGCTGGAGCACCCTGGGAGAGTGGGAGGTGTCCCTGCTGATGGCAGGGATGGCACTGGATGGTCCTTAAGATCCTTTCTACTCTGGGATCCCTCTGTGAGCAGGGGATCCTTCTCTTTAGGAAACATTTCAAGCTCTCAGCATTCCCAGCAGGTCCTGGGGGGCACAGCCAGCCTTCTCCAGGGGCTCTCTAGGGAATATCCCCACCATCCCCCACATTCCCATGTTGGAATCTTTTAGGGTCAAAGTTGGGCATGACCTCAAGGCTGCCAGAGCTCTGGGATGGGTTTGGACAATGCTCAGGGACAGGGTGGGAATGTTGAGGTGTCCTGGGCAAGGCCAGGAGTTGGATCTATGATCCTTGGAGATCCCTTCCAGGATATTCTGTGGTTGCATCTATGATTCCAAGGGACCTTCCAGACTCAAAAACAGAAAGAATCAAACCTCCTCCTTTGGGGGACCAAACCTCCCGCTGATGGAACAGAAAAGTCAGACCCTGGGCTGGATCTCCACGGCCCTTTCCCTGCTGTTCCTGCTGCTGGAGCACTCCAAGCTCAGCGTGGCCTCCTGCCAAAGCCTGGGGTATGTGTTGGGATGAGCTCATCCCAGCAGGATCCAGAGATCCCCAGGGATCACTTCCAGGCATCGTTTGTCCTCAGTGCTTTCAGTGAAAAGCCTGCAGGGTTTATTATCAGAAGGAATTCGATTTTTAGCAAAGGAAAATCTCCTCTTCCCCCCAGCTCTGTTTGTTTAGTTTGGGAGGAAGGAATTCACCCAGCCCAGGGCCTGTCTCAGGAGGGAATTCCAGAGGAACACAGGCTGGGAGAGGGGTGGGAGCAGCTCTTCAGTCCCTTCCCCTTCCCACAGCCTGGACTTTGGATCTCCTGTTTGAAACAACAAGGAAAATCGTGTAATTATTCCTGCTTTTCATCCTCAGGGATCTGAATTCCCACTGGAAGCATTAATTGACTCAGTGACACCCTCCTGGGTCAGTGGATGTTGTAGAAATGGAGGAAACTCTGCTTTTTCCTTGGGAATCTTTTCACCCCAAACGCTTCTCGTGAAATGTTCTTGATCCAAACCTCCCAATTTTCCCCAAAGGACAGTAAGAACCAGTTAAAATGGTTGTTTGAAATGCCTTTTTTTATTCCCTCCACAGTAAAGTGGTAATTTAATTCCACTTTTAAACCCAATATTTCATCTCCACTTTAAATTGGGGATGAAATGAAGTTGTAAATGTTTCAGGTTCAGATCCAATTTCAATTCAGGTGCTACAAAACCTTTGAAAAATGCCCTTGTTGAGAGCTGGGCTCAGTTTGTTTCCTTCTTCAAAGGAATCAGTTGGAGCTGCTGAAATGAACATTTCCATGCCAAATAACAGCATTAAATTCCATTGTCCATCCCAGGAAAACATTCCTTACAAAAGATATCCCTTATTTTCCTTCAGCATTGGGAAGAGGCCTCCCAACTGTTGCACATCAAGGTTTGAGTGGTAATTTTCAATAGTCTGAGGCTGATTATTCTTTTTTTAATGAGTCCAAGCTGCTTTTCTGGTATAAATTATGGCAGAGTTGGTGTTTCTGACCTGGTGAAGGAGCTGAGACAGGTTTTGAGCTTGGCTTAAGGAGGGTGAGCAGAGCCAGGGCAGCAGCCCAAGTGCTGAAAGTGGGAAAACTACCCAGTTTTAGTGCTGGCTTGGCTGAATCCCAGCAGGAATCCTGCAGGACATGGGGGAAGGCAATGGCCACAGTGGGTTCCTCCACTGACATCCTGGACACACAAATTAGGGAAGTCAAAAATGCCTCCAGGGATATTTTCAGGAATTGGGGGTGGATGTAAGAGCATGGATTCCACCTGGGATTCCAAGGTCATGGATCTTGTGGTTGGGTTTAAAAGCATGGATCCCACCTGGGATTCCAAGGTCATGGATCTTGTGGCTGGTGTAGGAACATGAATCCCACCTGGGATTCCAAATCATGGATCCCACCTGGGATGCCAAGACATGGATCTTGTGGTTGGGTTTAAGAGCATGGATCCCACCTGGGATTCCAAGACATGGATCTTGTGGTTGGGTTTAAGAGCACAGATCCCACCTGGGAACTCCCCAAAGGGTTGTGGCTTGGAATTGTCAGGAATTCATGAACTAGAGGAGTTCCTAATGATGGCCATGACAACCAGCCAAACATGGGAGCTGGGAATTATGGAATTCCCTCAGTTGGAAAGGACCCACAGACCCAACTCCTAAAGGAACGAGGTCTATCCCTGTTCTACTCCCTCCTCTGAGCACTCCTGGGGCCTGTGTTGGCTGAAGGCTTGAGTAGACACAACTCATTGTAGCCCCAACATAGCTCTGCAGCATCTTTGGGCTGGGTGGTGCCTCAAAGAACCACATTCCTTGTGCTCCAGCTCCAATTCCAAGGTGTTTTTTTCAGTTTGAGCCAGGAGACATGAGGAGTAACCTCGGAGTAACCTCAGGGTAGCCTAAACCTGAGGAATCTGCAGATTGAATGTGCTGAGCACCATTTAGTTTGAAATTAATGAGGCAAGAAGCTGAGGTGGGATGAAATGTGTGGATGAGGCTGATGGTGGATTTTGGGAGAGAAGCTGAGCTCTGTGTCTGCTGTTGGCAAAGTTATTTGGGGAGGTGAAATCAAGTGGGTTGTGTTTGGAGCTACAAGGGATGGGTAAAATCCCATCTTGAGGTGGTTGAAGTTTCATCTGTAGAGGTGAAAAGATTCCCCCAAATCATCCCTGATCCAGTGTTTCTTGCAGTCTCTTTCCTGAGAGCTTTACCTGCAGATGGAAAGGTGGGATTCATCCATATCCCACCACTGGGCTCTGTTGTTGTGAAGCTGAGTGAGCTCGGGAACCCTGGGGAGATGCCTCACCTCAGGCTTTCCAAGGAAAATCCAAACTTCTGAAGGACAACGACCTGCAAAAGGGTTCCTGGAAGATGAGATCCCATACAAAGCCTGGAAAAGGGCTTTAGACATCTCCTAAGCATCCATATTTCCTTAATAAAATTTGATTGGTGCCTCATTAAAAATTTAATAATTTGACCATTCAAATTAGCACCAGATGGGAGCTGGAAGGCAGCCAGGCTTCCTGGCCTCCAGACTGCAATTTCCTTGGCTTCATTCCCTCCAAAGGAGTCATCTACAGATGAAAATCTATTTTTGTCAATGGATTCAAAGGGGGTGTTCTCACAATTGTGCTTTCATTCTCCATCTCCAGGAATTCTTGCTGCAGTGCTTCCATCTCCAGAGGAGGTGGGAGCTGTGAGTCTCCCTCATTTCTGGATGGATTTGGGGTTATACATTTATTAACCTGATTTTCTGGGTCCCTTTTAAGGTGTTAATCTGATTTTCTGAGGTCCTT
Organism: Serilophus lunatus; assembly: GCA_013399895.1. Classification (NCBI taxonomy): domain Eukaryota; kingdom Metazoa; phylum Chordata; class Aves; order Passeriformes; family Eurylaimidae; genus Serilophus; species Serilophus lunatus. The sequence continues at coordinate 70,144 of VXBA01001112.1, read as the reverse complement.
TGAGGGAAACAGTGCTGTGACAGCCACATTTTCTTCTGCTGTTTTGATACCTTGATGAAGTTTGGGTCAGAAAAAACATAATATGGTTGGTTGGTAACTCACCTTTGCAAACATTGTTCGTGTCTCTGCTCAGATTCCCCAAAAAAAGGCATTTTTATGAGTTCACATCACCTTTACACCAATATAGCTTCAAAATAATTACCCTTTTTTGCCTCAAATCCTTCTTGTTGGTGACCTTGGTGACATCCACAGACCCAACTTTTTGTGCCACTTTTAACAGCACTAATTTTAAGTATCACTGTGCTCCCAACTGCTCCAGAAACACAAATCAGAGGGAGCATGAAGCTGGAAACCAGCAATTATTGTGCTAATTGGTTCTTTCCCAGCACTTCCTGTGTGTTTTCCACATGGTTTATCCTTGCCCTGATCCAGGTGGGCCAGTCAGAGCACAGGTTAAATTATTAATTTTTATCTGTGGGTTCCTGTGGCTTCTTATTCAGGTGGAACCACCTTCCACACAAGGTGGTTTTTGGTATTTCACACATCAAATCCAAATATTTCCCTGCAAAGACAGCTGGGGGTTAACAGGATTGGGTTCACAGGCAAACACTAATTACTGGGCTCTCCAACCTCAAAATTCCCTAAACAAATCCCAGCCAGACTCTGTTATTTGACCAACACTTAACTCCCTCAGACACTTCATGTGGAATTTTCTGGTTAAAGGTCTTTTTTTTCTTCTTCTTTTCCAGCCACAGATCAAACACTGACATGAAATCATCCATTCCCAGAAGGAGGAAAAACCTCTTTATTTAAGAATTTCGTTTCCTGCTGTATCAATATCCCCAATCAAGGATCACCAGAGCCCAGACAGTGGCAAACCCACGTTTCTTAGGGCAAAAAGAGCCCCTTTTTTTTTTATTTAAGGCATGGAAGGATCCTAGTTGGGAATGGGAAACATGCTGGTTGTTTCTACAGCATGTGGAGTTAAAAAGTTCAAATTGTCAGGGGGTTTTAAAAAGTTAAATTGAAGAAATTAATCATGACACAGAATCCCAGAGTGGTTTGGGTTGGAAGGGACCTTAAAGCCCCCCTTGTTCCACCCCTTTCCATGGGCAGGGACACCTTCCATTATCCCAGGTTGCTCCAACCTGGCCCTGAACACTTCCAGGGATGGATCTTTGCCCCTAAATAAAATGAAGTTTGATTTCTATGCCAATTCACAGAAAAGGTGCAATTTCAGCCCTGAAATTCCCTCTTTGCCTGATTTATTTGGGTCCATTTTAGACCCAACACTGGTCTTCAACTTCAAGTATTTTCATGACCACAGGTTTCTTTCCCTCAGAACCTTTTGCCTTTGCACTTGAGTGGCTCTGCTGGCCAGAAATCCTTGTGTTTGTGGCTGGATCTAATCCCTGGATGTGATTTTTTATTTTTGTTTTCCTCCCCCTCAGATTATCGAACCGGGCCTTGCTTCAGCCAAGTGAACAACCAGATGTGCCAGGGGCAGCTCAGTGGCATCGTGTGCACCAAGACCATGTGTTGTGCCACCATAGGCCGGGCCTGGGGACACCCCTGTGAGATGTGTCCAGCCCAGCCCCATCCCTGTCGCCGTGGGTTTATCCCAAATATCCGCACCGGGGCCTGCCAAGGTCGGTGCCATGAGGGATGTGCCCTCAGGCAGCCTGGGAGGGGGGGGGAAAGAGGGGAGGAATGGGGGTAAGGGAGTATGGAATGCAGGGAAGAGGGTGGGGAATGGGATACAGGGAATAGGGAGGAGAACAGAGCCCTAGAAATGGGAATATAGAGAACGGAGACCTACAACTGGGAATGTAGAGAATAGGGACCCGAAACAGGACACAGGGAACAGGGACCCAAAACAGGACACAGGGAACAGGGTCCTAAAATGGGGAATATAGAGAATAGGGAGGCAAAACAGGACACAGAGAATGGGGAGCCAAACAGAGCCCTAAAATGGGGAATACAGAGAACAGGGACCAAAACAGGACACAGAGAACAGGGAATACAGAGAACAGAGCCCTAAAACAGAAGATAGAGAACAGAGCCTTAAAACAAGGAAGAGAGACCCAAAATAGAACTCAGAGAATGGGCCCCAATACAGAGAGCAGAGAGAACAGAGCCCCAAACCAGAGCCCTAAAACACGGAATACAGAGAACAGGGCCCCAGACCAGAGAACACAGAGAACAGAGTCCCAAACTAGAGAACACAGAGTCCCAAAATAGAGCCTCAAACCAGAGAACTCTGTGTGACTTTGCTAAATCTCATGTTGTGTGTCCCAGAGCATCACCACAGACCTTGGATCTCCCATGGGATCATCCAAGGTCATTTCAGCTGAAAGATTTGGCCACACTGTGGTTCTCAGACCTCCTCCATCCCACAAGATGTAGGGAATCAGGTTGATGTTTCTCCAGGTTTAAAATTAACTTCCAGCCTCCCATGAGGGGATGGACACATTGGTGTTTGCTTTGGAAAGCATTCCAAGACTTTTGTCTCCCTCCTGCTTGTGTAGATGAGCCAGGAATACATTTATGGCCATTTCCTGTCCTTCACCTTATCTCTGGTGCAATCTGAGGGGTTTATGAAATGTGAGCCTCCTCTTTGGAGCTGAACTTTTCCTCACCACGCTGGGATAACGTGGATCCGTGGGATGGCTGCACTTCCTCACATCTTTGCTCTTTCTCCCACAGATGTGGATGAATGTCAGGCCATCCCTGGCCTCTGCCAAGGTGGGAATTGCATCAACACCGTGGGTTCCTACGAGTGCAAGTGCCCTGCAGGACACAAACAGAGCGAGATCAGCCACAGGTGTGAAGGTAAGGAAGCCTCAGACCTGCATGGATTTAGCAGGATGTTCAGCTTCCCAGTACCCTGAGAGCACAGGAGTTAAATCTTGAGGATCTCTCTGCTCACAGGGCATGTCCAAGTAGAAATGGGAGAGAACTCCCATGCCAGGCTTGATCCTACCCCTCCTCATATAGGAGGGAGAACTGAAAAATGAGGTTTTAATCTGTTTATCTACTTCCCAGAGGCCAAGGCAAGGAAATGAGGAACAGAGCTTGCCTGATCTTCTCTTAAAATAGGAAGAAGTGCTTTGGATCTCTCATGCAGGTGTTTTCTGAGGGATATTTTCCTGGCAACACAGACTGATTGGGGAGGAGGGACCTCTGGAAAGCTTTAAGTCTCTGCTGCCTTCAAAGCAGCCCCTCAGAAAATCCTTTCCAAAGTGAGACAGGAGCTCCAGAGCTCAATCCTTGGCTGGGGGATGGACATTCTTGTATCTCCAGAAGACACCTGTGGATCCTCTTTGGCAGGGTGCCACGAGACTCTCCCTAAAATTCCAACAGAAGGGTTTCTTGCAGTGCTGTGACACCCAAGCAGGAGAGTCCAAACCAGCCTTTTTATCTGGGTCTTGGGTGAGGAACCCAAATCCAAGGATGTCCCTTGGAATTTGTTTGGCAAAAGCCTGCCCTGCACTGGGCAACACCAGGTCCTTCTTGCCTCTCTCTGCCTCACCCAGGCTGGCTGGGGAGCACATCTGGAATGAGTTTAGCTGGAATCTCCTCTCTCCCAGGATTAAAAACAATCCATTGTCTGGATCTGTCCTCCAGATGCTAAGGGGCCTCTTGTGGGTCCCTCAAGTTCCATGTGGTCATAAACAGCTTCCTTTCCCTCTCCTTCCTGGATGGCCATAAAAAGAGGCATCTCCAGCATCCACAGGGTCTGTTCCATCACTTATCTTGCCTCAGTTGCTAAGGAGACCATCAAAAGAGGCTTTCCTTTGGTGGCATTTATGGATCTGGGAATGACAGGAGGAATCTCTCCAAGACATGGATGGGATTGAGCTCCCAAAATATTGATCCAAGGGTCCTCCTCCCTGAGCCAAGAGTTTGAACCAAAATAACAACCACAGGTATAAAAGGATCTATTTCTTCTTCATCCAGGTGTGCTCCAAACCTAAAATGTCAGGATTGAGTCTTCTGTTAATTGACTCAATTAACTCAATTGTTAAAGGCTCCTTGTTGAGTCCTTGTGGGAATTTTAGAGCTGGTGAGAGGAGGGGTTTATCCATGTGCTCCAAGACCACTTTGCTTTAGGAAGAAGAGGTGCTTCCCTCTGGTTTTCAGATTCCTCCTCCATGCCCAGCACCCAGGAAATAACCCAAACCAGATTAAACCTCGATGGCAAATTCCTCCCTCTTTCCCAGGAGCTTGTATTTTCCTGCTTGGAAGATTCCTGTTGGGGAGTGGAGTCAGCAGATGGGATTGAGCTGGAGCCAAAGGTCAGAGCCTGTCACTGGGGCTGCTGATTAATGATGTCCCTCATTAAAGCCACCAGCATGTGCCACTAATCTCCTTGGAGCTCTTTATTGCTGGGGACAGGCAGGAGGAGAGATAGGGATACTTATCTTGGATACAACCAGCACCTGGAATTGAGGCTGGAATTGAAGCTCCATTTTCAGCCCCCACTTCCCTGAAGAATAAAGATGGTTTTCTTATCCAAGATATTCCATGCTGATAACAGAGGCCCCTGGTCTCCCAGGAATGCAAAGAGGCTGCAGCTGGATTTTGCTCATGGATTTTGGTCAAATGCAGAAGGAAAATGAGGCCCTTTTTTCTCTCTCAGGTTTGGATCTGTACCCAAATATCCTCCAAGTTCAGGGTTCCTCATTTCCAGGCTTATTTCTGCAGCTCATCCCTAATGAATGTGGCACTTTCACAGAGTGGCTGCTGTTATTCCTTTGTTCATTGTATTCCCAGGGAGCTCCAGGGATCAGGAGTTCCTGAGCTTGGGGCTGTGCAATGTACAATGAGAACTTGCTGGCACAGAGTTTCTGTAGGATGTGAGCAGCCTGTGAAACATGGAAAAGGTGGATTTAGGGTAGGGAAGAGTGAAACTGCTCCCTAAACCAAGGCTGGAGACAAACTCAGCCTTGCAAGAGCCAAAAATTATGTTTATATTGTGCAAAAAGATGAGCAAGGAGGGGCAGATGTTGGGATGGATTCATAGATCCTATGGGGAAAACTGGAAAAACCAAGATTTGTTGAGGTTTGCAGGAATGAGAAGTGTGTGAGACTGTGAGAAGGGCAGAAAATGTAGAAGAAAATTGTGGAGGTGGACACAAGGAAACACTCCTGGTGCCAACTGGAGAGAGGAACCATCCAAGCTGAGCTCAGACACATCCTCCTGATAAAAAGATCCCCAACAATCCATCAGAGGGAAGGGGGGGCATTTTTAAATGCTCCTGGAAACAGCCATAAAAATCTCCCTAAAGGGACCAATTCCAGGGTGGAATCACTGGCTGAACAAAGCTTTTCCTGCCACAAAATTAAAAACTAAAATTAAAAATAAATTCTCTGCCAAGAATTTAACTTTTAATGGTCCTTCCTCTCCTGTATCACAAAATGCCACTGTTATCAGTGAGGTAATGCCAGGATGTTTCCAGGGCTCCTAAAGGAATGTCTTGCATCCCAAAATGGTCCAGAGTGATAACACACACAAAAAAAAACACATGGAAAAACACCAGGAAAGGGAGAGAAAGGCTCTGAGCTTTGCTCAAATCCATCCAGGGTAGATCCTTTTGGACCATTTTTGGCATCTCCAGGAGATTTTGCCAAGGGAGAAAAACCCTTTAATTACAAATCTCACCTATTTTTGCTGGTCTTATTTAGCAAATGAGATGCCCTTTATGTTCCTTAAGGCCAACCTTTGCCACCAGGGCTCAAAATTCCAAATTTCCTGAAGAACACAAAGCTCTGCTTTCCACTCTGGTGGCTCTCATTCATGTTTCTGCATTGGAGGGATCTTTTCCACGTTTTCCACGGGCTGGAACCCGATAGCCATTTTCTTAGGGAGCTTTCAATCCTCTTACAAAATGTCTACACAAGAGCTCATTGTTTGGCCCCATTAAAAGCTCATTTCCATGGATTTGGTGTGGTTTGGAGGCTTCCAGCCCTCTCCTCTGTGGGTTTTGGGAGGGGAGGTCTCAGAGTCCCGTCAGGGCTGAGGATTCCTGACCTCTCTGCTACGTGACACAGAGATGTTTTCTCCATCAAATCCTGGGTGTGTTGTTTTTTGGGTTTTTTTCTTAAGCAGATGGAAAACTTGGGGCTTCAACATGTCTGTGGGCACCGTGTTGGATGGGCTTTGCAGACTCCAAGTCCTCCTGGAATTCTGTAGCCTTTGGCTCCCAGAGTTTTTCAAGCTCCGGCTCCAACCCAGAGCTGGAGAGCAGATCCAAAATCAACGTTTGCGTTGAATTCTGCCATTGTCTGAGGGGCTGAGAGCACAGAATGGGGCTTTAATTTTCAGCAGAGAGCTGGAAAAGTCGTGGAGCAGCCAGGTTGGATTGGAAGGATTCCCTGCCCAGCGCTGGGTGTTAATGGGAGGTGGATGGAACCATCCCACTCCCTGTGGGAATGAACCAAAACCAGGAGACACTTGACAAAGGGAAAAACCAAACGTGCTGGGGAACAACAGAAACAACAACAAAGCTCAGCTTCTCAAAGCCCAGGCTTGAAAAACGGCCTCTTTTGCTGCTCCCTGGGATTTTCAGGGAGGAAAAAAAAAAATCCAGTTGGATTTAACCTCTTGAATTCAATGTTTTTCCTTAAGAATGGAATGGATTTGCTGCCCACACACCCCTTGTGCTGCTCCTTGGATGGCTGATTATGGCCCAGGTATTGATCTGCCCCCAGATCTCTGAAGTAACAACTTCCAGCGCAGCTACACCCAAGTTTTAAGCTGGTTTTGTTTTTCCACAACCAGCTTCCTAAAGCTCTTTTCCTTCCAGTGCTCTGTGGATTGTAACCCAAGGCAGGGCTGTAATTAAAGGACAGGGCAGGCTGGAGTGATAAAATCTCCTTTTCACTGCAGGGGCCCAGGTGGGGGAAGTGTTTTCTGTCGTTTTGCTTTGCTGCCTCCGGAGGTTTCAAGTCTTTTCTGTCTGTCTGAGCATCAAAAAGCTCTGCAAGGGCTCAGGAGACAACTCAGATGGGGCTGGAAGCAGAATTTTAGTCCTAAAAAGCCAAATATGAAAGTATCTTCCCCTTTTCACTGGAATAGAATCATAAGATCACAGAATAGGATCAAAGAATGAAATCATAGAATAACCTGAGCTGGAAGGGAACTCAAGGATCATTAAATCCAACTCCTGGCCCTGCACAGACACCCCAACAATCCCTGAGTGTTGTCCAAACCCTCCTGGAGCTCTGGCAGCTTTGGGATTGTGCCCATTCCATGGGGAGCCTGTTCAGTGCCCATCCACCCTCTGGGGGAAGAACCTTTTCCTAATTATAGGATAAACTCTGTATAACCTGCCCTGTGCACTTGGGTGTAATTTTGTGGCTGTTGAAGTTGAGGTTTCTCGGTTCCTCGGGGCTGAGTTGGAGCCAAAGCAAAACAGAGTCATGTTTGTAACGGGTTGTGTGAGCAAGAAGAGGCTGAAGGTGATTTCTTTGACCACCCATTGGTGAAAATCTGTAAATTCCACCTGGAATTTATGTCTCAGCTTTACTTCTCATCTTCCTCTTTTTGGGTCTGAATTCTCAGCATCCTGGAATCATGGAATGCTTTGGGTTGGAGGGATTTTAAGGCTCATCCAGTGCCACCCCCTGCCAAGGGCAGGGACACCTCCCACTATCCCAGGCTGCTCCAACCTGGCCTTGGACACTTCCAGGGATGGGGCAGCCACAGCTTCTCTGGGAAATCCATTCCAGGACCTCACCACACTCACGGGGAGGAATTCCTTCCCAATATCCCACCTATCCCTGCCCTCTGGCAGTGGGAAGCCATTCCCTGTGTCCTCTCGCAGCAGCCCCTGCTCAAAATGAGCCTATAAATGTGCCTGTAAATGAGACTCATAATCAGCATTAGCTCAGCTCCATAAAATCCCACATTGGTTTGGCTTGGAAGGACCTTAAATCCCATCCAGTTCCACCTCTGCCGTGGGCAGGGACACGTCCCACTGGACCAGTGACATCACCTGCCTGGTTCTTGTCACACCTTTAGAGCTGCACTGGCACCTTCAGCCACTGCAGGGCACTGTGAGATTGCACTCAGGAATTCCCTTCCCAGCTCCATTTTAACTCAGTCTCATCCTGGACAGATCACAAGTCACCCCCTCAGGGTGACCCACGCCATGTTCTTACAGAAGTGTCCTGCCCATTTCTCACATCCATCATCCCACCCAGGAATTCTGGCTCCCAGGTCTCTCCTTTTCCCTGATGGGTTCAGGGAGCTTTTCCATGAAGTCCCCTGGATGCCTGAAAATATTTAAAATGGAACTATGGAGAAATGCCCAGTCTTTATAAAAACATTATCTCTGCTTTCAGGCAGGGCCCTGAGCCAGAGGGGCCAAAGCACAGCAATATCTTAGGCCTGAACCCTTCTCTGAGATCCAGGGAGCTCAACATTTTAGACCAAAGCCCTGCAGAGATAAGCAGAAGACTCATGAAACCCTCTGTGTCCTGCTCTGGGAGAGTCTTATTCTCTTTAGACCCACTTTGGACTTTAAAAATCCCATAATACCAACTCCTGCCTTCTGTGCCCTGGATCAAGATGGAATTGGATGGGAAGGGGATGGTTTGCAGGGAACCATCAGCCCTTGTGGGTCTGTTTTCCCCTGTACTTGGCTCTGGTGAGGCCACACCTCGAGGGCTGTGCCCAGTTCTGGGCCCCTCAATTTAAGAAAGATGTTGAGATGCTCAAACCTGTCCAGAGAAGGGCAACGAGGCTGGTGAGGGGTGTGGAACACAATTCCCTTGAGGAGCACCTGAGGGAGCTGGGGATGTTCAGCCTGGAGAAGAGGAGGCTCAGGGGAGACCTTGTACCTCTCCACAACTCCCTGACAGGAGGTTGTAGCCAGGTGGGGGTCAGTCTCTTCTCCCAGACAACCAGTGACAGAAGGAGAGGACACAGTCTCAGGCTGCACCAGGGGAAGTTTAGGCTGGATGTTGGGAAAAATTCTTCCCAGAAAGAGTGATTGGCCATTGGAATGGGCTGCCCAGGGAGGTGGTGGAATCACCATTCCTGGAAAAGCACTGGATGTGGCCCTGAGTGCCAGGATTTAGTTGATGAGGTGGTGTCAAGTCATAGGTTGGACTTGATGATCTCCAAGGTCTTTTCCAGCCTGGTTTATTCTGGGATTCTGTGGTGGAATCACCATCTCTGCAAGTGTTTAAAACAAGACTGGATGTGGCACTTGGTGCCAGGGTTTAGTTGGTGAGATTGTGTTGGGTCCTAGGCTGGATTTGATGATCGCCAAGGTCTTTTCCAACCTGGTCAATTCTGGGATTCTGTGGCAGAATCACCATCCCTGGAAGTGTTTCAAAAAGCACAGGATGTGGCACTGGGTGCCAGGGTTTACTTGATGAGGTTCTGTTGGATAATGGGCTGGATTTGATGATCTCCAAGGTCTTTTAATTCTGGGGTTCTCCTGCAGATGTGGACGAGTGCGGCGCCATCTCCGGCGCCTGTGACGGCGGCGAGTGCACCAACACCGCGGGCAGCTACGTGTGCACCTGCCCACGAGGCTTCCTGACCAGCCCTGATGGATCCAGATGCATTGGTGAGATGTCAAACACCCTCTGGGACACACAGGACCTGGAGCTTGTTCTCTGCTCCCTGCACAGGGCCGGAAATAGAGAGGAGAGGGTTGAAATTTGGCATTGTTTAAAGTGGGTTAAAGTGCTGAAGGACTGTGGAATATGAGTAAAAAACCATGAAGTTATTGAATTTGCCAGGGTAAAGCAGGGAGTTGTTGGGATGGAAAGGTGGGAATGAGGTCCAGATTCAGGTTTAAGCTGTAATGTCACCATTGCCTCTGTGGTTCCACAGAGGGTCTGAAGTGGAAGCAAAGGAGCCAACAGGAGTTATTCAGGTGACCAAAGACAAAGCAAAAAACCCAGGAGTTCAGTTCTTTCTAAATCCTGCAGTAATGAGACATTTGCATTGGGCCTGACAGTGTGACAGAGGCTGCTCAGAACTTCCTTGTGGAGTGGGAGATGAACTCCAGGCTCCTCAGACAGAAAAGTGCAATCCAAGGAATGACTTGCACTCTCAGTGCCTGTGTTGGAGTGACCAGAGGGCAAATGGTGAGACAGTAACAAATGGGATTTACTGCTCCATTTCCACATTTGCACATCAAAGGGCTCCTTGTTCCTGGGATGGCTGGAAAAGGCTCTTTTCCAGGTGCTGTTCTCCATGAAATAGTCGAGGGTTTGATGCTGTTCCACACCAGGGCTTTGTCCCTCTCCAGAATTTCAGTGCTTGATGTGTTTGACAAGGAGTTGCTGGGAATGTGAGGAGGAGGAATGAGGTGGGATTGTAGTCTGTGAGGAAGGAGCTGCTCCTGCTCCTATCTGGGATCCTCCCAGCCTCCCTTCCATCCCCTTTTATTTATTTATTTATTAGGTATTATCCAGGGAATTACCCCAGTACAAACTGCAGGCCCAGTGTGGTTGTGGAGTGTGTAAATCCAAGGAAAGGCTTGAAATCTTTCCTGGAGCAAAGAGGGACCCATGGAAAACACACCATTCCTGCATTTGCTTTGCAGGGGTGAAGGGGGAAAGTTTAATTCCAAGGACTTATTATCCAATGGAAATAAACAGGGAATTTTATCCTCCTCCTTCCTGCCCAGCCCACAGGTAATGGCTCATAAATCCCAACTGCCCAAACTAATAATCCATAGGGATTCTTCTCCCTAAACCTGGTGGGGCTGGTGATGATCCACCAGCTCCAACATCCCTTCCCAGCTTGATTTGGCTCCAATTGTCCCTATTTCAAAGCCTCTTCCCAAAACTGGCCTGGATCCAGCAGAGTTTTCCCCAGCCCGGAGCCTGGAGCGAATCTTTCATGTTTAACAGCTCAAAATTCCTTTCCAAGGCTTGTAAATATTTGATGGTCCGTTTCTCTTCGGGGAGAGACAACAGTTCCTGTGATAAATAGATCAGTTTGCTGTTTACTTGCTCTCAGCAGGGGCTCTTGCTTTAGTCAAAATGAATCTCACGATTTTTCACACTGTTCCCAAAGTTCATTTGCCTCCAGAAAGACGAGGAAGGGAGGATTTGGAAAGGGCAAAAATCCTTGGTGGTGCAGTGCAAAATGTCAGGTACAGCTGGAAATCATGGAAATTAATGCAGCAAAAACAGATAAAAAATCAACTCCAGACTCCTTTATATCCACAAGACCTGGAGTAAAATTAAATGTTCTAATTCCAGAAAGAAAAATGTTGTCAAGTGTGAGTAAGAAGTAAAGGACGAGTCATCTTGTTTGGGAATCTGATGGATTTTCAGGAGAATTAAATTCTTTCCCTCCTGTTTCCCTGCCTGGAGCCCAGAGGGGTGTGAGGGATGAGTCACATGGACATTTCCCCACTTTCCTTGAAACCAAGTGCTTCAAGAAAGGAAAACTAAATAAAATTAGAAAGCCTGCATTTAAAAATAGTCCCAGGCTTGTTTAGCTGCAGTGGCCTCTGAATTCCCCACGTCATTCCAGCCTTTTCCCTGAGCTCACATGTGCTGCTGTGCTGTCACATTTTGGGACAGGCTGTGTTTTTTTTGGCCAAATTCACAGTTATTGCTGGGCTGTTGTTGCCCTGGGATGCAGATTTTGCAAACTTTGCTTCTATGGTTGGAGGGTTTTTTGGTTTTTGGGGTTTTTTTTTTAGTGCTTGTTTTGAGAGTTTATGGTGATGATTTACGCCCTGTGAAATAAATCAAAGGAATGGTGGGGAAAATTGGGAATTAATAATAAATAATGTGGCCACATAAAGCATGAACAGCATTAGAGGAGAGGAGCTGGGATTGTCTCACTGATAATTCTGAGCTGTTTAGAGTAGAGGTGACCCCAATATCTCATATATATATATATATATATATTTTATATATATATTTATATCAAGGGGCACCAGCACTGACTTGGTGTTGCCTTCCCACATTCCCACCCCTTTCCCCTCCCTTTTTAGTGAAGTAAACCCCTTTTTTATTGCATTTGAATAATCTCCTGTAGTTTTTACAGCTGAAACAGCAAGACCCAGAGCATGAGTTGATCCCCAACCTCATTAACTGCTTTCACTGCCCTCCCCAGTAAAACCCCACCAGCAGCAACTGGAGAAAGTCTGTCATGGTTTGAAATGAGCATTTATGGAATGATTCCACCACCTGTGCTTGACACAGAGAGTCCAATTCCACACGTGTCCAGAACAGTTTCATTCATTCCTGCTTGTAAAAGCTCTGCAGGATCTGCTCCAGCAGCTTGAGAGGCTTTGGAGTGCGATTTGGGTTGGGACATTGGGTTGCTCTTCAAGAACAGCTCCAAAGAATGATTTGGAAATGAGGAAAAATGGCTTTTCATATGTATTTCCTTGACAGTGCAGCAAAGCTCGGAGAGATTTGGGATTTATCTCCTCTTAGGAAGCATCAGAAGATTGACAGGCTCCAGTTCTGGGTAGGGCCAGGTCTGGCTCAGCTTTGCAAAGTCCTGGGCTTGGATTTATGAGGGTGTTACTGGGGGTTTCACCTGCCTGCAGAATTTTGTCCACTTTGGTCTTTATTCAGCAGAGAAAAAAGCGAGAGGAAAAAGGAAATATGAGGCTTGTGGAATCATGAATGGTTTGGGTTGAGAGGGACCTTAAAGCTCATCCAATGCCACCCCCAGCCCTGGGCAGGGACACCTCCCACTATTCTGGGTTGCTCCAACCTGGCCTTGGGGACTTCCAGGGATTTGGTCACTTGAGCTTCTCAGTTTCTGCTCATGCCAAGACACAAAAGTGAGGAAAATGCCTTTAAATTCCTCCCAGAACTTTCCTCCATCTCTCCCTGCCCCACCACCATTCATTAGGATTAAAATTCCAGAAATCCCTTGCAGGTGGACAACAGATCTCAGACACCTTGTGCAGACCACAGAGAGGATGTCCCCATGGAATGGGAAATTAGGGATTAGGACACACCACCCCATGGCTCAGCTGGAGGGATGCAGACTCTGATCTCAGTGGAATATCCAGCTTGGAGTCACTCCCGTGCCATCAAAATAAGGGGACAAAAATCCACCTCCTGCTTTTCCACTCCTGGCAGAACCTTGAAACCATTCCCAAGCTTTCTGAACCAGAGACCTCAGCCAGCTCTGTGGCTCAATCCCTCACCTCTGCTGACATTTGGAATGTCACCTCCTCTCCCCCCTGCAGCACTTCCTGAGCTGTGTGTCCCTGAGCAGGGCAGGAAGGCAGGACAAACCCCACCGGGGTTCAGCTCCCACCTCCAGCGTGTGGGTGGTCCTGGAGGCAATGCAGGGATCCAGCTCTTCCCACCCACCCTTCCCTCAGCCTGAGGCAGCTCCTGCTGAGCTTTCAATTAGTTCTGACCTTCATTTCTGAGAGGGATCATGGAAAAGCAGCTGAATTTAATAAACATTTGTGCAGATGAACCAGGGCTGGGCTGTCCCTGTGTTACGCAAATTACTGTGACCTCCCATGTCAAACTTCTCAGCACTGGGGTGTCCCTGGGGAAGGAGCCTGAGCTCTCCAATCCCTCCCTGTTCCCCGCCTGGCTGTCACCCTGTCCCACAGTCTTGGGAGCATCCAACAGCATCCCATGGAAAAACAGGAACTGTGTGGGATCTCTGATTCCAAACTGCCACTCTCAGATATAGAAGGTGGTTTAAGCTCAGCCCTAAATCCTCAGGTAGACAATTACCATCAAGGGCTTGAGGTGCAGCTTTTCCAGGTGGTCCCAGTATCCTGCCCTGGGTTGATCAGTGTGGAGCTGCTTTTGGAAGTCAGAATGGGAACTGTGGAGTGGTTTGGGTTCGAAGGGATTTTAAAACATCCAATGCCACCCCCTGCTGTGGGCAGGGACACCCTCCACTGTCCCAGGTTGCTCCATGGACTTGGACATTTCCAGGGATGGGGCAGCCACAGCTTCTCTGGGAAATCCATTCCAGCCCCTCCCCACTGTCCCAGGGAGGAATTTCTTCCTCATCTGGTCCAAATCTCTGTCCATCCACCCTTGTCCTGCCCCTACAGTTCTGAGAAATTACTGAAAATCATTGAAACCAAGCAACAGCAACTTGTTTCCCAGTTGGAAACACAGTCCTCCCACCCTCCAGCACCTGCTGGAATCTTGAGGGACACGGGCACTTGCCAGAGATCAAGGCTTTGGGAGGACCCAAACACCCTTGGGTTTGTACTTCCCTTCCTTAGGATTAGGAATTCATCCAGTGTTGCATCCACCCCCCTTTCTCAAATTTCCCTTCTCTGAGTCTGATTTTAGTGGATAAAGTTTCCTAAGAGGGACCAGTGGATACTGAGGGATGGGAGGGATGTGCCTGAGGAAGGACCTGCTGGTTTAGTCAACCTGGCTTTTAGTGGGGTCAGTGGAGCAGAAATGGAACCACAGCCCACAGATCAAACAGCTCCAGGCAATTAATTCCAATTATATCCCAGTGCTGGCTGATGTCAGCCCACAGGCACAGCTGACAAATCACGGGAGACTTTTCTTCTCATTAATTTACTGTAGAAACAAGAAGGGGAAATGAAGGAGTGGAAGATTCCTGGTTTTCCTAGAGGGTTTGGTGCCAGGTGGAGCCTGCTAGACGTGTGAAAGGCTCTCAGTCTCCTGGGCCTTGTCCAGGAGCCAAACACATCCCACACCAGTGCCAGGCTCTGTGTCTGTGGCTTTGATCACCAGCCAGGGCTCCTTCTCCTCCCAGCTCAGCCCATGGCCTGGAACAGGAATAAACTGGGAACAGGAGGGAACAGGCTGGAGGGACGTGGGATTGGGAACAGCTCCATTAGAGGTGCTGGAAGCACTGGGACCTGGCAGGGAAAGCTTCCTCATGGGAAGCCTGGAATGTGGGACAGCTCTGGAAAGGTCCTGAGATGTGCAGGACCACTCTGGATAGTGGTGGGAATCATGGATGAACACTGGAAGGGGGTGGCCAGGCTGTGACCATGTCCCTGTGCTGTCCCTGCTGTGACCATGTCCCTGTGCCATCCCCACTGACCGTGTCTCTTTGCTGTCCCCCATGTCCCTGTGCCATCTCTGCTGTGGCTGTCCCTGTGCCATCCCTGCTCTGGCTGTCCCTGTGCCGTCCCCACTGACCATGTCCCTGTGCCATCCCTGCTCTGGCTGTCCCTGTGCCATCCCTGCTCTGGCTGTCCCTGTGCTGTCCTCCCATGTCCCTGTGCCATCCCTGCTGTGACCATGTCCCTGTGCCATCCCTACTGACCATATCCTTGTGCCATCCCTGCTGTGACCATGTCCCTGTGCTGCCCCCACTGACCATGTCCCTGCGCTGTCCCCCCTGTGTCCTTCTGCTGTCCCAACCGACCGTGTCCCTGTGTTGTCCCCCTGTGTCCCTGTGCCATCCCTGCTGTCACCATGTCCTTCTGCTGTCCCCGCTGACCATGTCCCTGTGCTGTCCTGTGTCCCTGTGCCATCCCTGCTGTGACCATGTCCCTGTGCTGTCCCCCCGTGCCCAGACCAGCGCATCGGGACGTGTTTCTCGGCGCTGATCGGCGGCCGCTGTGCCGGGGACCTGCCGGGCCATTCCAGTCGGATGCAGTGCTGCTGCGACTCCGGCCGCTGCTGGGCCATCGGACAGACCCCGGAGATGTGCCCGGTGCGGGGCTCTGGTGAGTGCAGCGCCACTGTCCCCTCACCTCCTGGCTCTGCTGGACTGCTGGAACCACGGGCTGGAGCTGGGGGATCCTGGGAGAGGGTTGGGGGGGATCGCAGGGAAAGGTTCTTCCCCCCGAGGGTGGTTGGGCACTGAACAGGCTCCCCATGGAATGGGCACTTCCCAAGGCTGCCAGAGCTCCAGGAGGGTTTGGACAACATTCAGGGACAGGGTGGGCTGGGAGTTGGGCTTGGTGATCCTTGTGATCCCTTCCAACTCAGCATATTCCATGACTCTGTGATTGGAAAAGCCCTCCAGGATCATCAAGTCGACCATTCCCCCACCACTAACCCCTGTCCTCAAGTGCCACATCCACATGGCTTTTAAACCCTTCCAGGGTGGTGACTCCACCACTTCCCTGGGCAGCCTGTTCCAATGCCTGACCACCCTTTCCATGAAGGCATTTTCCTTAATCTCCAACCTAAACATCCTCTGGCACAACTTGAGGCCTTTTCCTGGTATCCTGCCTCTTGTTACCTGGGAGCAAATCCCAACCCCCATCATGTAACACCCAGGGAAGGTCACTTGGGGTTCTGGTTCTCCTGCCTGGGTCTCAGCCGAAGCTGATCCAGATGAGCTGATCCAAGGAATTCATCCCTTTCCTTCTACTCTTTCAGTTCTCCTTGGCTCCCACCAGAACTGAACCTTGGGGCCAAACCAGGAGGCCTGGAGGAGGCCCAGAGATGGAGATCCATCTCCCTCCATCTCTTTTTTCATCCCTAACTTGGAGCAGGGCAGCTCTTCCTGATGTCTGGCACCCCCTGTGTCCCATCCTTCCTGACAGGAAGAGATCTCGCAGTGCCAACTGTCCCATACACCCCAAAATCTGCTGCCAAACACCCTGGAAAGTCTCATCACCTGTTGTGGGGTGAAGGGTGTTAAATCCCTTCCGATCCATCTACTCAATTCCCATCACTCCCACCCGCTCTGCTCCTCACGGCTCCGTCTCCATCCCTCTGTTCCCTGCAGTGGGATTCAGGCACTCTTGGAAAAGCAGCTGTTGTGTTTCAGATGAGTACCGCAGGCTCTGCATCGAGGGACTCCCAGTCGTGCCAGGCTTCCCTGGGAACTTTCCAGGAATTCCTGGATTTGTGCCCAACGGTGTCGGGCCGGGACTCAACGGGCCTGGAGGCATCGGACCAAATGGGGCAAACGGACAAGGCGGGATCCCAGGCTTGCCTGGAATGGGCCCAGGAAGTTCAAGCATTGGTAATTAAAGGCCTTTCTCATTGTTCTGACCCACTTTGACTGGGAGCAGAGTGTGTTCCTGCCTGCTGGAATGCTGCTCCCATCCCTGCCTGCGTGTTCCTCCACAGCTCCACACAGTGTCTGAGCCGGGGGGACTGGTGGGATGTGACAGTGGGGTGAGCCCACGGATCAAACAGTGTCTCCTGGCACAGCTACAGAGCCAGGGTTGGCTGCAGGCTGGAATATCTAATTATCCAACAGGAATGAAGTTTTTTAAACAATTCCCAGATAGGAATGAGGCTTTCACGTCACTCTCTGCCTCCCCAAAACAAAACTGTTCCCCCACCCCTGTGATATTCCCCCTAGAAAAGCTTCTTGTTAAGAGCTGAGGCCTCTGGGAATGCACTGGATTGTGATAAATAATGTTTCCCACCTTATTTCAGAGAGACTGGGCTTGATTCCCAGTGCATGTCAGTGGGAGGGGGGGACACCAGCACCCAGCAGAGGTAGCTGAGCCTGTGGCTGTGCAGGGCCTGGATCATCATTGTGTGTCCACAGACCAGCCCTGAGTACCCTGGGGGCAACCCAGGCTGTTGGAATCTTCTCCCTGATGCTGTTTTTGTGCTTCCCAGGAACTGCCACGTTGAACCAGACCATCGACATCTGCAAACACTTCACAAACCTCTGCCTGAACGGGCGCTGCATCCCCACCCCGTCCAGCTACCGCTGCGAGTGCAACATGGGCTACAAGCAAGATGTGCGTGGGGAGTGCATTGGTGAGTGGCTCCTGCTCCTAAAGCACCTCCAGCTGCTGCCTCCATGTTGAGGGGGATCCACGTTGAGGTGACCCAAGTTGCAGTGGATCCACATTGAGGTGGATCCATGCTGAAATGGATCTAAGTTAGAGGTGGATCCATGTTGAGGGGGATCCATGTTGAGGGGGATCCAATTTGAGGTGGATCTAAGTTAGAGGTGGATCCATGTTGAGGGGGATCCAAGTTGAGGAGGATCCATGTTGAGGTGGATCCATGTTGAGAGAGATCCATGTTGAGGGGGATCCATGTTGAGGTGGATCCACGTTGAGTTGACCCAAGTTGAGTTGACCCAAGTTGAGGTGGTGCTGACCTTGCTCTCAGCCCTAAGGTTACGCAGGGGCCTGAGCCCCTCAGCAGCCTTCGTGCCTGTCCTGGGAGCTGGATGTGTGTCCTGGGAGCAGGATGTGTGTCCTGGAGCTGGATGTGTGTCCTGATGCCTCAGAGCTGTGGTGTTTTCTCCTGGCAGATGTGGACGAGTGCTCCAGCAGCCCTTGCGTTCATGGCGACTGCGTCAACACCCCGGGCTCCTACCACTGCAAGTGCCACGAGGGCTTCCAGAGCACCCCCACAAAACAGGCCTGCATTGGTAAGGGTTGTCCCACTCCTTTTGGGATGAGCTGCAGGAATGGCAGAGCCCTGGGAAGCAAAAAAAAAGGGTTGCAAAGGAGAAACCGAGTGAGAGACATCACCAACCAACCTCCAACCACATGGGTCTCTATGCTGGGGAAGTTTCCTCTACTTTTATCCATCATAAAATTGGCTGGTGGCAGTCAAGGGACCTCCAGAGTCTTTTCCAAGAGCAGAAGTCTATTTAAAGAATTTTATTTGGCAAAAGATGGGATTTTGAGGCGTGCTTGTGTCCATGTAGGATTTCCAGCAAGGTTGTTGTCTCAGGGTCTTGCAGCACAAAGATGATGCTCCTGATGAGGGACTGCTAAAAAAGAAACATTGGGAAGGAAACTGCCACCCTGAGAACAAGAAGCAAAGGCAGATTCCCCTGCTGAATTTTTAATTTTTCCATCTTTCTGCTGAAGTGTGTTCTGAAGGAAATCCATTAAAAGCTTTCTTAGTTTCCCAAGTAGATGTTCTGAAGATGAATTCTTGTGTCTGAAGGTGAATTCTTGTGTCTCCTGGTTTTCCTGAGGAGAACACGAAGCTGGAACTGCTCCTCTCTCCACAGATATCGACGAGTGCATCATGAACGGGGTGATGTGCAGGAACGGCCGCTGTGTCAACACCGACGGCAGCTTCCAGTGCATCTGCAATGCTGGCTTTGAGATCACCCCTGATGGCAAGAACTGTGTTGGTGAGGCTCCTGGTGGGCTCCTGGGGAGGCTGGGATGGAGCTGGGATGATGTGGATTGATGGGTTGTGTGGTGCTCCCTTCATCTCTGGGATATCTGAAAATGAGAGGATTGGAATGGGGAGGTTTTTAGAAGGCGATGAGTGCTCCTGGAGGGCTCCCATGGGATTTGGGGTCCAGGAGCATCAGAAGGGCTGGTTTTGGAAGCAGGATGTGCTCTGGTGTGTCTGAGTCCTTCACTGACTGAGAGTAATGGGGATGCAGCAAGATTTCTTCCCATCAGAAAAGGTGGGAAAGAAAGTTCCCAGCAGGACTTCTTCCCACAGGAGAAGCAGTGGGAAGATGTCCCTGCCCATGGCAGCAATCTTCCATCCCAAACCATTCCTTGGCTCCACTCGCTCTTCCCTGAGGTTCGGCACCCGGTGCCACAAGAACCAATTTGACGCTGGGATGGGGGTTTGGGGCACAAGTGGGTCCTGCTGCCTCTCTCAGGCTCAGCTCTGGGGTCCTGTTTGTCCCCCCCAGACCATGACGAATGTGCCACCACCAACATGTGCCTCAATGGAATGTGCATCAACGAGGATGGCAGCTTCAAGTGCATCTGCAAACCTGGCTTTGTCCTGGCTCCCAACGGCCGCTACTGTGTCGGTGTGTCCATCCTGGAGTTTAGTCCCTGCCCACTCCCATTCCTGGGCACTTGGGATGTGTCTCAGGGCAATGGGAGCTGTGGAAAACCTCCATCAGTGTCCTTCATCCCATCCATGTGTCCTTCACACCTTCCATGTGTTTCACCCTTTTCCATGTGTCCTTCACACCTCCCATGTGTCCTTTATCCCATTCACGTGTCCTTCCCCCCCTTCCATGTGTCCTTCACCCTTTTCCATGTGTCCTTCACTCCATTCACGTGTCCTTCACCTCTTCCATGTGTTTCATCCTTCTCCATGTGTCCTTCACCCATTTCCATGTGTCCTTTACCTCATTTATGTGTCCTTCACCCCCTCCATGTGTTTCACCTTTCTCCACGTGTCCCGCTCATCCACATGTCCTTCACCCTCCTCCACATGTCCTTCACCCTCCTCCACATCTCCCTCACCCTTCTCCCTTCATCCTCGTGCCCGAGCCCATCTTGATCCGGGCTGTGCTCCCTCTTCCAGACATCGATGAGTGTGAGACCCCCGGGATCTGCATGAACGGCTGGTGCATCAACACGGAGGGCTCGTTCCGCTGCGAGTGCCTGGGGGGCCTGGCCATCGGGGTGGACGGCAGGGTCTGCGTGGACACCCACATGCGCAGCACCTGCTATGGGGGCATCAAAAAGGGCACCTGTGCCCGCCCCTTCCCGGGAGCCGTCACCAAATCCGAGTGTTGCTGTGCCAACCCGGATCATGGCTTCGGAGAGCCCTGCCAGCCCTGCCCGGCCAAAAACTCTGGTGAGTGTCAGGTCTTCAGTCAGAGTGGTGGAATGGGATCCCCCTGGAAGCTCAGAGGCCAAGGAGGGTTTGCATGATGCTCCCAGGGACATGGGGGGGACTCTGTGCAGGGCTAAGGGTTGGATTCCATGATCCTTGGGGGTCCCTTCCAGCTCGACATGTTCTGTGGTTCTGAGTGTGGAAAAAGTCAGGGAGGTGCTCAGAACCATCCTGGTGGCTTTGGCAACTTGGCAGCAACGTGGGAAAGACATAAACAGGGGTAAAGTCAACAAGTGTCACTGGATCCTCAAATCTGGGGCTGATCTCATGGCGGGGATGTTGGACTCAAACTGGGAGTATCAGCACTAAAATATATGTTGTGTAAGCAAAACCAGGCCCTGCTGGGAAGCCTGGAACAAACAAACAATAAACCCAGCTTGGGCCAGAGTTAATGTCACTGTGTGAAGTGTCTGGCAAAGCTCATGGCTCTGCTGTCCTTTCTCCACAGCGGAATTCCAGGCTCTCTGCAGCAGCGGCATCGGGATAACAGCTGATGGCCGAGGTATGTGCAGCCCATGGCCTGCATTCCACAGGCACATCTCGTGTGGGGGTTTCTTTCCCCTTCCCAAAGCACCAGGAATTGGTTGAGTGGTGGATTCCTGGCACCCTGTGGGAGCTGCATTTCTGGGGTTGCTCACAGGGAGTTTGGCTTTGCTCCCTGCTTTGACGGGAATGCTGAGCGTGACCCGTTGCATCCTTTTGATTGTTTCCCTCCTCTGCCCTCCAGCTCCTCGGGGGTGGGAGAGGAGGGTTTGGAGTCTCCCAGGAGGTGATAAGTGTGTGGGAGTGTTGCCAAGGGGCTGCTTTGGATTAGGCAGCGGTGCCAGAGGTCACAGTGCCAGCCCTGGGCATTGCTGGGATCAGCAGGGAGAGCACAAAGCAGCCAGATGAAGCCTTTCAAAACCTTCCAAATGGGAATGAGCCAGAGGCAAAACTTGCCAGGGCACCGTGTCTTGGCCAGAGCCAGGCTCAGGGTAATGATAAGGCTCTTTCTAGCAGGAAACTAAGGTCAGACAAGCTCTGCTCAGCCCATCCCTGCCCACAGCCAGGGCTGCATACACTCACTGCTTCCAGGGCTGTATTTCCCTAGGTGCAACTGATCTCCAACTGTGTGTAGACAAAGGCCAGCAGTGTCTGGGAAGGCCTGGCCTGGCCTTTGGCCATCTGGCTCTGTGGCACAGCGAGGACACTACTGTGCAGATACAGCCCTGCCCTGGGCTGGTTCTTGCCAGGGTTAAACCTCTCCTGGGCACCAGAGCTTTGCTCCAGGAGAGCAGAGAGGTAATGCTGCTGCAGGGGAAGAGGAGCTGCCCATCTGGCTGCCACCCCTCTGGGTCGCTTGGGTCTGAATCCAGGGATAATTAAAGGGTCTGAGCTGAGTTCTAGGATAAAGGTTCTGTAAGAAGACTCAGGAATGTAACAGGACATGATATGGAACTGGGCTTATCTCAACACCTTGTCCAGCTCCCTCCTCCTGAGCTCAGAGCCCTGAGAGATCAGCTGTGTATTCCCAGGACCAGAGAGAGAAGAACAAGGTTCCCCAGGACCTACTGGGTCAAACCAGGAGGGGAGGCAGGACAGGGGGAAGCTGTGGCTGCCCTATCGTTGGAAGTGTCCAAGGCCAGGTTGGACAGGGCCTAGAGCAACTTGGTTTAGTGGAAGGTGTCCCTACCCATGGCAACAAGATGGGCTTTAAGGTCCCTCCAACCCAAACCAGTCTGGAATTCTTATTTCTGTGGGAGGGATGTCCCAGCTCCCCATGGACACCAAAGAACAACCAAGAACTGGGAGATGGAATGTTTCTATAATTCCATTTGCTGTGGTCCATCTAATGAGGCTTTTTTTTCTCTGTCAGACATCAATGAGTGTGCCCTCAACCCAGACATCTGCCCCAATGGAATGTGTGAGAACCTGAGGGGGAGCTACCGCTGCATCTGCAACCTGGGCTACGAGTCCGACCCCACGGGCAAGAACTGCGTGGGTGAGTCCAGGGCAGGGCAGCAGGGGCCAGAGCTCCAGGAGCACAAGGTGAGGCAGCAGCTGAGGCCCTCAAGCCCTGCCCCCATTCAGTGCTGCTTTGCCCATGTGGAAAACCACCAGCTGCCATTTGCCACTATGTGATGGAACAGTCACAGGATCAACGAGGTTGGAAAAGACCTCTGAGATCATCGAGTCCAAGCTTTGAGCCAACACCACCTTGTCAACTGGACCATGGCACCAAGTGCCACATCATTCTCTTCTTAAACACCTCCAGGGATGGTGATTCCACCACAAAATCCCAGAATCCTGGAATTAACTAGGTTGGAAAGACCTTTGAGATTATCAAGTCCAATCTATGGCCTGACATCCCTGGGTAGCCCATTCCAATGCCCAATCACTCCCTCTGTAAATAAATTCTTCCCAATGTTCAGACTAAACCTCCCCTGGTGCAGTTTAAGGCTGTGTCCTCTTGTCCCACTTCTGGTTTCCTGGGAGAAGAGACCAACCAATCCTCTCCATAACCTTTTTGGGCATCAGGGCCAGGCTGACAGGCCTGGAGTTTCCATTCCAGGTTGTCTTGCTGTGGGGATGGAGCTGCATTTCTGCACCTCCCAGTCTCCATAGGGCTCCTTGGAGCTCAGGATCCATGTTTTCCTTTCCAGATGTTGATGAGTGCACTGTCAACCGCTTGCTGTGTGACAACGGGCTGTGCCGGAACACCCCCGGCAGCTACACCTGCACCTGCCCCAAGGGCTTTGTCTTCAGGACAGAGACAGACACCTGTGAAGGTAATGGAGCTCTGGAGGCACCAGAAACATCTCCACAAGGTGGAAAAATCCATGGCTTGATTCCCTGCCTGAAAGGCAACTCCAAGTCCAACGTGCCTTTGGTTCCCGTTCAACCCCAGTGGTTTGAACTGGAGCATCTCCAGGACTGGGGTTTGTGGGTTTGGTGGGGTTTTTTTCCCCAAGGGTGAAGTTTCACACTTGGTTCAAAGTAGTGGACATTCAAACCCAGAACATCTGGGCTGAAAACCAAAGCAATTTCCTCCAGGCTCCCAAAGTTTTAGTTGAGGCCTGACCAAAATTGCAAGTTTTAGGAATTTGATGGAAAGGTTATGTTTTGGAGTGGGAGAAATTGTTTCCTGTCCACAAAGTTGTCAACTATTTGAGAATTGGCACTTGGCACGTAAATGTTGAGTGAAAAAACTCATCCTCTGTAAGGAAAGTGGCCAGTGCTGTGTAGGCCCAACTCTGGTTCAGACAGGTCCCTGAAGAGGTGTGGACATGAATTCCATGCTGTGGCTGCTCCAATCTCAGCTGGGAGCAGCCCTGAGCCAACAAATCCAGCACTCCCCAAAATTTGCTCCAACCACCCTCAACCCATCAACCCTCAGTCCTGGAGACACTCAGTGACATCACAGTGTCCTTATATTTTTATATCTTTTATATTCTAATTATATTTTACATATTACATGTCCTTTTCTCCCATGGGCCCCAGTCTGTGGCCCCCACGAGTGTCCCCTGTCAGTCCCCACAGTGACAGTGCCTTTGTCCCACAGACATCAATGAGTGCACATCCAACCCGTGTGTGAACGGGGTGTGCAGGAACAACGCCGGCTCCTTCGCCTGTGAGTGCTCCCCAGGCAGTAAACTGGACCCCAGTGGCACCATCTGTGTGGGTAAGGATGGGCCTTCTCCTGGACAGGCACCTCTGGAATGTGTGGGCATTTCAAGGACTTCTTGCAAGAGTGTGGAACGATAGGATAAGGGAGTGTTTAAAAGGTGAAGCAGGGAGGGTTTAGGTGGGATATTGGGTTCCCAGAGGAGCTGTGGCAGCCCCATCCCTGGAAGTGTCCAAGACCAGGCTGGAGAAGGGAAAGGCTCCAGAGAGACCTTGGAACCCCTTCCTGAGCCTAAAGGGACTCCAGGAGAGCTGGAGAGGGACTTGGGACAAGGGCTGGAGGGACAGGACACAGGGAATGGTTTCCCACTGCCAGAGGGCAGGAGAGATGGGATACTGGGATGGAAGTCTTCTGTGAGGATGGGAAGGCCCTGGCACAGGTTTCCCAGAAAAGCTGTGAATGGAGCAGCTCCTCACTCCCAGCTTGCCTTTGTCCCTGCAGACAGCATGAAAGGGACCTGCTGGCTGAACATCCAGGACGGGCGCTGCGAGGTGAACATCAACGGAGCCACGCTCAAGTCGGAATGTTGTGCTACCCTGGGAGCAGCCTGGGGCAGCCCCTGCGAGCGTTGTGAGATTGGTGAGGCCCTGCTCCACACAGCAATCCCCCTGGGAGTGGCTGGAGCTCTGTTAGGGGGGGTTTGGGATGGATCTCAGGGAAAGGTCCTTCCCCCAGAGGGTGGTTGGGCACTGAAAAGGCTCCTCATGGAATGGGCACTTCCCAAGGCTGCCAGAGCTCCAGGAGGGTTGGGACAACACTGAGGGGCAGGGTGGGACTGTTGGGGTGTGCTGTAGTCATCAGGAGTTGGATGATGATCCTGATGGGTCCCTTCCCAGGCAGGATATTCCATGGTTCTGTGGGAGGTGAGGAAGGCAGGAGCAGCCAGTTCCTTTGCTGACATTCCCATGTTTCCTTGCAGACACTGCCTGTCCCCGGGGATATGCCAGGATGAAGGGGGTCACCTGTGAAGGTAAAGTGCTGCAGGACATGGAAGGCTATTGTTGCCATCCTGAATTCCTGAGTCTGGAGGGGGTTCCACACTTCCTGGCCCTTTGTTGGACTCCCTGTGGACTGTGGCTTGGCCGTGGCCGTGTGGTTTTCATGGAACAAGTTGTCAGTTTTTAGTCCGGTGGGCAGCTCTGGGCTCCCTCCTTCTGTTCCAGGTGCCCTTCCAGGACACTCTGTACCTATCCCCTTGCCAGTCTCACCCCTTCCTCTCATTTTTATGCCACCAGATGTGAATGAGTGTGAGGTGTTCCCGGGTGTCTGCCCCAATGGGCGCTGCGTGAATTCTGCCGGCTCCTTCCGCTGCGAGTGCCCGGAGGGACTGACCCTGGATGGCACTGCCAGGACGTGTGTGGGTAAGGACACCTCCTCTCACCCAGATCCTGGCCCCTCTACAGCAGGAATTCTTGGGAATTGAGTGGTAGCAGGTCATGTCTGGAAAGGACACCCAAACCTGGCAGCTTAATGAAGTCAAGGATTCCAGAGCTTTGTGTCCTCAGGTCGAGCCGGGATTGCAGTTGTTCTTCCTGGGTGGATTTTGGGGTTGGCCAAATACCTTTATTGGTGAATGATAGGGCCCAACAGCCCTAAAACAACTCCTTAGCACCCAGTGACAAACCCCTGCCCTTCCCAGGGGCCACCTGAGGTTCCAACACTGTGGAGGGTCCATCCTCTGGCCCTGTTGGCAGCAGTCGCAGGCTGGTCATGTCTGTGCTATGAAATCTCTCATAGCATTCCAAGAAAAAGGTGGTATCTTGGAATGGCACTGCCCAGGCTCCCCAGGGTTTGGTCACGCCCCAAAGCTGCCAGAGCTCCAGGAGCGTTAGGACAACACTCTCAGGGACAGGGTGGGATTGTTGGGGTGTCTGTGCAGGGCCAGGAGTTGGACTGAATGATCCCTGTGGATCCCTTCCAACTGAACACATTCTATGAACGACCCATCGGAGGATTCCCCGGCCCAAGCCGTTCCAGAAGCCCACCCCAGAGAGTGTTCCAGCAGGTTGTGGCAGCAGTCAGGTGCTGCAGGCTGGGGGCTGAGCTGTGCTGTGTCCCCAGACGTGCGGGTGGAGCAGTGCTACATGAGGTGGGACGAGGACGAGTGCACGGAGCCGCTTCCCGGGAAGTACCGCATGGACATGTGCTGCTGCTCCGTGGGCTCGGCCTGGGGCATCGACTGCGAGGAGTGTCCCAAGGTGGGATCCCCGGAGTACAAAGCCATCTGCCCTCGGGGCCCCGGCTTTGCCAACCGTGGGGATGTGCTCTCAGGAAGGCCCTTCTACAAAGGTGAGGAGAAAACCCCTGGGAGCTCCTCTCAGCTGTGCCATAGGGGGTCCAGCCCCTCCCTGAAGCTCTGCTGCTCTTCACCCCCCAGATGTGAATGAGTGCAAGGTCTTCTCTGGGCTGTGCACTCATGGCACCTGTAGGAACACCATTGGAAGCTTCAGATGTATCTGTGGTAATGGCTTTGCTTTGGATGCTGAGGAAAGGAATTGCACAGGTAAGGGACCCCCTGGGGACCCCTTCTTGCTGCCCTGGGGGGTGCTCAGTGTGGGGGTCTTCCCAGAGGAGTCATGGCCTTGCAAAGCAACAAAGGGCAGCTGGAGAAAGGCCTAATTCCACCCAGAAAAGGAGCAGGCTGGGAATGGGAAAAGGGCAGGACAGTGCTCTGGGCAACAGCAGGGTTCATGTCCCTGCTGGAACCCACTTGGCCCCACAACCTAAGGGGAAAAGCAACTCCAGGGATCAACACCTTGGGATAGTCCCTCCCAGCAGCTTCTCACAGCAGCCTGGAGCTTCCCTGAACCTCATCCTTCAGGAAGCTGCCCTTCCCTTGAGCATTCCCTTGTTCTGCTGGCTCAGCCCTGGCTGAAGGAGCAGTGCAGGCAGCTGGGGTGGAAGTGCTTTCAGCCCCGTGCTGATGCTGGTGTCCCGTTCCTCCTGGTGTCCCTTCCCACAGACATCGACGAGTGTCGCATCTCCCCGGACCTGTGTGGCCACGGCACCTGTGTCAACACCCCGGGCAGCTTCGAGTGCGAGTGCTTCGAGGGCTACGAGAGTGGCTTCATGATGATGAAGAACTGCATGGGTGAGGAGCTGGGCACCCCCTGGGCTGGGCACACCCTGGGCCCTTCTGCAGCGGGCACAGCTCCATGGGGTGCTGCTCTCTGTGTGTCTTGCCCAGGGCTCTGTGCCCTGCAGGGCAAGACCTGACCGTGGAAAGGTTGCCAAAACTCTCCCCTGTTTGTGAGGATCTCCTGGATCAGCAAGGACAGAACGTGGAAAGGTTACCCAAACCCTCCCCCAGAGAGTTCTGTTTGTGGGGACTCTCTAGACCAGCAAGGACAGACCACGGAAAGGTTGCCAAAGCTTTTCCCCAGAGAGGTCTAGTTGTAAAGGTCTCCTGGATCAGCAAGGACAGATCATAAAAAGTTGCCAAAACTCTCCCCCAGGCTGTTCTATTTGTGAGGATCTGATGGATCAGTGAGGACAGAACATGGGAAAGGTTGTCCAAACCTTCTCCCAGGGTGTTCTATTTGTGGGGATCTCCTGAATCAGCAAGGATAGACCATGGAAAAATTGCCCAGACCCTTCCCCAGAGAGCTCTCTTTGTGAGGATCTCCTGGACCAGCACTTGCCAGTCCCTTCCCCAGTTTGTGGGGCTCCCAACCAGCTTTGCTCAAGTTGTTTCCCATCCCTTTCCTGATTATTGTACCCAAAGGACACTTCCCTGCATTCCCGGTGCAACCCTGCCTTCCCTGGTTACTCAAGGCCAAGCCCTTGTATTTCCTTTTCACTTTATCCTTGAACCCAGTCCATTCTCCTTCATTCCATACCCTTCCTCCACTTGGACCTTCCCTCACTCCACACTTTGTCCATGGGCTTCCCTCTTTTTTCAGCCACCAGCAGCTGGAGGTCAAGCCTGGCATTGCCACTGGGCTGGGACAGGATCCCTGCCTGGGATTTTCATTCCTGCCACCTTTATCCTGGGGATTGGCCAGTGCCTAGTGGAGCTGTGCCAGCCCAGCAGCTGAGAACTGCAGTTCTGTGACACACTTGGCTCTTTTACCTTCTGTCACATCTCATCTCCTCCTCCTCAGCCTTGTGTTACCCATCTATTATTTATTTGGCCACTGATTAATTCAGCCACTGGAAGCTGCCCATGGCAGGAGGTTGGAACTGGATGATCTTTATGTTCCTTCCAACCCAAACCATTCTGGGAGTCTGGATTATTTACATATCCCCACTCTAAACACACTCCCATCTCCAGACATTATTAACACCACATGTTCCATTAAACCATTTTCCAGCACCATGGCAGGATATTTCTGGAATTGTAGACCTTTTCCAACCATGATACCAAGTTATCTTCCCAAACTGGTTCATCCACCTGCCCTAAATGATGTCTCCCACACACAACAGTCATATTAATCCAGTTACATGTGGCTTGGTCCCTTTTCTAGAGACTTTCTTCCATTTCTTTCATCATTAGATCCCTGTTGAGATCAGCAGACCTCTTATTTCCACTTCTAGATGAGGAATATATCAAACTTTTGTCTTTATGGCACTGCTTGGCCTCCTGCTCTCGTTGCACATTTAGAGCCACGTGGCATTAAATCAGATTTTTGAGGACATGGAGAGACACCTTGCTGAGCAAGAGATCCCTCAGGAGATGGGCTGTGTCTCTTCCAGCTCAGAATCTCACTGATTTATCCTATTTTTCTTGGGTTGTTTTCCACTGAATCTCTTCTAAAACGTCCCTTGACCTCATCTCACTTATGTGTAATAATTAATCAACCTTTCCTTGGGGTATCAATAATTTCACCCCATTCTCAACCATCAGTGAGGTCTCTGTCCAGCTCCCCAAATATGTTCATGGGTCAAGTCCTTCGTGAGAAGTTCTGGGACACCATCCATGCTCACTTTTCAGTTATAATTTCAATTATAATTACCCATTTAATCATCCTTTATCCTAACATAATTCCTTACAGCTCCTCCCATCTCCCCAATGCTTGTTTTGATTCTTTTTTTTTTTAATTCAATTTTATTTTTTTATTCTGTCAGAGTCTCATCTGTTTTCAATTTCATAATTCTGGTTTGGAGCTTAAAAAATCCCATCAGTGACCTCAGTTCTTCTCAGTTCTCAGCCAGACTCTTGCTGTCCTCTAATTCCTGGCATTCCATGTTCCTTTCCTTGTCTGTCCAGCCAGACACACTTGTCTCACTGACCTTTCTCTGCTTTGGCTTGGAGTCCAAACCACTTCAATCCATGGTGTGATTCAAAGCCATTTATTTATTTTCTCATATTTTACTCTCTGTGTTCTTTAAAATAAATGACTGGCCTGGGCTTTGTCTTCTCCAGATGATTTGGACTGTGAATTAGCACAGCTCCCATGGATCATCTTCCTCCTTCTCTGGGACACTGAGAATGTCACAATCCCCACCAATGAATTAAATTAATACTTTAATCTTTATATAAAAATGTTTCATTGATCTTTTATTTAATTCTCACTGTTTGCCTGATTCCACCTGATACTTTTTTAGAGGGAGTTGGGTCATCTCACCCCAAGGGGTGTTGGGACATTGTGGCCTTTCCCATGGTCAAGGATTAACATTTTCCCACCTCTTTTTGGCTTCAGCCTCCTGAGGGAGGAATTCTTTCCAGCCTGTGCCCTTTGACAACAAGAGCAGAGAAAACACATCCTGGAATTCAGCAGGAATGGGCTCTCACTGTGGAGAACCAGCGGCACAAATCCTGGGGGGGGGGTTTCACAGGGACTTGTCACCCCCATTTCCAGGTGTATCCCAGTCCTCTTTAGCTGGACATCACCTGAAAATATCCCTGTGTTTTGGGATGTCCCTCTGGTGATGGGTTACCTGGGAAAACAGCTGAGAGGGGCTGAACCACCTGGATTTTGGGTTTTTTTATCTGAATTTTGTTCCAGATATCAACGAGTGTGAGCGGGACCCGCTGCTGTGCCGGGGTGGGATCTGCATGAACACTGATGGCAGCTTCGAGTGCATCTGCCCCCCTGGCCACGAGCTGACAGCTGAGGGCAACACCTGCATAGGTGAGAGGATGTGCTGCAACAAGGCTTCCAGGGGAATCCCACCAGGAATCTCGGCTCTTGCACTTGGGGGGATGGAGTTCTCCTTCCCATCCCATGTGTCTCGTCCCTGGAAGGATGAAAGGGGTGGGAGCAAGCTGGTCTAGGGGAAAGGGGGTGGAATGAGATGAGCCTGAAGGTTCTTTCCCACCCAAACCATCCTGTGTTTCCATGATATGTGGGTAGAACACGCTCATCCAAGATCATTCCCAAGGTTTCGCTGCGTTTGTGTTGTTCGTCCTGCTGGGCACTGAACACTGACCAATTCAACAGCAAATTCGCTTTGGAGAGCTGGGGGTGGGCACTGGGTGATTCCCAAGGTGGGGATGAGCATGGCTGGCTGCTCCAAGTGCTCCTTTCCCCCCCAGATATCAATGAGTGCTCCCTCAGTGACAACCTGTGTCGCAACGGACGCTGCGTCAACGTCATCGGCACCTACCAGTGCTCCTGTGACTCGGGTTTCCAGGCCACCCTGGACAGGCAGGGCTGTGTTGGTGAGCCATTCCAAGACCCCAGAATGAATCCAGAACCCTCCTGTGCTCAGTGGGCTGTCTGAGGGTGGGACAACTTGGGAGCCTCATGGTTGAGTGCCCAAATTTGCGGCGCTGGTGGGAGACTGTCACCGGCTCAGCCCACGCCGTGGTTGGAGGGAAGGCATGAGGTGTTTTCTTCTGGCTGGGGGATTTTTGTGTCCTGTTCAGCACTTCTGCTGCAGGACTTGAGTCCCCTCAGACCCCCCAAGGTGCCTGAGCTGTCCCTTCTCCCCAGACATCGACGAGTGCACCATCACCAACGGGGGCTGTGACACCCACTGCTCCAACTCCGAGGGCAGCTACGAGTGCAGCTGCAGCGAGGGCTATGCCCTGATGCCAGACAAGAGATCCTGTGCAGGTCAGTGCCCACCTTGGCTCTCCCAGCTGCTGCCCCAGGGCCCCCTCTGGCTTCTGCAGGGAGAAGGAGTCTCATTTTAAGTCCATTCCAAAGAGGGGTTTTTCCTGAGGGCTGATTTTGCTTTGCATGGATGTCCAGCCTCTCTTACAGGGTCCTGCTCCATGATTAGGAGCAAAGCTCCTGCTGCCCTGTTCACTCTTGGCCATGATCTCCTCTTTCTAGATATTGATGAATGTGAAGATAATCCTGACATCTGTGATGGTGGGCAGTGCACAAACATCCCTGGGGAATATCGCTGCCTCTGCTTCGACGGCTTCATGGCATCCCTGGACATGAAGACCTGCATTGGTGAGGACAAACAGCTGTTGGACAGAGGGAGGGACACAGAGGGAGGACACTGAGGTCCTTGGGATGTTCCACGGGGCTTTGTCTCCTGCAGATGTGAATGAATGTGACCTCAACCCCAACATCTGCCTGCACGGCGAGTGTGAGAACACCAAGGGCTCCTTCATCTGCCACTGCCAGCTCGGCTACTTTGTCAAGAAAGGAACCACGGGCTGCACAGGTGGGAACTCACCACACCTGGGGCAAGAGGGGCTGGTGGGAACCCTCGGAAAGAGCTGCTCTGGAGAGAGCACCGTCCCCAGGGTGTTGTTTGTGGACACCCAGGGATGTGGCTGTGCTGGGAGCCCCTCCTGGGCAGGCAAGGTGGCCAGAGGGCACATTAGAGACAGGAACTGATGTGCTTCTAGTTGATCTCCAAGCCAGGGGCCTGCCCTTCTTATTCCATCCTGTTCCAGAGCTGAGCACAGCTCAGCTCAGGGTACAACTCCAGGCAGCCTGTTCTGGAGTTCGCACTCGTGGAAGCCATTGGCACCTAAAACCATGAGCAGGATCATTCCTGGCTGCTCCCTCCTGTCCTGTGGGAGCTGCTATGGGAGCCCTGGTGTCCTTTCTCCCTGCAGACATCGATGAGTGTGAGATTGGGGCCCACAACTGTGACATGCATGCCTCCTGCATCAACGTGCCCGGCAGCTTCAAGTGCAAGTGTCGCACGGGCTGGCTCGGAGATGGGCTCAAGTGCAA
The DNA here is from genome assembly GCA_013399895.1 of Serilophus lunatus. Lineage (NCBI taxonomy): Eukaryota > Metazoa > Chordata > Aves > Passeriformes > Eurylaimidae > Serilophus > Serilophus lunatus. The sequence continues at coordinate 37,927 of VXBA01001112.1, read as the reverse complement.
CGGTGAGTCTCATCCCAGGAAAGGTTGGTCCCATGTTCCCTGTGCTCCCTGGGCACCTGGGAATGCTGGCACATGTTTTTAGGGGAGCAGGGGTCCGATAAGGAGCGGCTGGGGGGGCTCAGGCTGGAGAAAAGGAGGCTCAGGGGGGAGGTTGTTGCTCTCCACAATTCCCTGACAGGAGGATGGAGCCAGAGAGGGTCAGGCTCTGCTTCCAGGGAACAAGGGAAAGGAAGAGGAGTCTGAGGGGAGACCTCATTGCAGGGACAACTTGCTGGGGAGGTGCAGGCCCTGAGCTCTGCTCTGTGGGGACCAGGGACAGGAGCCCAGGGAATGGATTGGAGTTGTGTCAGGGCAGGGGCAGGTTGGATCTCGAGAAGAGGCTGTTCCCCAGAGTATGGTTGGGCACTGAACAGGCTCCCCAAGGAGTGCTCATAGCACCAAGGCTGCCAGAGCTCCAGGAGGGTTGGGATGATCCTTTCAGGGGCAGGATGTGACTTGGGGATGGGCCTGTGCAGGGCTGAGGGGTTGATTCCATGATCCTGGTGGGTCCCTTCCAACTCAGCATATTCTGGGATTCTGTCACAAGAGGAAATGGCCTCACCTTGTGCCAGGGGAGATTTAGGTTGGACATTAGATAAACATGGAAAGGGCTGTCAAGCCCTGGAATGGTCTGTCCAGGGGAAGAGGTGGACTCACCATCCCTGGAGGGATTTAAAACCCACATTTAGTTGTGGCTCTTGGGGCCACGGTTGGATCATGACCACGGAGGCTCCCAGAGATTTATTTGAGCCTCACGAGCCCTCCAAGCTCCCTGGGCTGTTTGTGTGCCCCCAGAGCTGCCCAGGCTCTGGGGAAAGGGCAGAGGCAGAGGTCTGACAGGGTGTTCTTCCTGCCCAGACTTGGATGAATGTGCAACCGAGGAGCACAAGTGCAACCTCAACGCCAACTGTGTGAACACCCCCGGCTCCTACCGCTGTGCCTGCAGGGATGGCTTCAATGGGGATGGATTCTCCTGCTCAGGTGAGGCCAAGGGCTCCACTGGCAGCAGGAATGTGGAATTATATCCCACTTGTGGCCCCAGAACCCCCCTGCTTTGGCAAGAGGGCTGGTGAATTCACTTTAAGGGCAGGTAATGAATTGGACCTGCACGTTTGAAGGCTTTTAGAAAGGCTCTGCAAAGAAGGTGGTGGTGTCTTCTCAGCAAAGCTCCAGAGGGGTATTTAAGCCCTTACAGCTCATTATGCAAATATTACAAGGCCTGAGTAAAAAGCCTTAGGAGTTTTTATTTCTCACAGGATCAAATCACTGGATATTCCCTGGAGCAGACAAAATGACTCACTGATCCTGAGCCATTTTGCTTCCTTGTTTCCTAATGCTCAAATTCAAACAGTGGTTTGGAATATTTCATTTTCCTCTGTTTTATTGCAACTTTACACAGGGAAAGAGCTTCACTGGAGAAATTACTCCTGGGCAGACATGTCATTCTGTTTTCCAAGCTTGTTGCCTTCTCATCCTTTACCCTCTTAACTCGCAGCCTGGCTCAGCATTTGGCTGCCTGTGTTTGGGGTTCCCCCAAGCTGATGTCCCCCAAAACCCACAGCAGCCTTAGATCCACCTCAGATACCTTCAGTAGGGATCCCCCCACTCCTCCTCAGCAGGAGTTTGAGGTGGATCAGTGGATCCATGAGAAGTGTTGCAGCCCCCTCCCCATTCCCTCCCCTCAGAGGGGTGGGGGACAAGCCTGTAGGAATTTTAGGGATGAGCTGAGGGCAGTGCTGTGTATGGGTGGACACTGTGTCATCTCTGCAGATGTGGATGAGTGTGCAGACAACGTGAACCTGTGTGAGAACGGGCAGTGCCTCAATGCCCCCGGCGGGTACCGCTGCGAGTGTGAGATGGGCTTCAACCCCACAGAGGACAGCAGGGCCTGCCAGGGTAAGTGCCCAGGCTTCTGATTCTGCCCTACATCAGTGCTCACCTCCCTTCTGGCCTTCCCTCCCCCCTGCTCTGTCACCACTTGATCTGTGGTGAAAGCCTAAGCAAGACCCCCCCCCATCGCCTGGTGGTGCAAAGCTCCTGAGGTTCCAGCTGGCAGGAGTTGGTCCCCAGCCTTTAGAGGATCCAAGGATCCATGAAAATGGGGTGAGAGAAAGGGGAGTAAAGAGTGGAACAGAGCACGGGTGGGCCTGCTCTCCCATGGCCCCAGGAGCACCCTGAGATGGGGCACCCACAGCTGGGCTGTGGCTCTGCTTGGAGGTGGGAGGAGGAGAAGCCTGTCCTGGCCCTCACTCTGCTAGAGCTCTCCCTGTTTTGCAGACATTGATGAGTGCACATTCCAGAATATCTGTGTGTTTGGGACCTGCCAGAACCTGCCCGGGATGTTCCGCTGCGCCTGTGACGATGGATATGAGCTGGACAGGAGTGGGGGCAACTGCACAGGTGAGAGCTGCTGGCTGAGGGCCACTGCTCTGGGACCTCCCGGATCTGCTGAAAGGGGACAGGAGGGACAGCTCAGCGTGGCTCTGATCCTTTCTTCTGTCTCTGGGGGGGTGGGGGCAGATAGGACAAGGCAAGATCTGTTTCCAGAAGGGCTTTGCCTCACATGAAGAGCCTCAGGGATGGGGACACACCCTGGACACACCACACAGAGCTCAGGGCGGGGATTTCTGTGCCAAACTTCACCTTGTTTTTCAGTCTCCACCTTTTCATCCTTTCAGACATCAATGAATGTGCAGACCCTGTGAACTGCATCAACGGGCTGTGTGTCAACACCCCTGGCAGCTACTTGTGCAACTGCCCCCAGGACTTCGAGCTGAACCCCACTGGGGTGGGCTGTGTGGGTGAGTGGGGTCCCCTTGGTGGGCCTTCCTGGTGGGATGGCCACTGGGTGGCTTCACTCTCCAGCAGAGCAGTCCCCACCTCCTGTTGGGCCTGGTCTGTCTTGTGGCACCTGTGTGGTGCTCCCCTTCTTGAAGAAGTTATTCCAGGTGTCCTGCAGCTGTTCTTATTCCTTGGAAGTGCACAAAGCCAGGTTGGAACAACTTGGGATAGTGGAAGGTGTCCTTGCCCATGGCAGGGGATGGGAGTGGATGGGCTTTAAAGGTCCCTTCCAACCCAAACCATCATTCCATGATGCTGTTCCTCCTGTGCACACAAAGTTTACTGGAGAGGCTCTGCTCACCCAGCTCTGTCCCTGTGCAGATACCCGTGTTGGGAATTGCTTCCTGGACACCCAGGATCGAGGAGATGGGGGAATCTCCTGCAGTGCAGAGATTGGAGTTGGGGTCACTCGGGCCTCCTGCTGCTGCTCCCTGGGCCGGGCCTGGGGCAACCCCTGTGAGCTGTGTCCTCCTGCCAACACCAGTGAGTTGGGGAATGTCTGGGCTCAGCTTGGGCTGGAGAGGCACAGGGATGCTTCCCTATGGATTCTCAACTCAGGCTGTGGGTCTTGAGCTCGGGATTTGCTGCTCCAGGATGGAGCAGGGGAAGCTGAGGGAGGAGAAGGCAATGCTGTGGTGTCACTGCAGGGCAGGGGGGAGGTGAAGTGGGTGGAGGAGACCAGGCCGGTGGTGTGTGAGGGATCCAAGTTGGGATCCTTTGTTCCCAGAAGTCCAGTGGGCTGGGAGAGGGCAGTGGGTGTGGAATAACCTCCCTCAAGGATGGGCAGGATGGCTAAGTTGGCCTGGAATGTGATGGGAGTCAGGCTGCTCCATGTGGACCTTTGCCCATCCTCATGGCCTGGTTCTCCTGGGTTTCTCCTGGTTCTCCCTCCCCATCCTGTTCCATGGGAGCTCAGGCTTCCCCTGACTGACATTTTCCACAGCTGAGTACAAGACCTTGTGCCCTGGAGGAGAAGGATTCCGACCCAACCCCATCACTGTCATCCTGGAGGGTGAGTTCTCCCACCCCCTGTGCCCCCTCCCCAGGCACTGGGGTGCTGGGTGCCCACGAGGGCACTGTCTGCCCTGGCACTGGGGTGCTGGGTGCCCCCAAATGGACAAGTGTGTGCTCTCCTTGGTGCCTGGCCCTGCCCCTCGGGCAGCAGCAGCAGGGGCTGGAGATGTTGGGATGAACCCTCTGGCATGTGTCAGGCAGCAAACACATCCCACTGCTCTCCCTCCCCAGACATCGACGAGTGCCAGGAGCTGCCAGGGCTGTGCCAGGGCGGCAACTGCGTCAACACCTTTGGCAGCTTCCAGTGTGAGTGTCCCTTGGGATATTACCTGAACGAGGACACACGGATCTGTGAAGGTACCTGCGCCTGCTGCTGCTGGGGGTGGCACAGGGAATGCTTGGCAGCATTCCTTCCCTTTTCCCGACCAGGCTTCCCATCCTCATCACAGACCCTGTCCCATTTCTCTTCCAGACTTGATGATCTCAAAGGTCTTTTCCAACCTAATTCATTCTGTGATCCTGTGACTTATCCTCATCACAAACCTGTCCCCTTTCCCTTCCAGACTTCCCCAGCTCACCACAAACTTTGTCCCATTTCCTTTCCAGGCTTCCCAACCTCATCACAAACCTGTCTCACTTCCCTCCTCACCACAAATCTGTCCACTCTCCCAGTGCCAGCCCAAGCCCGTCCACATCTCACACCCAGCCTATCCCAAGCCCATGCCATGCCCTTCTCCACCTGTGCCCAGTGTTTTGCCCTTCTCTCTCCTGGCAGATATCGATGAGTGCTCTGCCCACATCGGGATCTGTGGCCCTGGGACCTGCTACAACACCCTGGGCAACTACACCTGTGTGTGTCCCCCCGAGTACATGCAGGTCAACGGAGGAAACAACTGCATGGGTATGGCCTGGGCTGCTCCCTGGGCAGGGGGTGGCACTGCCTGTACCTGGCCTAGTGACCACCTGGTCACGGGTCACAGCTTGGACTTGATCTTTGAGGTCTTTTCCAAGCTTTCCATTGAGTGTTTGGGGATGCTCGAGTGCCTCATCCTTGCAGGACTCTTTTCCATGCTGGAGGGGCTGGAGGGGGTGGCATTCACCCCCCAGGAGTTTTAGGGAGAGTGGCTGGCACAGGGAGGGGCAGACACCCAGCGGGGCATTGCCAGGGGGTGCAGGGCAGGACCCAGGGCTTGGATTCCTGCTTGGGTTCCCCCCATTGCTGCTGTCACTTTGCTGGGCTCCCCTGGATATCACCTGCAGCCCCCAGGCCCCAGGACAGCACAGGGTGGCATCTGCCCAGCTCTCAGTGTCCTGAGGGTGATAGCACCCATTCCCAGGGCTGGCAGCACCTATTCCCAGGGTGGCAGCACCCATTCCCAGGGCTGAACCCATTCCCAAGGGTGCCAGCCCCATTCCCAAAGCTGTCAGCCCCATTCCCAAGGCTGCCAGCCCCATTCCCAAAGCTGTCAGCCCCATTCCCAAGGCTGCCAGCCCCATTCCCAAAGCTGTCAGCCCCATTCCCAAGGCTGTCAGCCCCATTCCCAGGCCTGGCATGGGATCCCTCCTTGCAGACATGAGGAAGAGCGTGTGCTACCGCAACTACAACGACACATGTGAGAACGAGCTGTCCTTCAACATGACCAAGAAGATGTGCTGCTGCTCCTACAACATTGGCAAGGCCTGGAACAAGCCCTGTGAGCCCTGTCCCACTCCAGCCAGCCGTAAGTCACCTTCCCACCCCGCCTTTTCCAGGGATTTCGTGTTCTTTGGAGCATGGACATCAACCAGTGGAGGGGAAGAAGGGAGTCTGTGACTCTCCTGCCTGGAGATTCCCAGCTGCAGCTGCACCCCCTCTGCCCACTGGGCACAGCCATGACCTTGGTGTTCTCTTTCCAGCTGAGTACCAGATCCTGTGTGGGAACCAAGCTCCTGGATTTATCATCGACATCCACACAGGGAAACCAATTGGTGAGTAGATAATCCCCTTCCCTTCCCCTTTCCCCTTCCCCTTCCCTCCCCTCCCCTCCTTTCCCCCAACTCAGAGTTGTGCCTGGCTCCCTTGTTCCCCTGGATCTTCAGGATCCATCCTCAATCCTCCATGAATTGCTCCAGTGTTTCCCTGCTGGTCACTATGGGATGAAGGAGAGCAGCATTTTCCCAGTCCTGGGAGGCGGGGAGGGGGGGTGTTTTCCTGGTGGCTGTTTTCCTGGGAATGCTGAGGGGGGCTGTGTGTGTGCAGACATTGATGAGTGCAGTGAGATTCCTGCCATCTGCACCAACGGCGTCTGCATCAACCAGATCGGGAGCTTCCGCTGCGAGTGTCCCATCGGGTTCAGCTACAACAACATCCTGCTCATCTGTGAAGGTAACGGCGCTTCCAGAGCCCCCACACCCCCTGCAGCACCAGGATGAGGCACAGCTGGAATGTTCTGACATGGTGGGAGCCTTGGGAAGGGTCCTGTGCAGAGCCAAGGGTTGGACTGGATGGTCCTTGTGGTCCCTTCCAGCTCAGGGTATTCCAGGATTCTGTGGGATCCTTGGGAATGGTCCTGTGCAGGGCCAGGAGTTGGACAGGATAATCCTTGTGGACCCTTCCATGATTCAACCCTTGGGAATGGTCCTGTGCAGGGCCAGGAGTTGGACAGGATAATCCTTGTGGACCCTTCCATGATTCAACCCTTGGGAATGGTCCTGTGCAATGCCAGGAGTTGGACAGGATAATCCTTGTGGTCCCTTCCAGCTCAGGATATTCTATGATTCTCTTTTTCCCATCCTTCTTAAAATCTTCATTTTCCTCATTGATGGTTGGATAAATATTCCTGATTTCCATTCCTGTTTGTGGTTTTCCCTTCCTTTGTTTTCTGGCCTTTTTAGAAGTTTGCAAACGGGAGTTTTGAGTCATAAATTGAACTCCCATTATTTTATCACCAAGCAGTGGGAAATGGTTGAAAATTGACCCTGACTGGGGCTCTGAGCCCCTCCAGCCCTCCCAGGATGAGTGTTGGAAATGCTGTAACTTCTCTAATTAATCATTTTAATTAATCCTAAGCAGTGTAGTCACTATTGTGGGAACACAGTTTGAGATAATCCCTGAAAAATTCAGTTTTGCTGAACCAACCTGGATATATTTCAATGAACAAAACCCAGGGGGGAAGAAAAATAAAATATTGCTGAGAACTGGACCCTAGGAATGTAGAATTTAGGGACCACAGAAAGCAGAGATAAAGAAGAAACTGAGGGAGATAATGCAACATTTGTACCAAAACTTTGGGAAAAAGATACTGAAAAGGCTGAAAATGTTGGGCTAATTAATGTGGGAAGCGAGAAATCAATAATCAATAGAGTGCTAATTAATGGAGAGAATTACAGCCAATTAATGGAGAGAATGATGTGATTTAGAGCCAATTAATGATGAGAATCATGTAATTTATGCCAAACTCTGTAATTTATGACATTTTAAGATCAATTTCTTTGTTGCTATAAATACAGACATTTTGGAGGTGGGTCCCGTGCTGGGACTAAAGCAATTCCTGCTTTCTCCTACAAAAAACAGGGGGAGGATTTGCTTTATCCTGGTGTTTTTGGGGTCCATTCGTGGTGCAAGGTGTGGATTCTGTGCTTTTATCCCACAGATATCGACGAGTGCAGCAGTGGGGAGAACCTGTGCCAGCGCAACGCCGACTGCATCAACATCCCGGGCAGCTACCGCTGCGAGTGTTCCACGGGGTACAAACTGTCCCCCAGTGGAGCTTGCGTGGGTAAGAGGGCAGGTTTTGGCACCTCTTCCACCCCCACAGCCCTGCCTGGGGGGGTCTGGGCTTGAGGAACATCCCTGTGTAGTCACAGAATCCCGGGATGTGCCGAGTTGGAAGGGACTCGTGAAGGTTGTGGAGGTCAGGTTTGGGGAATGTCCACAAGAGTTGCACCAAGGGCTTGGGAGGGTCATTCAAATGTTCCTGGTGCTCTGGTAGACTTGGTGCTGTGGGCCTGTTCAATGCCCAACCACCCTCTGGGGGAAGAACCTTTTCCTGGGATCCCACCTAAACCTGACACAACTCCAGCAATTCCCTTTGGATCACTGGTCCCCACAGAGCAGAGCTCACTGCCTGTCCCTCAGGGCCCTTCCCCATCTTCATGTCCCTCCCTTGGACACTCTAGTGGCTCCATATCTTCCAGTATAAATTGTGGTGCCCAAACTGCCCCAATATTCCAGGTGAGGCCACTCCAGTGCAGAGCAGAGTGGGACAATCCCCTCCCTTGTCCAGGTGGTGATGCTTTGCCTGGTGCATGAAGGACATGCCAGTCCTACAATTTCCAGGCTCCTGAGGGTAGAGAAAAGGTCACTGTGAAGTACAGCTTCAGTCTGGCAGCTCAGGCCATATTTTCCAATGACATGTCATTGGTTTTGAGTGAATAAATCTTGGGGTTGTTCTGTGCAGGGCCAGGAATTGGACTGCACAATCCTTGTGGGTCCCTTCCAACTCAGCACATTCTGTGGCTCTGATCTTGTTCTGTGTGAAGCCACCTCTCAGAACCAGAGGGAAGGCTCTGCTCTTCCCTTCTGGTCCACTCCTTCTCTCAGCAGAACCAACTTTGCTTCGTTTTAGGTCGCAACGAGTGCCAGGAGATCCCCAACGTGTGCAGCCACGGGGACTGTGTGGACACCGAGGGCAGCTACATTTGCATCTGCCACAATGGCTTCAAGGCCACGGGGGAGCAGACCATGTGCATGGGTCAGTGTGGTACCCCAGACCATGTAGATGGTCAGTGTGGTACCTCAGTGCATGTGGATGGTCATTGTTGTACCCCAGTGCATGTCCATGTGTCAGTGAGATGTCCAAGTCCATGTCTGTGGATCACTGTGATCCCACAGTTCATGTCCATGGGTCAGAGTGATGTCCCAGTGCATGTCCATGGATCAGTGAGATGTCCCAGCCCTGTGACAATCAGACACCAGGATGGCCATGGGCTCCCTCCAGCACTCCCTGAGCAGTGCCAAGCCCAGCCAAGGGCCACAGTGTCCTCTCAGGCTGCCCCTGGTGTTGTGCAGCCCCTTGGGCACTGTGGACACCCCCAAAACTCAACCCCTGGAGCAGCTGTGACCTTGTCCCTGCAGATATCGACGAGTGCGACCGACAGCCCTGTGGAAACGGGACCTGCAAGAACACGGTCGGCTCCTACAACTGCCTCTGCTTCCCTGGCTTTGAGCTCACACACAACAACGACTGCATGGGTGAGTCCCCTGGGATGCTGAGCCCATGGATTGCTGACCAACAGCCTGGAGTGACCCACATGGGGCTCAGCTCTGGGTGTCCCCTGGCAGTGGCTGAAGGGCTGGTTGTCCAGTGCCACAGGTGCAGGGCTACTGGAGGTGGCCCAGTGACACTCTCTGCATCTCTCTTCCCATTTTGCTTGTCCTCTCCCTCCCACAGACATTGATGAGTGTTCATCCCTGGTGGGGCAGGTGTGTCGGAACGGGCAGTGCATCAACAGCATCGGCTCCTTCCAGTGCCTGTGCCAGGAGGGGTATGACCGGACCCCTGATGGGAAGAACTGTGTGGGTGAGTGTGTGGGCAGCAGTGGGTGGAGCTGTCTTGGTGGGAGATGTGGGCCCCAGGTTGGTCCCACCAGAGCCAGATGAGCAGTGGATTCTCCAGAACCACTCCTAAATCCTTTGCCACAAGTTCCAAATCCTCTGGCACCAAAGCAATTTGAGTGCCCACGAAGAGCTGGAAGGGGCCCCTCACTGCCTGCATCTCCCTTCCAGTGAGGCAGGGAACAGTCAAGCCTGTCCCTTCCCATGTGGTGAGACCTGCATGCAGTGAGGAGAAGTGTCCTGTCCACATCCCTAAACCCCACAGGGTGGTACCAGGGATGCCCTGGGACCATCCTGGAAAATATCTTCCCTACTTCCTTGACACCTTCAGGGCCTGGGTGCAGCGATGTACAAGGAACCCAAGGTCTCTGGGCACAGAGCCCTTCACTGGGTGTTTCTCTTCTTCCACAGACATCAACGAGTGTGTGAGCCTTCCTGGGACCTGCTCCCCAGGCACCTGCCAGAACCTGGAGGGCTCCTTCCGCTGCATCTGTCCCCCGGGCTACGAGGTGCAGAATGACAACTGCATTGGTAAGGTTGGCTCCCTGCCCCCTGCACTCCCAGCACAGCCTGGGGACACCTTGAACTGTTCCCAGAACAACTGGCTGGGCAGGGACACCTCTGCTGCACCATCAGTGTGGTGCCTCAGCACCCACAAAGACCTTCTTGCAAGGCAGGAGCTGCTCCTGTGGCAGAGAAGGCTCAGGGGTTTGGCTGTGCCCCATTTTCATTGCCTTGTTTTCACTGAGAGAGGGTGAAGGGTTGGTGTCCTGGAGGTTTCAGAGCTCTCAGACATCACCTTCAGTTGGAGGTGGGAGAAGAAGAGGGTTAGGTGTTGATGTCCTACAGGTTTCAGAGCTCCCAGACATCACCTTCACCTTGTTTCAATGATGAAAGGGGTGACCTCTGGCTGCTCTGTGTGTCCCTGCTCTTCCCAGATATCAATGAGTGTGAAGAGGAGCCCAACATCTGCCTTTTTGGGACGTGCACCAACACTCCTGGCAGCTTCCAGTGTGTCTGTCCCCCAGGATTTGTGCTGTCTGACAACGGCCGGCGCTGCTTTGGTGAGTGCAGCTGGTCATGGCAAAAAGGGAGCAGAACCTTCTGGATCTGTCCATGACCTGGGAATTCCCTCACCTCCCACAGACACTCGCCAGAGCTTCTGCTTCACCCGCTTCGACAACGGCAAGTGCTCTGTCCCCAAGGCCTTCAACACCACCAAGGCTCGGTGCTGCTGCAGCAAAATGCCAGGAGAAGGCTGGGGAGATCCCTGCGAGCTGTGCCCTCAGGAGGGGAATGGTAGGAATGCTGGGACCTCACTCCATGGGAGACATGTGTGGGGAAAGTCAGGAAAGGCAGCCAGCAAGGCAAAGTGTCCAGAAAAGTGGGTTTCTCCATCCAGAGAGAAAAGTGGGAGATCCAGTGCTTTGCTGGAGTCCTCACCCCTGGAAGTGTTCAAAAAAACCTGTGGATGTGGCACTTTGGGACATGGGTTAGTGGGTGTTGGGTTAATGGTTGGACCTGATGGTATTAGAGGGCTTTCCAGCCATAATGATTCTGTGATTCCATGGTTCTAGTCCCCAGGTTTTTTTCCATCCATCTGGGGTTTGTGCCCTCCCCTGACCTCTCATCATGTTCTAGAAGCCTCCAAAGCCCATTTCAGCTTCTGTGAGTGGAATCCCTTGTAAGCACATCTCACTTTCCTGCTTTCTTCCAGTTGCCTTCCAGGAGCTGTGTCCATATGGCCACGGAGCCATCCCAGGCCCAGGTGACACTCGAGAAGGTAAAGTCTGGTCTAGAGATGAGAAGAAATTTGTTTTTGTGGGGTTGCTGCCTAGAAAAAAAACACACCTGGGCTATTGCAGAGCAGGGTTGGGACAGGAGGAGGGATGGAGGACACAGGGCTGGGTGGTCTCCTAAGCTTGGCTGCTCTAGTGTTACCCAAATGTCCAAGGCTTCATCCCCCAGCTGTGGAGAGGGAGTATCTGAAATTCCAGGGATCACCTGAGCATATCATGTCAGTCCTGAGGGGACAGGGGTGTGTTTCTGGATTCATGGCCATGGTTTTCCCTGCAGATGTCAACGAGTGCTCGGAGAACCTGGGGGTGTGCATCAACGGGGCCTGCATCAACACCGACGGCTCCTTCCGCTGCGAGTGCCCCTTCGGGTACAACCTGGACTACACCGGGGTCAACTGCGTGGGTGAGGGTCTGCCTGGGAGAGGGACTCGGGGGAGAAGGGCTGTGAGGGTCTGTAAGGGTCTGTAAGGGTCTGAATAGGTGAGGATCTGTGAGGGTCTGTGTGGTGGGTGAGAGTCCCTGTGGGTGAGGGTCTGTGAGGGTCTGTGAGGTTGAGGGTCTGTGTGGTGGGTGAGGGTCTCTGTAGGTGAGGGTCTGTGAGGGTCTGTTTGGTGGGTGAGGGTCTGTGAGGTTGAGGGTCTGTGTGGTGGGTGAGGGTCCCTGTGGGTGAGGGTCTGTGTGGTAGATGAGGGTCTGTCAGACTTTATGTGAGTGAGGGTCTGTGTGGTGGGTGAGGGTGTGTGAGTGTCTGTGAAGGGTCTGTCTGAGGCCTTTTCCCCCTGCTTTCCTCTCCCTGGATCAGAGATGATGAGTGTGTGTGTGTGTGGAGAGGAGGAACTTCCTCCCTGCCCCATTCCTTTTGCTCTGGCTTTGCTGGGATTTTTGCAATGCTCTGGCTGCAGGAACAGACCAGCCTATACCCTTCCCATCCATTTTCCCCCCCTGACGTGGTCCTGTGTTCCCAGACACCGACGAGTGCTCCATTGGCAATCCCTGTGGGAATGGCACCTGCACCAACGTGGTGGGAGGCTTCGAGTGCGCCTGTGACGAGGGCTTTGAGCCAGGGCCCATGATGACATGTGAAGGTAACACTGCTGGGGGCCAGTCCCTGCATTCCCAGTGCAAACTGGGCTGTGTGTGGGACCACACTGGGTCACTGCCTGGCTCAGCCTCCAAGGGATGGTGCAGGAAAGCTTGGATGGGGCTCCATGAGTGTGAACGTCAGCACTGATCTCCTTCAGCTTCCTCTGAGGCTGGAGCCTGGAAACCTGCCTAAAAACAGGAGCTGCCTCCCCAGGGAGCCATTCTCCACCCAGTCCCCATCCAGGCTGCTGGGATTCCAGGTGTCTGTCCCTCTGCAAGTGAAGACCATGGCAGGAAGCCTTTGGTGAACACCAGGACGGCAGGAAGCCTTGGTGGAACACCAGGAAGGCAGGAAGCTTTGGTGGAGCAAAGTTCTCATGAGATGAATGCTCAAGGAGGGGGGGATGTCCTGGGGAGGTTAATTCCCAGCACTGAGGTGGGTTCTCTCCTCTCTCCTGCCTCTCAGACATCAATGAGTGTTCCCTGAACCCCCTGCTCTGTGCCTTCCGCTGCATCAACACCTTTGGCTCCTACGAGTGCACCTGCCCATCTGGATACGCCCTCCGAGAGGACAGAAGGATGTGCAGAGGTAAAATCCCCCTCTGCAGCCATCAGGGAGCTCCAGAACTCTTCTCAGCCCCTGCACTGAGCCATGAGTGCACAGAGAAGGCAGGATTTCTGTGCTGGCATGGCTGGGCCTGTGCCCTCTGTCCCTCACCCTGGTGACTTGCTATCAGGAGGAAGTTCTGTCCTCAAAGGGTTGGGAGGTCCTGGCACAGATTCCCAGAGCAACTGTGGCTGCCCCACCCCTAGAAGTCTCCAAGACCAGATTGGAGAAGAAAAGGCTCTGAGGAGACTATAAAGCCCCTTCCAGAGCCTAAAGGGTCTCCAGGAGCTGGAGAGGGACTTGGGACAAGGGATGGAGGGACAAGACACAGGGAATGGCTTCCCACTGCCAGAGGGGAGGGAGAGATGGAATGCTGGGAAGGAATTCCTCCCTGGGAGGGTGGGCAGGAGCTGGAATGATTTCCCAGAGAAGCTGTGGCTGCCCCATGCCAGGTTGGAGCCATCTGGGACAGTGGGAGGTGTCCCTGCCCATGGAACTGAACAACCTTCAAAATCCCGTCCAACCCATCCCGTGATTCCACGATGTTTTTAACCATGTCCCAGCCAGCCTGAACCAAGGGATCTCTGGTGCAGCATAGGTGGGAACACTCCTGGTGCCCCCAGGGCTGGCAGGGTGGGGTCTGATGGGCTCTCTCATGGTTGCAGACCTGGATGAATGTGCAGAGGGGCTGCACGACTGCGAATCCCGAGGGATGCTGTGCAAGAACCTCATCGGCACCTTCATGTGCATCTGCCCCCCAGGAATGCAGCGCAGGCCCGATGGAGAGGGCTGCACAGGTACCAGGACAGGCTGGGAGGGATTCCCATGGGTGTGGAGACCATCCTCTCCCAAGCAGTGCCCATGGAGGTTTGTTGCACCCTCCTGTCAAACAGCTCCTCCATGTCCTGGTAGATGCCTTCACACACAAACCTCTGCTCACCTGCTCTGCTCACCTCCGGATCACAGGGATCACAATTCCAGCACAGGGTGGCCTTTCCTTTGTGTTTTGCCATGTCTGTCCCAAGCTGCTTTGCACTGAGCTGCTTTTGGAAAGGGCAGCTCTGAAGGGCTGAAATTCCAGCCACCCTGCTTTGGGAGTGGTCTGGAACAGGTGTCTGGGACTGGTGTTCAAGCCAAGAGGGCTGAAATTCCATCCACCCTGGATGTGTCTCTCAGCTGATTGTCCTCAAGAAATCTCAGCATGAGGGTACTTCAAACTGAGTGGTAGCACAGGGGGTCATGAAGAGCTGGAATTTGTCCTCACTAAAGTTCCTCGTGGTTCCTTCCTTTCCTTCCCTCCTTCCTTCCCTCCCAGATGAGAACGAGTGTCGCACCAAACCCGGGATCTGCCCCAACGGCCGCTGTGTCAACACAGCAGGAAGTTATCGCTGCGACTGCAACGAGGGCTTTGAAGTCAGTCCCTCTGGCACAGAGTGCATCGGTAATTCCCGAGCCCTGCTGGGCCTGGAGTGGCCTCTCTTCCTAAAGATGGTGCTTTTCAGGTCTTTTGGTGGTGCTTTTGTGGGGTCTGAGAGAGCTTGGGAGGGACTTCGGAGAAGGGCACGGAGCAATGAGGGAAGGAGTGATAGAGGGCTGGGTTAGGTGGGATGTTGGGAAAGAATTCTCCTTGAGGGTAAGGAGGCCCTGGCACAGGACCTGGAGAAGCTGTGGCTGCCTCTGGAAGCCAAGTTGGAACTTGGCCAGGCCAGGTTGGAACAACCTGGGATAGTGGAAGGTGTCCCTGCCCACAGCAGGGCGATGGAACCAGATGATTCTTAAGTTCCCCTCCCAAACCCTTGTGGGATTCTGGGCAGGAAGGTTGTTGGGGCATCACCTCCCCCTTGAACCAAACCACACACCCCTCTCCCCCCACTCTGGCTCTGACAGTGATTCAGATCCTGAACTTTCCTCCCCCTTTTCCTTGTCCAGACACTCGCCAAGGCTTCTGCTTCACTGAGGTTCTGCAAACCATGTGCCAGATGTCCTCCACCAACCGCAACCTGGTCACCAAATCCGAGTGCTGCTGCAACAGTGGGCGCAGTTGGGGCCCCCAGTGTGAGCTCTGCCCCCTCCCTGGCACTGCCCAGTACAAGAAAATGTGTCCTCATGGCCCAGGATACTCCACTGATGGCAGAGGTGAGCTAGGGCCACCAGGAATATGGGTGCAGGCAGAATTCCTTTGGGAGGTGGCTGGGACAAAGCCTGGAGCAGACATGGAGCCTCTGCAGGATTCTCTTCCATCTAATACAGGATCTGGCTGGTTGGGGGGGGGTCAGAGCTGCCCTGGCAGTGGGGACAGGGACAGTTTGGCACTGACAGGTCCTTCCCTCCCTCAGATATCGATGAGTGCAAGGTCCTGCCCAACCTGTGCAAGAACGGGCAGTGCATCAACAGCATCGGCTCCTTCCGCTGCCACTGCAGGCTGGGCTACACTGCTGACATCACGGGCACAGCCTGTGTGGGTGAGTTGGGAGGAGGGATTCCATCTCTCTGGACAGCCCTTGGCCTCTGCAGGCTTCCATCCCAAAATTTCAGCAGGCAGGGAAAGGGTCTTGTAACCCCAACCTGGGATCTGCCCCCAGCTCTGGCTGTAGGGAGCTGTGTATCCACAGCCAGGACACTTTGCCCTGTTTCATGGTCCTCTGCAACACAAAGTTGTCTCTCTATGATGTTTAAATCCTTAAAAAGGGGGTTGCTTGTCTTCTCTGACCCCAGGAATTACAGGGACTGGGATCCAGAGATGAAATCTGGGAGCAGCCAAACCTTTCGCTGGCAGCAGGGCTGGTTCTACCAACATTTCCCAGTTGGGGATCCAGGTGTTGGTGTAAAAGGCACCCTTGGAACCACAGGAGACCTCCTAGATTGGTTGTGCTGCCTCAAACTGAGGTGCTCCCCCGAAGTTTCTGCCCACCTCCTTCCCAGGGAGTGAAAACAGGTCATTTATCCATAGGGATATCTGGCCACTGACTGATGTGTCACAGAACCTGGGAGTGCTCAGGAGGCTCTGGGCAGACTGAGAGGTCCAAGGTGTGGAGAGGACCCTGTGCAGCAGCACAAGCTGTGGGTGCTGATGTGTTTTGTCTCTTGAGTGTAGATCTGGATGAGTGTAACCAGTCCCCCAAGCCCTGTAACTTCATCTGCAAGAACACAGAAGGCAGCTACCAGTGCTCCTGCCCTCGAGGGTACATCCTGCAGGAAGATGGGAAGATCTGCAAAGGTATCCCACCAGAAGAAGGAGCAGAGACCCTTCCTCACCTCTGGCATCTTGGGCTGGGTTGTGACACAACACTTAGGTCCTGTTGAGCCACAGGACAAGGATAGACGTGGAAAAAGGCTGGTGGATGGAGGTTTCATCCTTCCACTTGTCTCATCAGGAATAAAATACCCCTTGCTCTTTCATGCATATCCCAAATTGTGCTGAGCTCCAGGGGCTCTGAACCTGGATGTGTCCTGCAAGTGCCACCAGTACTGTGCCCACCTCTCCCAGTGAGGAGGCTGGGCTGAGAATCTGGAATTGTGGATTGCAGGAGTGGCAGGGAAAAATCTCTTCATCTTCTAAATGTGTCTGTGTCTGACACTGAGGTGGGGAGAGGCTTTGTTTTTGTTGTTTAAGAACTTTGTGTGTTGTTTCTGAGGCTGGTCCTGGTCTGCCCAGGATTCCTGTGTATCCAGGTACATTCAGCCTCAGACCACACACATAAGACACCTCAGGAAGAGAAATTTAAACACTTTTCCCTGTTTTTTTAGACCTGGATGAGTGTTCCACCAAGCAGCACAACTGCCAGTTCCTCTGTGTGAACATCATTGGAGGATTCAACTGCAAGTGCCCCCCTGGCTTCACTCAGCACCACTCCTCCTGCATCGGTGAGTGGAGCCCTTCCCTGCTTCCCTGTAACATCCCCGTGGGACACAACATTCCCATGGGTTGGTTTCAAGCCCAGGAGAGACTTTCCAGCCCCCAGTTCTGGCTGTGGGTCCCTTCCCTTCTCCAGTCACCCTGGGGTTTGTGTCTGACTTGTCTTTGCTGCTCAGCCTGGGCTGAGCCCCACGGTGTGAGGTGGCCACGAGGTTTTTTTGGGGAGGAATTAAACCCCCCAATGTTTTGCAGACAACAACGAGTGCACAGCTCAGCCCTCTCTGTGTGGAGCCAAAGGGCAGTGTCTGAACACACCAGGCAGCTACAACTGTGAGTGCCAGAAAGGATTCTCCCTGGACAGCTCTGGAGTCAACTGTGAAGGTGGGTCTGGATCTCCAGGGCTTTGACAGAGCTGTGTTCCCTGGGGAAAAGTTCCTGGGGCATCACAGTCTCTGAGGGGCTCAGAGTTTGGACAACGGTCTCAGGGAACAGGGTGGGATTGCTGGGGTGTCCTGGGCAGGGCAAGGAGTTGGATTCATGATCCTTGTTGGTCCTTTCCAGCTCAGGATATTCCATGATTGTATGAGAAGGGTTTGTGAGGCACCAGAAACCCCCATGGGAAGCCCTGGTGCAAAGGAGGGGTCAGTGCCTGACCTGCCTGGAGAAACACTGGCCCTGGGAGGAATAAATTAAGGTCTCAGTGCTGCAGCTATGGCCAAGGCTGGGACAGGAATCATCCTGTGTCCCACCAGGGGGTATCTCATGCTGGCCATGGGATCTGCTGCAGGAGTGCTGAAGTTCAGCCTGGACACCTTAAATCAGAAACCATCCCAGCAGGGACTGCCAGGGGGTGTCTGTGGGCCTTAGAGACTGAGGGTGTCGCTCAATTCCAGCTGCAGAGACATAATTAGACACAAATCCCCTGACCCTCGAGGGTGCCAGGCATGTCCCACATGCCCCTGGTCCCTGAGGGCCCAGCAGAGAGGGAGAAGGTGCCCAGCTGCCCTGTGTTCCTGCAGATGTGGACGAGTGTGACGGGAACCACCGGTGCCAGCACGGCTGCCAGAACGTGCTGGGGGGGTATCGCTGTGGCTGCCCCCAGGGCTACGTCCAGCACTACCAGTGGAACCAGTGTGTGGGTGAGTGGGGGGGGGTCCTGTGCCTGTGGGGGTGTTCCGTCCCTGTGGAGGGTGTTCTGTACCTGTGGGATGTGTCCTGTAGCTGTGGGGTGTATCCTGTAGCTGTGGGATGTGTCCTGTAGCTGTGGGGTGTATCCTGTAGCTGTGGGATGTGTCCTGTAGCTGTGGGGTGTATCCTGTAGCTGTGGGATGTGTCCCGTAGCTGTGGGGTGTGTCCTGTAGCTGTGGGATGTGTCCCATAGCTGTGGGATGTGTCCTGTAGCTGTGGGGTGTATCCTGTAGCTGTGGGGTGTATCCTATCTTTGTGGGATGTGTCCTGTACCTTTGGAATGTGTCCCATACCTGTGGGGTGTATCCTGTCCCTGTAGGAGTTGTCCCCTACCTCTGGGATATATCTCATCCCTATGGGATGTATCCTGTACCCATGGGTTGTGTCCTATCCCTGTGGGATGTATCCCATCTCTGTGAGGTCTGTCCCATCCCTGTGGGATGGAGGTTGGAGGCAGCTGAGCTGAAGTCCCTTTCCATCTCCCCCTGGCCCCCTCCGACCCTGAATTCTGGATTCATCACCACTATCCCAGCACTGATTTTCCTGCCCTGCCCCAGAGCCAGACCGGGACGGTGCCCAGGGAAGAAGCCCCAGGTTCTCCCTGGAGCAGGGAATGCCAGGAAGCTGCTCTGCAGAGCCCTGAGCTCCCAGTTCTCCTGACCCCAGCAGGGGGATGGATATAACAACCCAAGATCTCAGGATCAAGTCCCACCACGAGCCTCGTGGAAACCCACTGCCGGGTGGGAGCCCCATCCCGGGAATTCCCTCGGGCTGAGTTTGTGCCTGGTTGTGCTGCCTGTGCAGATGAGAACGAGTGTTCCAGCCCCACTGCCTGTGGCTCTGCCTCCTGCTACAACACCCTGGGCAGCTTCAAGTGCGTGTGTCCATCGGGATTCGACTTCGACCAGGCCTTCGGGGGCTGCCAGGATGTGGATGAATGTTCTGCTGGTGGCAGCCCCTGCAGCTACGGCTGCTCCAACACGGATGGGGGGTACCTCTGTGGATGTCCTGGAGGCTACTTCCGAGCTGGACAAGGGTAAGAGAGCAGGTCAAGGTTATTCCCACCTGAACATTGCCTGGATGAGGGGGTGGTGCCTGTGGATAATGCTCCAGGACTGTGTTTGTGCTCTCTGCCACTGGTGGGGTTTGGAGGAGCCTCGGGAAGCTCTGCTGGAGGCCTGAGCTTTTTTCTTGCCTGTCACAAGATTCCTCAGGTTGGGAAGAAATGGAACACTCCAACCTCACCTTGGAAGTGTTTTCAGGCATTCCTTCATTCCAGCCATGTGTCCTTCCAAGAATTTCATGTATTTATACATTTCAGCAAACAAAGAAATTAATCTTCATTGGTTCTAAGTTCCACAGTTCTCTTTGTTAATTAGTAGTCTATCCTTAACTGGCTAATTTGGTTTGCATTCTTTAGTCCTCTTATTATTCCTCCTCAGAGAGTTTCCAACTTCCAGGCTGTTCATCTCTTCTGTGCCTTCTTAATGCTCCAACCTGTCTTTGAAGGACCTTAAGATCCCAGATGTCCAATCCTCAGCTCCCTCAAGCTTTGTTTTATCAGAGCTCATCCAGGGAAACTCAGGGTGATTTAAAGATCAAACCCACAAGAGTCTGTCAAAGGAACCCCCTCCACCTCTTGCCATTCATTAAAGATTTGGGAAAGTCGTGCCATTTCCAACACTCCTCCTCCCAATGGATAGTGCAGCAGGTGGTGCTGTGGCAGATGCTCCCTAGATCCACCTACACCAGGATGGAGGTGGATTAGTTAAACCAGCATGTTTAGACCCTTTCTGATCTCTCTCTTGTCCATGTCCACGTGGTCTCCATGGTTTTCTGGGATAATCTGTGAGGGCAAGTGGTGCCATTCCCATTTGAGTCCTGGCTCTGAGATGGGTCTCTCTGCTCTTCTGCCACCAGACACTGTATTTC
This sequence comes from Serilophus lunatus, assembly GCA_013399895.1. NCBI lineage: Eukaryota > Metazoa > Chordata > Aves > Passeriformes > Eurylaimidae > Serilophus > Serilophus lunatus. The sequence goes on along the minus strand of VXBA01001112.1, from coordinate 17,972 downwards.
TGGCTTGGGTTTTGGGAAAGGTCCCTACATCCCTGCCCCTCAGGAAGAGGATGAAGACAACCTGCTGTCCCCTGAAACCTGCTACGAGTGCAAGATAAATGGATACCCCAAGAGGGGCCGGCAGCGCCGCAGTGTCAACGGCACTGAGAAGCTCCAGGTGGGACATCCTTGGCATCCTGGATGGGGTGGGACAGGGCAAGAGCTGGGTCACTTGGGGAATAGTGCCTCCTGTGCAGTGTGACCATTCCAGCCCCAGTCCAGACAGAGCAGCTGCCTCCACACCTGCCCATGTTCGGGTGTTTGGGGATGTCAAAGAGTCCAGAAATCCTGTGGGAATTGAGGGTCTTTGGAGATTGGGATGTGCTTGGGTGACACACTTGTGTGGCTTGGTCACAAATGGCTGGAGATGCGTGAAACCAAGAGATAAAGCACCCGTTTCCCATCCCTGGATCCCAACCAGCCCATCCAGGCCAGGTTGGAAGGGGCTTGGAGCAGCCTGGGATAGTGGAAGGTGTCCCTGCCCATGGCAGGAGGTGGGATGAGATGAGCTTTAAGGTCCCTCCCAGCCCAAACCCTTCTGGGATTCTGTGATTTCTGTTCCTTGGAGGGAAGTTCTGGCCTCTGTCCAAGGCTTTTCCCCAAGAATTTTCCAGGCCTGGGCAGGACAGATTGGACTGGGAAGTCACTTCAGGCCTTGGAAGGACATCCCCAGGGATGAGGGCTCTGTGTTGGCTGCTCCAGTGCCAGAGCCAGGATACCCAGAAACACTTGTAGAAACTTAAGGACCATGGGAGTTGTTCCTTCTCCAGGCAGAATTCCTCTAAATCCCATCCCTCCCAAGCTTTTCCAACATACCACTAACACCCCCCCCATTCCCTCCCAGCCCCAGGCTGTGAACTTGGCCAGCATGGACGTGGACACCCCGCTCTCCATGACCCTGAACCTCTCGGACCTGGCCCACAAGGAGCACATCCTGGAGCTCCTGCCGGCCGTGGAGCCCCTGGAGAACCGCGTGCGGTACCTCATCTCCCACGGGAACGACGAGGGCTATTTCCGCATCCACCAGAAGGAAGGGCTCAGCTTCCTCCACCTGGGACGGAAGAAAATCCTGCCCGGCACGTACCTGCTGGAAATCGTGAGCGTGCCCCTGCTCCGCAAGCGGGAACTGCAGAAACTGGAGGCCAAGAACCACCTCGACTACTTGGCGGGGGAGCTGGGCCAGGCACTGAGGATGAAGCTCCAGCTCCAGCTCTACTAAACCCCCCCTTGGATCCACCCACCCTCCCGACAGCACAGTCCTTCTCCTCGCCATCCACCCTTGGAATCAACGGGCTCCTCTCCCGCCGCCCCCCGCCCGCCCCTTCCTGATGGGAAATATCCCTGTGGGATCAGAGCCCGCCCGGCCTGCCGTGCTCTGCTCCGGGGGCTGCTGGAGCCAAGCCCAGGCCATTCCAGGCCTGGAAGCTTTGCCAAAGGTTCCAAGCTCGTCAGCAGGGACTCCCTGTCCCCTCTAACCAAGATACTGTCTGAGCTGGTGGTCCCGTGGGAGCCTCCGTGGCCATATCCCACCCCACAGCCCATGGAATGTGAGGGGGGGCTGGGGGCAGCTCGGGAGGGAGCTTTGGCAGGGGGTGGTGTCCGTGCATCTCCCATCAGCTCTTGTTCCTCCTTTGCTTCTTCATGGTGGGGCTGCAGAAACCATCCCATCCCATCCCATCCCATCCCTACTCCACCTCTGTCCATCTTCTCCGTGTCCTCTGGTGCTTTTGAGGCTTCTCTGGTCCCTTTGGGGCTCCTCTGGTATTTTTGGGGCTCCTCTGGTGTCTTTAGGGCTCCTCTGCCCCCTTTAGGGCTCCTCTGGTGCCTTTGGGGCTCCTCTGGTGCCTTTGGGGCTCCTCTGGTGCTTTGGGGGCTCAGCAAATGTCACCTCTGAGCGAAGGGACAGTTCAGGTTTCTCCCCTCACATCCTGGAGCACCAGGCCATGGGACCACAGGGGACACCTCAGTTCTTCCCACCACGATGTGAGGAACAAGGCTGGAGCTGGAAAGGCTTTCCCAGAGCTCCAGCAGGTCCAAGGGTTAAGGTGGAAGCTCTGGGGAAGGGCAGGGCATTAATTGCCTCATTGGATGTGGTTGGACAAACCAAACTGATGGGAAACATGTCGTGAGCCTGGTGGAACATCTGGATGCTTCCCATTCCAGAGGGATGGAGGGCACAGGAGGAGACTGCAGGATTCCCTGACAACCACCCATGAAAATCCTGGGGAAAGCTTCCCACCAGCAGGAGCAAGATGGGAATGGGGCAAGGGGAGGCTCTGCAGCCTGGCAGGAAGAGAGGCAGGGACATTCCAGGGCTTCATTTCAAAGAGAATCCTTGGAGCCACCCCATCCATTTGACTCCTCGTGGCCACATCCCCCTGGGAGGGAGCAGTTCTGGAAAGGGAGGAGGAGTCCCGCCCCTCTGGTTGTCCCCAACACCTTGGTGAGGCCGAGGTGACAACTGAGAGGGACAGTCTCTGGTTAATGCAGCTGAAATGCATCCAGAGAGTCTGGAAAACGGGAATTAAGAGAAAGGAAAGGCCCCCTCCTGCCTCTGTAACCTCTCCAGAACGTTCTGTCCCGGTGGCCTTTTCCCCTTCCCTCGAGATGTCCTTCCCACAGCCGGTCCCTGCACTGCCATTCCCTAATTTTCCATGTTCTCAGTTCCAGAGGTGCTAATCCACACACAACTACCTTATCCCATTCCTGAGGTGCTCCCAGCTTTGGAAGCTGGTGCTGGTTTGGAATCACCAGCGTTCCTGCACTGTAACCCATCCACCCTCTCATATTTATGGAGAACCACCAAAGTTCTGCTTGCTGGGTGTTGTGGAAGGAGTGCATATTCCTGTTGTTTTTATTTGGGGGGGGAGAGGGTGGGATTTTCCTGGTCCACAGGGGTGGGGGAAGTGTGTGTTTACTGTATCGGGGCTAAAGTCAAACTTGAAAACTCTTTTGCAGCTCCAGACTCTGGATTTTACAAGAGTCCCAGAGCTTGTGACAGGATGGGTGGCCTGATGTTTGGGATTGTTGGTTTGGTTTATTATTTTGTTTATTTTTTTTCCAACAGGTGCTTTTTTTTAATAATAAAAAAACCAAAAACTATTAATAATAATAAATTAGCAGAGCTGGATTTGTGTGTGTGTGTTGAGCCAAAAGCCTCAAATGAAAAAGCTCAAGGTTTCCTTCCTTCCTCTCTGGTGCAGTGTTTTGGTTTGGTTTTTTTGGTTGATTTTTTTTTATTTTTTATTTTTTTTTTGTATTGACATTTCTTACTGGTTGGATTTTTTGGGGAAATGTTGAAACCCAAAACCTTGTGCCCCTTGTCCCGCACAGAGAGGTGGCTCTTTGTGGAATTCCTTTTTGTATCAGAAGCAACAGCAACAATAAAATTATTTTGGGTTAGGTGGTTTCTGTGTTTCATCCTCGTCTGGGCACAGATTTGGGGGAGGGGAGGGTGGCAGGACCCATCACTGGGGTGGGATTATGGGGATAACTGGGGTGGGATTATGGGGATAACTGGGGTGGGATCTCAGGGATAACTGGGCTGGGATCCCAGGGGTAACTGGGGTGGGATCCCAGGGCTGGCACTGGTGCTGTGGCCGCCCGGGGCCCCTGGGAGTTCCAGCACCATTCCTGCTGCTCCCTGCTGGGCTTGGAGCAGAGCTGAGGTTGGATCCCACATGGATTGGGCAGGGAACGGGCCGTGATGACACCAATCCCTGGCCGGAGATCGTGTCCTGTGTCGGGCCGGGCTCCGGCTGGTTGAGCTCGGCTCCGACCCTCCTTCCAGGCTGATATTCCCGTTTTTATCCAGCTCTTCTCGCCTTCCCATTGCAGACGCGGAGCCTTGTGCCACAAGAGGGCAGGAGTGACCGCGGCTCCCGCCACTGGGAGGGACCCAGCGCCTTACTGGGAGCAGTGGGAGCAGCGCTGGGAGTGGGGACACTCACCTGGAGCAGGAAAACGGGATCCCACGGGGCTCAGCCTCTTCCCAAAGAGCTCCCTGAGCTCGGCAGTGACGGGGTGGGGATGGATTGGTGTCGGACCGTGGTGGGGCGGGAGGAGGATGGGCTGGGCTTGGGTCCCCTCGTCCTGCTGGGCACCTCTGGAGCCCTTGGAAGTGATTCCCTGCCTCCTCCTCCTCCTCCTCGTGTCAGCCCAGGGACTCTCCGTGAGTGCCCTTCTCCCACACATGCAGAGGGTCCCTCTGCATCCAGCTGCTTCCAGCTGTGCCCGCGTGGCTGAACTCCTCACACACCCCCAGGCTGATGGGGAGGACACATCCAGGCTCAAATCCCACCAAACCCCTTCCCAGCTCCCCAGGACCCCCTTGTGCACATCCCTGGGATCCCACAGCGTCACCTCTGGGTGCTGCTGGTCCTGTCCCACCTCACCCTTTCCCTGTGGAGCAGCTCCAGCCCGTGCTGGGAGCTGTGGGCTCCTGGCTCAGAAGGGATCTGGGATTCTGGGATTCTCCTCCGAGTGCCTGACGGGACGCAGCAAAGAGCAGAGGAAGAGCTGGGTGGGGTTAGCACAGTGCAGCTTTATTTCCACGGAGAGGGAAGAGCTTCTCCATGGGCTCAAATCCCTCCTTACAGCCCCTCCTGCTGGCCCACCACGGCTTTTGGTAGCCCTGTGGCCAGCTGAGCCCCCCTGCTCACCAGGCATGGAGAGAACAGCTTTGATCCCCCCCTCAGCTCCTTCCACAGCCCCTCTGATTCCCAAAAGCAGGATGGCCAGGGAAGGGTCACCACCCCCAGCACCCCCCTGGACATGTGGAGACCATCCAGGTCCTGCAGGAGCAGGGATCGCCCACAGTGGGGTCCTGGGGAGAGGCTGCCAGGCTTGGGCTGGCTGAGGAGCACCTCCCAGGGGTTGTGTGGGATCTTGGATCCCTCCTGGGATCCCGGCAGGGCCACCCAGGCGTCACTCAGCCCTTTGTCACCAGCTGGGCAGGGACGGGGCGCCAGGGAAGGGCAGAGCGGCTGCAGGGCTGGGAAGCCAAAAAGGGGCTGCACACGGGGGAGGGGGTTCCATCTCCCCCTCCCTTTTGGGGGGGGCTTGGGACCGTCACACAGAGAGGGACAAAGCCTAAAAACCCCCTGACAGACACAGCTCAGCTACAGGGACACACGCACACGCACTGGGGCCACAGCACTGCCCGGGGACACGGGCTGGGGGCACAGGGGCACAGGAGGAGGAGGAGGAGGAGAGGGGGGGTCACAGCTCTGCTTTGGCACCGGGCAAAGCCACCCAGAGCAGGGGCCGTGACCAGGGGCAGGTCCCGCCGTGCCCCATCCCATCCCCTCGTGCCCCGGGAGCGGGATGGGCAGCAGGGACCACCCGGAGCCGGGATCCCTCCAGGAGAACTGAAAAGTGCTTAGAAAAGAGACAAATCCCCCCCTAGAAAACCCGAGCTCACCTCCCCGCCCGGAGCATTCCCATTCCACACGGGAAGGGGGTGGGAAGCACTGGGAGCTCCCGCCCCAGCCCTGCCCTCTACACCAGGGCATAGTCAAACTGGCCCCTCTCCAAGCCCTCCTTGTGGTCGGTCCAGGAGGAGGCGGGCATGCGGCTGTAGGGATCCAGGAGGATTCGGAAGCAGCGAACCATCAGCATCACCAAGAAGACCAGCAGGAAGATGACGAAGGCGAAGACGGTTTTCTGCTCTGCATCCATTCCCGCGGCGCCGGCCGGGTGCTCCACCAGGGATGGGGAGAGCAGTTCATAATCCATGGTCGATGCATCATTCATGGCAGAGGCGAGGGACGCGTGGGATGAGGGATTTGGGGCGCTCCGGGCAGCCCGAGTTCAGGTTATTCCATAGGCACCGGCTCGGGATGAGCTTCTGCCTGAGCCAAGAGCTCCTGGAGGGGAGAGCAGAGGTGGTGAGGGAGCTGGGAATGGATGTGGAGGAAGGAATTGGCCATGAGGAAAACAGAGGTGGTGAGAGAGAAGGAATTGGACATGGGGAAAGCAGGGGAGGGGAGGGAGGAGGGACTGGACATGGAGAAAGGAATTGGACACAGGGAAAGAGGTGGTGAAGGAGCTGGAATTGGACACAGGGAAAGCAGAGGTGGGGAGGGAGCAGGAACTGCCCATAGGGAAAGGAATTGGCCATAAGGAAAAGAGAGGTGGTGAAGGAGGAGGAATTGGACTTGGGAAAGTGGAGGTGGGGAGGGAGCTGAGCTTGGACATGGGGAAAAAACCTGGAGGTGGGGAGGGAGAAGGGATTGAACACGGGGAAAGGAATTTTCCACGGGGAAGGCAGAGGTGGTGAGGGAGAAGGAATTGGCCACGGGATACCCCAACAAGGAAGGACAGGGAAGCTCCTAAGGGGATTCCTGGTTTTCTAGCAGGCTCGGGAAGCCTCTCCTGAAGGGCACAAAGGCATGGGATGAGTGGGCAGCCCAGGGCACTGGTGCAGAACTTGCCTCTCTGGGCATAAATCCCCAGAAATCCTCTGGAGACAGACCCAAATCCCAGGTAATTCACACCAAAAAGCACCTCAGCTCTGGGCTCAGAGTGAGCTACTCAGGCCTTTATCCATCCTGGCCCTGCAAGTTCTCCCAGGATGGACACAAGGTTGGAGTGTCCATCCTGCTGAGTGTCCAGCTGCTCCCTTTCCCTTTGGATCAGCACCAGGCAGGGCTGATTCCCAATGGATTGGGAGTCACCCACCTCACTGCAGCTGTGTGGGGACTCCAGCATTGCTACTGCAGCAGGAGGAGGAGGAGGCCGTGCCCAGACTGCCACGTCACTGAGGAAGGGTCTCCAGGATCCGGGTTCCTTGGGCTGGGAATGAAAAACACAAGGACAAGGAGAGCAGAGGGGGTTAAAAGGGCTGTGGGCTCTGGGCGTCACAGCAGCACAGGGAGGGGCTCATCCAGGAGAAACTCCACAGCAGCATCCCTGGAACATCCACAGCAACATCCCTGGAACATCCACAGCAACATCCCTGGAACATCCACAGCAACATCCCTGGAACATCCACAGCAACATCCCTGGAACATCCCCACCAGCATCCCTGAGAAAACATCCACAGCAACATCCCTGAGAAAACATCCATGTCATCATCCCTGGGAGAACATCCACACCAACATCCCTGGGAGAACATCCACGTCATCATCCCTGGAACATTCACACCAACCTCCACAGGAGAACATCCACACCAACGTCCCTGGAACACCCACACCAACATCCCAGGAGCATCCACACCAATATCCCTGGGAGGACATCCTTCCTGACATCAAATCTAAACCTGCCCTGGTGCTTCCCATGGACACATTTGGGATAAGAAAATTGCCTTTCGTGGTTCTCTGTGCCAGAGGTGCCCAGGAAAGGCCCTGCTCCAATAAATCCTTAGACCATAAAGACCAATAAACCCTTTGGATGTGGAGATGCCCAGCTGGCTCACGTCCAAAACCCAGGGAGGAACAGGCACATTTGGGATGAAACACAACATTTTCTGCCTGGTGGCATCCCTGGGATTATACCCCAGAGTGTTCAGGACTCCCCTCCCATTTGGGATGTGGTGCTTTTTCATTTTTGTGGGAAGAATCAGAAGGCACTGGAGTAGGTTTCCCAGAGAAGCTGTGGCTGCTCCATCCCTGGAAGTGCTGGGACCAACCTGGGATAGTGGAAGGTGTCCCTGCCCATGGATCTGGATGAGCTTTAAGGTCCCTCCCAACCCAAACCACTCTGGGATTTTATGATCTTCATTTCCCAGGAATTCTGAGCAGAGCCCCAGCCCTCGGATCAGGCAGTTGGATGGAGGCAGCTGTTATTTAAGGAACATTTGATTGAGTTTTATTAAGATTCATGTTCCCTTAGTAACTAAAAAGAAGAACACGAGCAAGGAAATTGCTTAACAGGGACAGAACTCACAGAGGAAGAGGAGCCCTGTCAACGATTCCAGGGAGCTGTGCCGAGGTTTTCCTGGGATGAAACACGAATTAAATGGTAATTTGGGCAATGGCAAACAGCTAATGAGGTGTTTATTCCAAACAAACAGGGAGAGAGGATCCATCTGGTGGGGAGGGCTCTCCCTGCCCACTGCAGACACCTCCAGGCTGGGCATCCGAGTGGGCAGGGAGGGAATTCTGGGCTGGCAGCAGGGATGAGGCTGTGACTCAGCCTCTGATCCCTGGACTGCACCCAGACACTCCTGATTATTCCACCCTTCACGTCCCTGCAGCTTTTTGGGCAGGAGTCAGGACCTGGAGAGGAATTGGGGATGGGGAAGTGCTGGAAGGGAGAAGGAGTTGGAGAGACCTCTCAATATTTAAAGGTGGTTTTAAGGGGAAAGGGGGGGCAGGCTGGGGGTTTGAAAATAAAATGGAAGATTCAGGCTGGATATCAGGGAAAAACATCCTCCCTTGGAGGGTGGGGGAGGCCCTGGATTGGACTTCCCAGAGAATCTGTGGAAGTGTCCAAGGCCAGGTTGGAGCAACCTGGGGTGGTGGAAGATGTCCCTGCCCATGGCAGGGGGTGGGATGAGATGATCCTAAAGTCCTTTCGACCCCAACAAATTCTATTATTCCACATTAAAACATGGAGGAAAAACTGGAGAAAATTCCTTAGGGTGGTGTTTAAACAGCCCAGCTTTGCAAAGCCCAGCCTTGCTGCTGCTCCCCACACGGATCTGTTGGAGACATGTAGGAGGAAAACTGGAACAACAGATGCATCCACAGGCCTGGGGATGTCTAAAATAGATGGTTCTGTGGCCAAAATGAGCAGGGCAGGGGCGGGAGTAGCACAGGGCTGGGATTTGCTCTTCCAGGAGATTCCAGGGTCTCACAGGACCCTTCTCCATGTGATCCCTTGGGTGAAAGTCCCCAAATCACTGCACAAGGTGCCTGTTGCAACCAGACAGCAAATGGGATCACCTGGGAGGTGGGAAAGAACCTGCAAGCCAAGGATTCTGCCTACACAGGAGGATTTCATGGAATCGTGGATTTCCAGAGTGGTTTGGGTTGGAGGGACCTTAAAATTCATCCAGTTCCACCCCCTGCCATGGGCAGGGACACCTCCCACTATCCCAGGCTGCTCCAACCTGGAATTGGACACTTCCAGGGATGGGGCAGCCACAGCTTCTCTGGGAAACCCCAGCACATTCCTCATTAAAAAGTTCTTCCTGATATTCCTGCATTTCCCCTCTTTTAGCTCATTATCCCCATCTTTCCCATAAGGTCTCCCTGGAGCATTTCCTTCTTTCCCGGATTCTTAGTGCCTGAGCTCCTCAGAGATGGGAAAAGGCTCCACTTGCATTTGGTGCTCCCTCCCTCCCTCCTTCCCCTTCACCTCCAGAGCAGAAGATCCGTCTGTCCAAGGTGGATCTGTCTGTCCAAGGTGGATCTGTCTGTCCAAGGTGGATCCACTGATCCCAGAGGGATGGGAGCAGCTTCTCCCTGGAGCTCCCACACGGAGCTCCCGGATTCCTGGCAGGGATTTCATTCCCTTATTGGGTAAATGCTGCTGCTGGGTCAGGCACAGGAATCCCGCTGGGATCGAGCCTGGATGCTGGGCTGAGCACAGCCAGGGGCTCTGCCAGGGGCAGCTGGACTTCCAAAGGGATGGAAACCTCTGGAGCAAAGGGCTGGGCTTCCCTCAGGGCTGTGCTCCCACCTTTTTATGGGATGTGCCCTGGACCTGAGAGCAAACAGGGCTGGGACTAAACTGGTGTGTTCCCATCTCTCCATCCTATGCATCCCAAAGCTGAATTGTTGTGTTTTCCTTGGAAAGATGTCCCTCTCTTTCCCCCCCAGCTGCCTGTTCAGGGCTCAGGAGGCAGCCAGGCCCAGCAGGAATAACCCAGGAACCCAAGCCACTGGAAGAGCAGCGTGTGCTGCCAGGGAATACCCTGGCACTGCCCCCCCACTGCCCCTCCCTGCCCATCCTGGTGTTCCAGGAGGGAGGAGAGACCCCCCTCCTGCTCCAGCCTCGCTCTTCCCAAACCTCCTACAGCCTCATCCACCTGGAACAGGCAATTCCAAGGATTTGGGTCTGTTCATTTTGGTTGAAAATCAAATCTGGGGGTTCCTCCAAGGACCCTCTCAGCTCCTTTCCATCATTTGTGTGGATGGACAAGGAGATCTGGGATCCAGGAGACATCCAGGTCTGGAGCACGGCCAAGGATGGATCCTGAGCCTCAGCAGGATCCCTCAGATGCTCTGATGGAGGCAGATGTTCCCTCACCCTCCAAAACCTGCTCTCACCATCCCTCTTCCAGCACTTTCCACCCCAGGACTAGGATTCCATCCCAGCCCCTCTGAGCCTCAAACCCTGATGGGGGAACTTGGCCGGTTTCCTGCTGAACCTGTGGATAATGGGAAGGCCACCTCCTCCTCCACCAGCCTTCCAAAGCCATGGAGGGGCTCTCCCAGCCTGGCAGCTCTGCAGGATGCAGCCAAACCCAACAATTTGGGAATGTGGACCGTGGGAGAACCGGGTGGATCAGACCCCCTGAGGGTCCGGGATGTCCCATCCACTTTTTTTGGAAGGGAAAGGGAGAACCCTTCAGCCAAGGGGGATGTCCAGCCCAGCCCCGGCCAGGGGGGGGGTGTTTCCTCCCAAATCCCAAGCTCTGTGGTCCCTGGTTATCCCGGGAAGCCCAGCCGGGAGCAGGGCCCTGCAGGACCCTCCCACCGCTCCCAAACCACCCGGCGA
>VXBA01001111.1:185141-230547 GCA_013399895.1 Serilophus lunatus | reverse complement strand
AACTCTGGCTAGTTCTCTTGCATGCATTCATCAATGAAGGCACCAGATTATAGCTGAAAGATGCTGCCAGGCTGCACTCCCTGGGGGCAGCGCTTGTTCTGTTTTATCAGGGGTTTCTCTAAGGCTGTAAGGAGCTCACTCACTCCCTTCCATGTCCAAACGCGTTCTTTCCTTTGCCATCTTAGCCTCAACAGCCCAGTGACAACTGCCAGGTCTCGGTTGGTGGAGTCTTCCAAAATCTCACCCTCAGTAGTCAAACACTTGTGGCTGTTTTTGAGCAAAGGAGCAACAATTTATCATGGAAAACCATCTGGAACTACAACACGGTGAGTGGCAGGGAGCGCGCTTTTCCGGGAACTGGGCCAGGAGACTGGTTCCCCTACATCTGGCCAAGGGATGGGGCTTCTTGCTTCATTCTTAACCTTTTGAGTCCACAATTCAGGGTAGAACCTATCGCCCTTCATCACTGATTTAATCCAGACTTTCTCCCAGGAATAACAATTGGAGAACTCAATTGTGAGTGATCTGACACTTTCTTTTACAGGGTGTCATTGCAACCAAACTCTTGCAAGAGAGAACTTGCTACATTTCCACGATGAATAGAAAGGAGATGCCCACCTTTGACACCCTGTTCCAACTGGCTCAACAGAACAGGGTAAGATTCAAAAGCAGCAGTTGTCCTGAACTTTGAACTTCTTTTTTTTTGAGTGTGCCATAGTTATTTTTAAAACCTTCTGAACAATCGTGTGTATTAAAATCCATTCAGGTTTTCTTCAGTGCAATTTTTTAGTTTCATAATTTCTAAGCTTTCCAAAATTCCAAAATCCTTAGTGCAGGTTAATTATGTTTAGGCAAAGTCGCAGGTTACTTAGATTACTTTTACAATACTTTAAATATTTATTTAAATTTAACCTCTTTAGTATTGCATACAATCAAAGAGTTTACATTTTTGTCTAAAATAGAATTACTTTTAATAGTTTGTCTTTCTCATAGGCTAAAAAAATGACTTTTTTCAGAATGTCTAGCTGAGGATGAACAAATATTGCAGTATGGAGGAAAAAAGTTTAAATAATCTTTCAATCTTCTTCAAAAGAACTTTACATCATGAGTTCCACTCACTGAATTAGCACAGACAAGTCTGCAAGGCTTGCCAGTTCTCCCACAGGGTATTCAATGGCACCAGTAAAGACAGGTGGCAGTCAATGCACCAAGCCTTGAGAGGTGAATCCAGAAGCAGGATTAGGGACAGCATGGCACAGATGGTGGCACTGATCTTGCTGAATGCTGTCATTTGATGTTTAGAACCAGATCGGCCTTGGCAGACCTACAAAGAAGATCACTTTTGTCACCAGTGGGTTGGTCAACAACTTCAAGTCTTATGGAGCAGATGTGTTCTCCATGTGCAGTGGAGTCACCACCTACATGACTTATGAAGTTCACGGTGAGTGCCAGCCAAGGAATTCTGAGTCTGCCTGACCTGGGGATTGACTAATGCACAAATTCTCCTCTTCCATCTCAACATGGAGAGAAACCGAGAGACAAAAGTACATCCCTGTAGAATGGCAGCCTTTGGTGTAGCTGGTATAAATCAGCTGGGTTGCTGTGGATGCCTTAATCATATTCTGATCACTTGCAATAGAATTTTGTATTCATGGGAAAAAAGATATTTGTTTTAAATACTTGCAAAGGAACTAGTTTTTACTTTGAGGAATGAATCCTGAAGCACCATGACAGTATTCTGAGTGTTCCTGTAAATTGATTGTCCCCAGCCCTGTCACAGAAAGATGCTTTACAGCTCAGGCTCAGGGTGTCTCTCTACTCCCTGCTTGCTTTGAGCATTGCTTTGGCACCTGAGGGGGCTCACTGGGATTAATAAGGTGAATGCAGTGGGCCATGGTTTTCTATTCAGGGCTGTCTGCAAATGCACAGGTCTCCTAAGAGCATCTAAGCCAATATCTCATGGTTTTGTTTTTTTCTTTTCTTGTTTGTAAAGGATTCCAAATGAATCTCGGATCATGTTCTATACTTGATGTCATGAAACTTGTGGACCTGAATTATTGTCATGGCAGCATGAAGGCCTGAAAATTGCAATTGAAAGTGTGAGCTCCTGAGCTCTTGGGCAAAGCCAACGCCAATGCTCTTCTTCCCTGTGATCTCCTCTTTCCAGAGGTTCCTTTTTGACTGTTCAGATGCTGAAACAGATCAACTGGTGACCAGAGCTTTCAATTAAAGACCTTCATCATGGATTGACTCCAGCCAGTTTGTCATTACTCTCCCCTTTGTCACCTGCAGAAGTGCATTTTGCTCGTCTCTCTCTTGCCTCTTTTGAACCCTTCAAATATTCTTTTCATTGCCCCCTCTCAGTACATGACACACCCAGAGAGCTGGGCAAGCCCCAGGGTGTGTATGTTATAGAAAAGGCTTTCAGAGTTCAGACCTGCCCTTCCCTGTGAAATGAGCTGCCTTTTTTAGGGCAAGAAGATTCTCCTTTGTGGGATTTACTGAGTTAGTCTGTTCCTAAAACAAAGCAAATTAGGGTCCCTCTTACACAAAACTCTGACATAAAAGTTGAGTATTTCCTGTTCTCTGACCAAAAAAAAAGGCAGAATGCTCAGTGTTCTCCAAGTGAATGCAAATCTCTTTTTAATACAAATACCAGTCATGCAAAGTCCCTGAGAGGCTTCACTATGTAGCAGGTTGAAAGTTCCCTGAGGCACCTCAGGCAAAACCATGTGAATTACCTGGATTAGCACACACCAGTCCCAGCAGGGCAGACATTGGCAGGAGCTTGTTGCTGCCAATCTCCTTTTTTCTTGCTGTTACACAAGTTCCTGAATTCCCTCCCATCATTAGTTTATTACTTCGATTAACCTGATTTGACACCTTCAGTGCAAAGTGCAAAGTGAATGTGAAACAGATGAGAAGCAGAGCCAGATTGTTCCACCTCCTCAGAACACACAGAGTCCAAGCCAGGCCTTGATTTGAATGATGGTTTTGGTTATAGGTGCAACTTCAGGCTGAGTCCTTTGCCACTTAGGCACAAAGCATCAAAATGAGCTTTATTGGAACTCGTTCTGATAATTCTTTTTTTCCATTCAGAAGTTATTGCAAAATACATTAAACTTGCCATAAAAAGCTTGCTTTCATCACCCTGAATTCAATCAGGCTCCTGGTATCAAAGCCTCCTCTTATCAGGGCCCTTCCCCAGGAAACTCGTCATGATTGTGTGAACACAGGGCGCCTGCCAATAAGGTAAACCCATTTTCACACTTAACTTTGAGGTATTATGTATAAAAACTAAGAGTACACATCAATTACCAGCAGAGCTTGCCTGGCCTACCATCACAATGAGGTTTGCTGTAAGTAGACGAATCACTTTCTCATAAAACTCTTAAGGCTGGAGAGTTTTGGAATGGGTTTGAGTCTTTCTTGGCACCGAGGGAACTCCTGGTGGTTTCTGCAGGGATCACAGAGTGAAAATGCCAAAGGGGTGGGCACTGCCTGGGTGAAATCTCCCTTTTGGCAGGGATGTAAGTCCATGTGCCTGCTCAGACGTGGAGGGGAGAAGTGCTCTGTCACAGGGGTCACCCACACACGTAGAATGTCCAAAGGGCAATGTTCTCTCCTTCACAACTCAAAGGCAAGTCAACAGTGTCCATGAGTTACAGAAACTTAGGGCACAGCCGTGCTGAGAGAGAAGGACCATGAGGGACTCCACATGCACCCAGATCTTTTTCATCAAAATCCCCGTTAAGGAGATGAAATTTGAGACCAATTCAATATTCAAGGGATTGTCTCCAAAAGAATGATTGTTTTCAATATTTACCACAAACAAATTCATCGACTTAAGAAAAAATTCTCCTGCATATTTAAATCCTCTTCAGCCAGACTTCCCCTCCCAAAGGTGATGAACCTGCACACAAAGTTCATTTCAGATTTTGATCTCTTCTCTTCTTGGTGCTTCTTTGGCTCCAGCTCTTGCCAAGAGGGTGTTGTCAATGAGGGGTTTCATTCACTTAAAGAATCACCATAAAAAATGTTCACAAAAGCAGATTTTAGTATGAATTTGTGAAAGTGCAAGGTAACAGATTCAGTGTCAAGGTTCAATCTGTTTCTTACTGCAAGCATGAAACATGCAAAGGAAAATCACTGTGGAATCCCTTTAGAATGCCATACACAGGATCCAGGGGTGCAAAGGGTGAGGCTGCCAAGGGTTTAAGAGTATTTAATCATTGACTGATTTATCATTTACAAGGTGTTTCAATAGGTTTTACTACAATTACAACAGTGGCTAAAACATAGATTTGAGATAGCAACATTCATACCCTAATCACTCCACATGCACACACAGACCTGTCTACATCTGTATCTATGTGTGCAAAAGTACCTGTTAAAATTCCCATGGAGTTCAGTGAAACAGGTCAAATGCCTTTGCATTTCTCACCAGGTGAGGGTTGAGCCTCGAGGACTGGGGGATATCAGCCCACACCTCATCTTCAGAGACAGTCCTTTGAGTAGTGCAAACCTGGGGGTTTGCAAGCAGCTCCAGGAGGCTCCCACTCGGATGGAGGTGCTTGTGGAGCCCACTGCAGTCCAGGGGAGCACAAAAGCCTCCCTTAGGCCTGCTGTTTGTAGGGTAGAGAGATGATTGTCTCTAGTCAGCAGTAGATTTCCACCCTGGCCATAGCCCAAGGTGGTTACAATGGTACCGTTCCACTCGGGCTACGATTCAGGTAAATAATGTTCCAAGGCTGTCGGGGAATAACTGATTATCCCTTGTTCCCTGCCTTGGTCAGGCCACTGATGTTCCTGATACAATCAGTGCCACTCCCACCTTTGCCATGCAAGGCCTCTTGGCACGGTCATGAAAACCAGGTCAGGATAAAGGAATTGTAAGGTCTGACACAGCAGCACCAAGGGCTTCCCAGCTCCTCTCTGAGCAAATTCTCTCCCCTTTCATATGATTTCCAAGAGCTACAATTTCCCAAAAAATGGTTATTAGAGCTATGGCTTTACTGAGTAAAAACATTCCTGTGAATCCACAAAGGTACATCCTCTCCTCCTGTGATCTTTTCCACAAATCAGGACATTTAGAAAAACTTCAAGGAGCACCACAATGAAAATTCAAACCAGTCTGACTCGGGTCATATTTGAGCAGGACCACACATCATACACGTGGCATTACTGGAGGAGGCAATTTCCCTTTTAGCCAAGTCCCCTGTGAGCCTCCATGCAGGTTTCCCTAAACAATGTAACTGAAAGGACCAATACTTCCTTGTCCAAAATTATTTGCTCTGTATAAAGCCCATGTTTTTAACCAGAGTTTCTCTTGGGCAAGCCTCTTGTCTCTCATTCACTGAATATTGTTTGCAACAAAAACCTTTTGTTTCTCTCTTTTTTT
This sequence comes from Serilophus lunatus, assembly GCA_013399895.1. NCBI lineage: Eukaryota > Metazoa > Chordata > Aves > Passeriformes > Eurylaimidae > Serilophus > Serilophus lunatus. Next base: position 225,146 of record VXBA01001111.1, on the reverse strand, counting down.
TTTAGTAGGTCTATGTTGCAACCAAGGTGGTTTTTAGAACACCTGCATCATTGCTTCAACCAGCAAGAGGTTTTGGTTTGACAGATTCCTGCACCACTTCAGGGAGACACGGTAGGATGGTGGATGGAAGTGGGGTGAAAGCCAATGGATTGAGCAAAGGCTCCAAGAACTGAAGAGAATTTTCTCAGCAGGGCTGAGTCACTCTAAAAGTTCTTTCAGAAGTTGCATTGCCCAGGCACAGCCCCCTCCCCATTACCAAAGGGGTGTGTGCAGGTTCTGAACCCCATTCTTGGTTTTTCTAAATGCTGCTTTCTGGGTTTGTCTCTCTGATGCTCAGGGGCCTGGACCTCACCCACTGCCAGGGAGAATTGCTTCATTACCTTGGGGAACACGCTCCAAAGCTTGAGCCCATATGGAAAACACATCCAAGCTCTGTGCTGAGGAATTCCCTCCTAATTGGCTTGTCCATGTCCTGGTGAGTCTGATGCTGACAGCCTTTGTGTTCCAAAATAAGGGCAGGTTACCAAGATTACAAATTACTTGCTATAAATGTACTATAAAGTATATTCAGTTTTTGACTAGAAATGGAGCCATCTCTGATAATTATCAGACTCCAGCAGGTCAAAATCTGCAGAAGTACAATCCCTGTATTTATCAAGCAGTTACAGCAGGAAATAATTTTCAGTGACATGCAACAGGAAAACAAATGGCAAAATTATTTTATTGCAACATTCAGGCCTTCCACACCTAATTCTGAAAACATATATAAGGTGGGAGTTTCACACTATTTATTCTGACTTTGGCATCAGCTCTGCAGTCAGGATGAAGCTCCCTGTGAGTATTCAAGGTTTTCTTCTTTCCAAACTGAAGTTTTGATTCAGTCCCATTGCTTTATTTCTCAGAAGTGCCTGTGCCTCCCTAGAGCACAAAGGCTTTTTCTGGGGACATTTTGAAGAAGTAATTTGAGATTCAGCTCTTGAAACAGCAACTGTGAAACGTGTTTCGTTTGCAGCTTTCTGGGGTGAAGCAAGGGTGACTCACTTTGGGGCACCTCTGTAATCCCAGTAGGGATTGAACACAAGATTAGGAAAAGGGCACAAGGATTGTCATGAGCAGATTCCTCAGCCAGACCTGCAGTTACACTTTGATTTTCACTTTCATTTCAGATTTTGCCTGTAGTCCTTCTTGGACTCATCCTGACTCCAGCCCTTGCTGAACATGTGAGTACAATGACCAACTTCCACATGCATGGCTGCTGCTTCTACATTCTCTGTTTCATGAGATCTCCTTGATTATTTCCTTTTTTCTAAAGCTTAGGGGAGACAACTCGACCACTTGAAATCTAAGCATTCTTTGGTTTGGTTTTCTAGTCTCAAAAGATGGAACTAAGCAAGAAAATCTCCATTAGTGGAGGCTTCCAAATTATGACCCTCAATAGATATTGGCTTGTGGCAACTGTCGAGCAAAGGACCCACCAAGGGTCATGGAAAACCCTCTGGAACTACGACACGGTGAGTGGTGGGGAAGGTGCTCGTTCAGAGACTCCTGGCTCATGCATTTAGTAAAAACTGATTTACTACTTTTCTAATATGGACCTAATTCCAGTAATAATGATTGAAGGAATGGATTCCTAGTGGTAAATAACTCTACTTTGCAGGGCTTTATGGCAACCAAAGTGCTGCCAGAGAAAGCTTGCTACATTTCCATCATGAACAGAACGGAGATGCCCAGCTTTGATGCCCTTCCCCAGCTGGCTGCAGAGAGCAGGGTAAGACTGAGAAGGAGGTGGTACTTGGAGAGTTTTACTTATTGCAATGTAAACTGGTATCCTAGACTATTTCCAACATATTCAAAAGCTTCTTGTAAAAGCCATGTTGATCACACCATTGCTTAGGAAGTCGTATCGATTTCAATGACATTTTAGGTCAACATAAATTGATAAGAAAACCCCTTGTTTCAGATGATCCACTGGAGGCTTTTTGTGTTTTCTCAGTGTTGTAGATCACTCAGGTTCTTCTTATAATGTTTATAACCATTAAAACTAGGAGTATGCCCAGCATGAGATGGATCTTGGCACTGATCTTGCTGCATGCTGTCGTTTGATGTCTAGAACCAGAATCGTCAAAGGCCACCTGCAAAGGAGATTCTATTCACCCTTGTCAAGAGAAATATTCGTGACCTCGAGTCTTATGGACCAGACACCTTCTCTTTGTGCAAAGGACTCACAACTTATGTGGCTTATCAAGTTCATGGTGAGTGCAAGCAGAGGAATTCTGCCTAACTGACCCAGTTGTTCTTCCTCTTAGTGAATAACAAAGGCACAAATGCTCCTGTAAGACCCCAGGCTCTGTCACAACCTCACCAGAGGGGTTTTATGTTAAAAATATACAGGGCTCCCAAAAATCCTCCCACTGGATTTATCAAAAGGGCCTTCAGTTCTCTTTATCCCTTGAGAGAGTGCACAGGAGGAGACACTGCTTTGCAGCTCAGGCTCAGGATTTCTCTCTACTCCCTGCTTGCTTTGCTTTGAGCATTGCTTTGGCACCTCAGGGGGCTCACTGTGGTTGAAAAGGCAAGTGCAGTGTGTCAGGCCCTTCTATTCAGGGCTGTCTGCAAATGCACAGATCACTTGTCATCTAAACCAGCACCTCATGGTATTTTTTTTTCTTCTCTTGTTTTCAAGGACCACAATTCGGTCTCGGATCATGCACTAGACTTGATGTCCTTCAATATTTGGCCCTTACATACTGTCATGCCAACAATTATGTGTGAAAATTGTACCTTTCTTGAACGTGGTGTGGATGTTGGAGCTGCAGCTGTGTGGCATCTTTCCCAAAGCCAACCCTGATGCTCTTCTTCCCTGTGATCTCCTCTTTCCAGAGGTTCCTTTTTGACTGTTCAGATGCTGAAACAGATCAACTGGTGACCAGAGCTTTCAATTAAAGACCTTCATCATGGATTGACTCCAGCCAGTTTGTCATTACTCTCCCCTTTGTCATTTATGAACAGATACACATTTTGAAATAGTCTGAGATGGTCCATGCCAAGGTTGCCTCCCATGGGGGGCTTTGGCCACTCACTCCCAGTCAGGCTGATTTCAGCCCCAGACACAATTACCTGTTGAAACCAGGACACCTTCTTAGATTATGGTGGCATTATTCCCTGTGTCATATTTTTTTCTTTTTTTATTTAATGCATTATAAGCTGCATGTTTCCATCTGTACACTTTCCTCTGTAGGAAAAAAGTTCCATACATACACAGAGTTAGCAGCCCCTGCTACAAAAGCTGGTGGAACAACCTCGAATCACCAAAGAAACTGTGCATTACAGCCTTCCATGCTGCATCACAGACAGATAAAATCATAGCAGGGTGAAGCCAGATACAAGCAAGAGACAAGGGAGCTCTTGATCCCTGCACAAACTGGAGCAGTCCAGGGAACAAAAACCCCTGTTGGCCACTGAGCGTCAGCCTCGAGTTGTGTGTTTGTACAATTGAAATGAAGAGGCACCAAGGTCACATCCAGGGGAGTCTGTCCTACACCACTTGGATGGCAGGGGGTGGCACTGGAAGAGCTTTAAGGTCCCTTCCAACACAGTTCACTCTGTGATTCCACGGACAGGGCTGTGCTTGCTGTGAGCAAACCCCTCCTGTGCTCATCCCTGGAGCTGCTGTGGTGGTGTGCTCATGTGCTCAGTGCACAAATGTGCTGAACAGCATCCTCCCAGCCTGAGCTTTGGCCACGAGGTGGCATCCCCTGAGCTTCTTTAGCCCAGGAAAAATAAAACTTGCCATCTTTAATAATAACAATAATAATTAAGGGGGGGTGGGGGAGAGGCCTCAAACCCTCCCTGTATTTTCCCAAGTCTGTGACAAAGCAGGATTTGTGAGGAGGCTGCTCCTGCTCTTGCAAACCAATGGTGCTGCTTTCCGAGAGCTGCAAGGGAGACTGAGGGTCAAGTCCCTTTAAAAGAAAAAAAAAAGTGAAATACAGTATTGTGCATCTTGAAATCTGAAACCAAGAAACAGAAGTGCAAGGGAAACAAGGGGGAAAGTCTTGCAATTCCTGAGGACGACTGTTGCAAGTGGAGTTTTAAGGAATACAGTATACACACATACATTTAAAGGTCATTGAATGGCTTTTGTGGAGAAACCCGTGAAATAAAGGAGCCTTGGAAGAAGATATTTTCTTTTTCTCCTCCTCTCTGGATATAATGGCCATTGCAAAGCAAAGCATCTTGAAATTTGCCTTCCAGTGTCTCTTCCTGGCAATTTTTCTGCTCACCTGTGATGGACACGGTGGAAAGAGAGAGAACGGTGGTCCTGCCTGCTATGGAGGCTTTGATCTGTACTTCATCCTGGACAAGTAAGTCAGCTCTACTTTGTTCTTTTTCACGGAGCTCTTTCTCTGGGCATGAGCTGAAACAGCTTTTCCTGACACCAAGGAGGCTTTGCTTGGATTTTGGTTGAGTAGAAGTCACTGTGTCCCCACGGGACCTGTGAGACTCCTCGCTGCTGGCTTTGTTTCTGTGGTGGGTCCAGTGTATGAATCCCTTTGTGCTCTGTAAATCACATTTTACTGATACAGGAGCTTTGCTGTGCAGCTGACCTTGTCCTTTCTCAAAAGAGGAGAAGGGCAGCCCCCTGGAGCTGGGAGCATGAAGGCTCTCACCAAAGTGAGAGGGTTGTTCTTGCAGGCATGAATTAATCCTGCACTGAGAACGTGCTGGAAGCATTGACCCTGCTGGAGCTCTGCTCCTGTTCCCAGGTACCTCCCAGGTAAAAATCCAGCTCTGGAGGGGCTACTCCCTTGGGAAGGGGCTGAATGTGGCTGCTGTGGAGCAAAACAGCTCCAGTGCCTTTTTACAGAGCTTTATTTTCTCCAGCTGAGTCACACTTTCTTTGTTTCGTGGTAATCAAATGCATATTTTCACTGCTCATACTGAAGATAGCTTCCTACCTCACTTTTTCATCACTAATTGTGGCAGTGTCATCTCCTTGGCACTCTAAGTGTGCCTCTTGTTTCAGATGTGGATGGAGCAATGTGAAATTGTGCTGAGCTTTGGAAAGCTTCATTCAAAACAAAACCAAACCAAACAAAATTAAAAAATGCTAGCTAAAATGGTTGTCCTAATTTTTCTGGATTAAGAATAGTTATTTTGATCCAAAGGTTTGGAAATACTGGAGATTATGCCTGCCAGAGCCATGGCACTGACATTATCAACCATAAATTTCAGAGGCAGGAAAGTATTTGCAAGTTGCCAAAAGCACTCACAGATGAAGGTTTCTGCCTGATCCTCTGGAGTGTTTTGCAGTAGCTCCCACATTCCTTTAGTATAAATGACTTGGAATTGCATAACCCCTTAATTCAAAATACTGGGTAAAATGTAAGATTGAGACACTGGCTGTTCCACTGTGCCAGTTGTCCTAATGCTCCCAGGGAAAGAGCTTTTAATTTATTTCTTCAGTGGAAAGATCTGCCTGGCTCCTGCATTTTGCTGTTCAGTTATTAGGTGGAACATCTCTATTGTATGGGGAAAAAGCAATCCCTAAACAAACTCAGAGCATGATTTATACTGCAGGGAGCTTTTGCAAGCTGCATTTCCTTGGAAGTTGAAGCAGAATTGAAGGTTTTTCTCAAATCTGGTGGATGGGCTGTGTTATTTCTCTGAGTTAATGTAACTTTAGCAGGCACTTAATTGCAATTCCAAGCTGTTCTCCTACTGAAATCCATGACTTTCTAGCCTTGCTCAAGGGATTGTGGATTTGGGTAGAAACAGGAGCCTTGTCACAAATTTTACAGCAGGCAGGCTGGCCTCAGTGATCAAGGTCTCCAACAAAAATCCTGTTTTCACTGTTGCAAAGTTCCCATTTCTGGGATTTTTCTGGTGCAGAAATGAACAGGATCTAATGTAAAAATTCCCTTGGTCTCCACTGGAGTTTGGAGGAGAATGGTGGTGTTTGAGCTGTCAGGGAGCACAGTGTGCCATGGACCTGCTTGTTTAGCCTCTGATGAGAGACTTGCAGTGGTGGGGTCAGTTTTCCCATATCCTTTATCTTTAAAACTTTCATGGAAGCATCGAATGGTTTGAGTTGGAAGAGTCTTTAAAGATCACCTGGTTCCACTCCACTGCCATGGGCAGGAACCTTCCTCACACCTTTCATTTCTGAGAGGTGAAGCTGCATTTCCAGAAAAGCTGAGCCTTGTGTAGCCTGGGTTTTCCACCTTCTGTTGTCTGGAGAATGTTCCCCAAGATGCTGCTGAAGTCCAGAATGCAGAGAGGTGATGCCTATAGAGGCCTTCAGGCAAACTATGAAATGATCATTTTAGATTTGGGGCTCATTGGTTTTCTTTGAAATAGATCTAAAAATGATTAGAAATTGCTGAAAGTGATGAAGGACTCTGAAGCAGAAGAGATTCAGACTGTTAAGCCTGAAATGTAATTTCGCTGGTGGAAGGAAGCCATGAAGATATTAAGCAACCTTCTTAGATCAAAGGAGGGATACAAAAACCAACAAACACGGGCTGGAAGCCACCAGCCCAGGAGCCCTGTGCTGACCCTGTGTGTGAGCAGCTCGTGGGGACACTGTGCCCAGTCCTGGTCATAGCTGGCTCTCAATGCCACCAGAAGCCCCTTCAGAGTGACCACGTGAAAGGGGCACGTTCCCATGGGGTGATGCTCCAGCTCCTACAATGTTCTCCTTAGGACACTCCTGCAAACCTGCTGTGAGTTGCTGAGGGGAAAGCAGGTCTCCTCGTGCTGTCTGCAGGCAGCTGCAGGCACAACCCTCTGCGTGGTCAGAGGACCTGCAGCAAAGCTCTCATCTCCCAAGGTCATGAAGGGGAAGAATAAATGCAGGATCCAGCCTTTCAGCACCAACCCTGTCCTGCTACACAGCCTGACATGGATATACCAGAAGCAAAGCCTGAATGGTACCAGGGTCCAGCATCCTCCTCTCTCTGTGCCTTTATCATTCTCAGGGCTCCCACCCAGCTGAGGCAGCAGCAGAGGCCTCTCAGGCTCTGAACCTCAGGCTGCCAGAGTTATTCCAAAGGCATGGAGCTGCTGGAATGAGACCAGAGGAGGCCACAGAGATGCTCCAAGGGCTGGATCCCCTCTGCTCTGGAGCCAAACTGGGAGAGCTGGGGGTGTTCAGCTGGAGAAGGGAAGGGTCCAGGGAGAGCTTGGAGCCCCCTCCAGAGCCTGGAGGGGCTCCAGGAGAGCTGGAGAGGGACTTTTTATGTGGGCAGAGAGTAACAGGACAAGGAGTTACAATGACCAAGGTGGGACTAAGTCCAGGTTTCCACTCAGGGCATGGGCCATAAGGGTGGGATGGAAACAGGCAGACACTGGGCAGGGAGCCCAACCTGCAGGAACTGCTCCTTCCCTGGGAAATGTGGCATCTCCAGCAGAGCCACCACAGGACCTCCCAGAGCTGAGGGAGGTTCTGCTGTCTCACTGGAATTAACACAAGCCTTCAGCAGGGAGTGGTGAAGGTTTCTGCAGAAATGGAATTATGGAATGGTTTGGTTGGAAGGGACCTTAAAGCCCATCCAGACCCACCCCCTGCCCTGGGCAGGGACACCTCCCACTGTCCCAGGGGGCTCCAAGCCCTGTCCAACCTGGCCTTGGGCACTTCCAGGGATGAGGAGTCCACAACTGCTCTGCACAAGAGATTCAAAACCTCCTCTGATCTTCAGTGACCTGCTCAGTGATCCTGCTTGTTCTTCCAGGGTCCCAGGCCTGGATCAGAGCAGGGTGTGCATTTTGTCTGGCTGGCAGGGGCTGCAGGGATGTGCAGGGACGGTTTTTCTCTGTCAGCATGAGGGCTGAGGGATGCCAGCGAGCCAGGGTGGAGGAATTTGTGCATTCTTGTGCCTCTTTGCTTGTTGCCTGGAGGAATGTAATTAACTCCTAAGTCTGCTGAGGGCTTGCAATTGCAGTGAGCCAAGCTAATGTGTGAAATCCTTGCCAGTCAGGACCTGTGGACATGTTTTTTACCCAGTGGAGCATCTAAGGTAACTATCCCTTGGTAAAAAGAATGAGTAAGAGCTCCCTCACAGCCAGGATTAAGTGTGTGCCTACACACTCTGCACTTTATGTGCTGCTTGGTACAAATAACGTCCATGGTTCCTTGTTTATTAGTTGGTTTTTTGCATACCCCCTCCTAACCAAGAAGAGAAGAATGTTCTTGGCCTGTGACTGTGCTTAGAAGCTTGTCCTGCTCTGAACTGGACCTTTCTAAACCCTGTGACCTCAAGTGTTTGGCAGCATCTCTGCTGAGCTGTCTCCTGTGAAGCGTGGCACAAGATAATAGTGTTTCCTCAAAGAATTGCATCACCTCTCAAAGGCCTTTGTGTTATGCAGGGCTTTCAAAATTGCTCCTCAAGTATTTGGAAAGACAAAGGGTGGGGGTTTTTTTTGTCCATTTGAGCTCGATAAAGAGATGCTGCACAACTTCTTGGGTGAACACCACCTCTGAGAGCCACTGGACTTCTTGGAGTTAGTCCAGAACTGAGGAAGTTTAAGGAGATTTTGGATCAACAGCCTCAGACCCAGGTGTCCTCATGTCACTGCAGAGCATGCAACCCATGTGAGGTTTTGGTGTAAGAGTGTGTGGGCTTGGTTCTGTGATTCTTCTTGCTTGTGAGCTGAATAAACCCACGGGCATTCTGAGAAGGTGCAGGGGCAGAAATGGAAAAAAAGGAGCCTAAAAAGTGCAAGAAAGACAAACCCCAGGGAGGTTTGAGTTGCTACAGGTTTGGCTTATGGTGCATCTTGTCCCAGTGAGCAGGAGGAAGCACCTGCTGGAGGGCAGGGCTTTAACCAGAGCCATGTGGAGAGTCTCTCTCTCAGCACTTGCATTCAGTTCAGATGGACAAAGTGCCAGCAGAGTTGACCACAAGAGAATGGTTTGCTTAGGCTTAATTTCCATTTATTGGGCTCTCCTCCAGAGGAGAATTTGGCATCCTCATGATGAGCCTTTTCTTAAATTGCAGCTTTATGGCACCAATCATTCAGCTGCAAAGTGTTGGCTCCCCGACCATGATGTTTCTTTTGGGGATATGAAGACACAACATTTTGTCTCTCCTCACCTTACAGTGGGGCTTTAGAAACACTTGTCCTGCTCAGAGCCCTTGTCCTGCCTCCCAAGGGGCTCCACAGGTGACAAATGTCTTCCAGTGTGTGGCTGCAGAATGACCCAGCTCACACTGAGGAGGTGGGCACTGTAAGATAATGATGCTGCTTTGCAGACTTTCTGCTGGCTGCAGAAGGGTTTGTGCTCTTGGGTTAGTCCATTTTATGCCAAGTGAAGACCATAAGGACTCTGGAGTGTGTTTCAGAAAATGCTTTTTTGTGTATATGAATTTTCCTCAGTGCAGCCCTGGGCATTTCCAGCACAGAAATGAACCCCAAGCTGACTGCTAAAAACTCACGTGGTTTTTTTATGCCTCACCATGTAAAGACAATAAATACTGATTTTCCAGGCCTGTTCTTGGAAATGATTTGGGTATTTGGCGTTGCTGGGACTGGAGTGCCTGTTGCATTCAAGGTCTCAGAGTTATCCCATACATCCCATGGGAATTTGCACCTGGGGTTGGGCTTTGTGTGTGTGTGTCCTCTCAGTTTGCATTCTGGGTGCAGCAGGAGTGCTTGAGAGCAAGCCCTGATCTACCTCACCCTTCATCTGCTGTCACATCACTTTTCCCACTGCCTGGGGGTTAATTACTTGATCAAAACCTTTGCTATTTTAGCCCTGCTTGATACACATTTGTGTGGAGAACAAGTCCTGATTTCAGGTCCTGGTCTGATGGAAGGCAGCCAAGAGTAGTTTAGCACTGGTAGCACTTGCTTATGACCAGTAAGCTCTGGGCAGCCAGGCTGGGGGGGCTGGACCGGGTGTGCAGGGCCTGGGGGAGCCAATTCCTGGCCCTGGGGCTGCACTCTCACATCTGAGGTGGGACAGAGCAGCTCAAGTGCCTTTTTTCCTTCCTGTGAAGTGAAAAACCATCATCTCAAATGTTCATCTTTTCTTCCTCAGGCTGCAGATCAATGAGGTTTCTGTTAAGGCCAGGATGGTTATTTCCCCTATAAATATATCTAATTGTAGTCAATTAATTAAATAAGTGATGACACATTTATTTTCTGACTCTAGGAAGGATTTTTTTTTCCCAATATTAATATTCCAGTGTTCATAGAAGTGTTTATGCCAGAAGGGGCATTTAGTGCTGAAAGATTCTAATTAACCTAATTTTTTCCTGGTTCTTACAACATAAAGAAGAGCAATCCAACCCCATTATAGCCCATGGCTTATTCTCTTGAGGAGCAAAATTAGTTTGTTTTGTCTTTAACTGAAGTGTGAAAGAATTAACCAGAACAGTTGAGACTAAGGTCTTTTTCTTTTCATAGTCTCTGGCATGGTGGAAACATAAGAGAAGTTTAATAATCTGTTCCTCCAGCTGCATGTTATTCTCAGGATACACTTGAGCTGAAAGCTCAGTGTGATGGTTTGGAAGTGTGTGGGTGGGATGAATCTAAAACCCTGCAGAGAGAAGGGCTTCACTCCCACAGTTTATGTGGTTAAGGCTGTGCTAAGGTCCAGCCTAACTGCTCTGTGTCATTGCCAAGGGTAGCCTCCAACACCTGCATGGAGCGAAAATTATTCTTGCTGTTCAAAGCTAAGTAGGAAAAGTCATCCACAGTTTGATCTCTCTTTGCAGGGAGAATATGGGCAGCGAGTGTTGAGCAAAATAAAGTAAATGCCTGTCTGAGCAATGTGTGACAGAGCACAGGCTGGCAAAGCTTGCACAGCAGCAGCACGCTGACATCTCCTGCAATCCTTGTTTCCCCAGGTCAGGGAGTGTCCTGCACCACTGGAATGAAATCTATCACTTCGTGGAACACTTGGCCCGCAAGTTCATAAGGTGAGAGGAGCTCAGAGCCGGGACGGGCAGGGGCTGCTCCCCAGGGGAGGGTCCTTAATGCTCCTCTCAGAGCATCCCAGCTTGCTTCCCCCAAATCTCTGTCCTGTGGGAAAGGGGAGGAGATGAACGGATTGTCCCCTCAAATCCTGCCTGCCCTCCACGGGCTGAAATCTGGGTTTTGTGGGGAAGGAGATGCTGGAGTTCGAGTCTGTGCCTGGAGCATTCGGGCTCTGAATGACTTGAGGCTGGCTGAAGGATCCCTCAGGACAGGGGTGGAATGTGCTATGAGAAACATAATTAGCTTTTCCTTGTCTTTGTGGAGGAATTCATTAAGCCTTTCCTGCTTCAGCCATCCCAGGGTTGTGATGCAAGTGCTCTTCACACATTTTACAAGGATCCCCCGTGTTTTGCCTCTGCTGGGAAGGCTCAGGGCAAAGCACCTTTTCCTTCCTACTCGTGTCCTCATCCTGTTGAGTTGTAACAGGGTTGGGGGTACACACTGAGGGAGCTCTGGACCAGCAAATTAATGTGTATTTTTTCTCTCCTCCAGCCCTCAGCTGAGGATGTCCTTCATTGTTTTTTCAACTAGAGGGACAATTCTGATGAGGTTAACAGAAGACAGGTAAGAAGAGGTTTACAGCTACACAGCAGCTTTTGTGTCCCTTCCCTTTCTTTGCTCAATAATTTCCAGTCCACTGAGAACAGGGTTGTGACACTTTTGTGCTTCTCTGTGTAATTGCTCGAACCACCTGCCCATTGTCATGTCCTCTCGAGGCAAAGGTTGCCTTCTTCATCTCAACTTTTAAATGTCTTCCTGTCAGCTGTTGGGGTTTGAGCTCAAACTGGTTTCACTGGGGGAGTCTGCATTCCACAGAGATTCAGGCTTTGGTCAGAGAACAAGAGGGCTGGTGCCTGTGAAACATCCTTTGGTAGTTCCTTCTGCAGACAAATAGGTGAATGTCCCTTCCCATGAAGGCAGACTTGAAAGCCAGAGGTGACACCCACACTGCTGAGGTGGAGGGGAATGCCATTTCTTTAGAGGTCTGAAGGGATGTCACAGGCAATCAGTGTTTCAGATGCACTGCAAGGCTTGGCATTTTTTGGCACTGGTTTGATTGCCATGGTTCTGAAGCATGTTCCTGTCACCCCTTTGTAGATCCCCAAGTTAATGCCAGTAAAATCTATAGGGTGGATTTTTTTTTATTTTATTCTGACTTCAAGGAGAGCTGGATGAGGTCCTTAAATCTCTCTTGCTTCCTCTGCTAACTTCATTGCCACGTGGAGCAAAAATATATGTAACACATGTGTAGACTCTATAAGTCAGCATGTGTTTTACATATTGGATGTCTGGACTCACATACCAGAGCAGCTCCCATGGAGGAATGGGGAGGAAACTGGCTGCCTTCCTATGGAGCAGTGCACACACACAGCAGCCTTGAGAATGCCACTAAACCCAGCCAGCCCTTCCCTGCAACTCATGCAGCAGCAAGGACAAGGAGAATGAGCCATATTTAACTGGGTGCCAGAGGAAAACCTGTTCTCTGCCTCCTGCTGTGTCCCACCCTGTGAACACCCCCCACTGCAGAGATGTCTCCTCTTGCTGAGGCCCTGAACTAAGAGACTGAAGTGTTTCCCATGTGGAAATGGATTCTGTATTTATCCAGCTGTCCCAGAAATGTTGCCTGGGAACAGGATATTGATATGGTATTAGACTTAAAGCCAACTGACTGGAGAGCTGCTGGTTTTTATTGGGGGGCAGACAAACAAGGTGCTGGTCCTTTAGTTCCCACTGGCCTTTCTTAATGAGGAAGGTGGAATAATTGGAAAACCTCCTCTGCCTTGTCTGTGCCTCTGTGTGCTGTGTCAGCCTCTGAAAGTGAAGTGCTGAGCACTGGGAAAACTCTGTGCAATCTAAAGGGACTGGGCTGATATATTTTAAAGACCTTTGTGGTGTATTCTAAAATTTCAGTGTTAGCCTTTGAAAAACAGCTGTGGCCACAGGAAATGCTCAGTTTCATATTCAGCCTTGCCTTGGTGTGTGCATGGGCAGCTGTGGGGAGCCCAGCTATGGATGGTAGTGTCCAACCAGTGTCTGGCTGGCTTTGGGATATCACAGGGGCACAATGAGTTCTTGAAGGTCTGAGGATTCAGGCTGCAGCAAAAGCAGACAACCTTTTCTTTCTCTCCCTGAGGAGTCTGCTGTGCAGACTGAACAGTGGTAATGCCCTGCTGCAATCAGCCTCACAATGGGAGCTTTCTGTGTGATCAGCAGTTAAAGAGCTCAGGGACAAAACTGATTTCTTGCCTGTCCCTGAGGTCCTGCCTGCAGTGACTTCATCCCTTTCCCATGAAGATTGTGGAGTTTGCTCAGATACACCCCACACACTGCAGGGTTTTAATCTTATATTGAAGACTTCTGGCCTGTGCTTGGCTTCAGGAGTTTGGTGTCCTGCCACTCAGAGGGAACAACAAATGACTCTGTACCCCCTGCACCCTGCAGCTGATCTGTGTCTGTGCCTGGGATCCCTGAAAAAAATTCAAACAAATACCCTGAACCATAAGGAGCTGCTGGGAAAGGCTTCAATCATCAAGTCAGTTTGACCAGGAACTGAGTGTGTAACGTCCCAATAAACTGGGATTGCTGGGATGGTCTGAGACTCTCATTTTTTGGCTGTTTGATTAGGTTTGTTTAGTCAGGTCAGCAAGCACAGGCAAGGAAAGTGAGGCAGGTGCAAACCAGCTGCTGAGGTTTGACCAGGGAGTATTCACGTAGGAAGAAAGGTATGAAATGTTGGACATTGGCCTCGGAGATGCTGCTGTCGTGATGCTTTCCCTGGGCTGTGGCAGCACTGGGAGCACAACAACTGCCCCCCACATCCTTGGAGAGGTACCTGCCCAGACCAACCTCAGCCTGTGCAAACATGGGGTCAACTCTTTCCCCCCCCTCTCTGTGTCTGGCTCTGCCATGCATGTCCTGAGCTGAATCAAAGCTCCTGAGGGGCTGGCTCTTGGGTCTAACAGAGTCCTCCTTCCTTGCAGGGAGCAGATTCGCCAGGGCCTGGAGGAGCTGCAGAAGGTGCTGCCAGGGGGTGACACGTACATGCACGAGGGATTTGAAAGGGTAACTCAGAGCCTTCTCTAGAGCCTCTCACTGGGTGGCAGCTGAACAGAGGAGACAAGCTGTGGGAAGCTGTCAATCCTGCCTGGAGTGGCCCTGGCACAGTTGGGTGGGGGCTGAGGCTGTGGCTCCAACCTGCTGTCACTGGTGGCCACATGGTGCTGTGCAGGTGGCACTGCCTGCTCTGACCTTCTCCTTCTGCATGTGGGTTTTGATAGATTTTACAAGCTCAGGAGTGTCTCTAAGCCTGAACTCCTGCACTCCCTCCCACTTCTGTCCTGTTCAGGACTTTGAGCTCTCTGCCCATTGAAAATGCTGAAGTGTCCTTGTTCATATTGAAAGGTGAACACACAGCAGGAGTTCAAGGGACTGACAGTTTATTTGCAATTGGAGTAGTTGATCTGGAGGTGCTGGGAAATATTGATCAGTGGGCCTGGGATATTTCCCAGAAAGGAAGGTGAATGGGATTTGCAGAGAGCAGAACAGTGGGAGACAACGTTTCAAGAGCCCTGTTCTGTGAAGGTTTCAGGCGTCTGAAGGCAGAGGTGATGTGTGAACTGCAAACCTGACACCCTCATCTTGGTGCAAAGTATTACTGATGCATTGCTAACAATCTTCTGATTTCATTTCAGGCAAGTGAACAGATTTACTATGAAAATGTTCACGGTGAGAGACTTTCCTTGATCCATTGAATGTTTGGTTATTTTCTTCCCCTTTGGATGATAACTTTAACAGATTTGAAATGCAGCTTCACTGTGGGAAGGGTGGGGGTGGCTGCTATTCCTGCAGGAATGCAGAGCTGGTCAGGGCAGTGCTCCTAAAAGGGAAGAAGAAGTGATGGAGCCTTAAGGAGCCAGAGTGGGAATGAAAAACCCTCTGGATTTCTTGAATTGGGATCATTAACAAAATCAGGAACTAACTAGAGACAAATTGGGAGCATTAACAAAATCAGGAACTAACTAGAGACAAATTGCATTGAGGTTTTTTGGGGGCTGCAGTCTGATCTACTGGTCTGAAATGCTGGAATAGTTATAGGGGGCTGTCAAGTAAAACCATTGGCACCTCAAATGATTGTTATATAAAGCTGGTATTGAAGGCAGGTGGAAAACTGTGGAGAAATTTGTGTCTTCTCAAAACTGGTTGTCTGGAGGGAGGGAGGGACTTGATAATTGTTGTGTCTGGCTCTCCAAGTGTGCTAACAGAACTCCAGCAGAATATTTTCTAGGGTAGTTTAACAACTAGAACCCAAAGCAAGGGACTGACCAAGCTTGTGTATTCAGGTTACAGGACTGCCAGTGTCATCATTGCCCTGACAGATGGGGAACTCCACGAAGACCTGTTCTTCTACTCGGAGAGGGAGGTGAGTGTCTCACACATTGCTGTTCAGGGAGGCAGTGAGATGTCTGGGCTTGTTGCTTTCAAGGCAAATGATAAAGAAAACCTTTTTCCCAGGGACAAAACTCCACTTTGGTGCTCTTTGTATGAATCTTAAAGATAAGCATTAAGAGCAGCAACACTTCTGACTCATCACAGCTGAGATTGCTCGTGGGGAAGGAGAGGAGTTTAAACTTCCAGTTAAAAATAAACACTGGGGGAAGGAATGGTTCACAGCTGAGAAGTTTCAGTATTGACTGGATTGCTCTGGGAAATACCTGGACCTTCTCACTTTCACTTTTCTTCTCTCCCAAAAAGCAAAGACTGCAGAAAGGGGATGGCTTTTGTTCCTGTGACCTGTGACAGCAGAAAACCTCTCAGATGATCGAATCCAAAATTTCCACAAATGTTTCCGAGGTTCAAGCCTATAACCTCAACATCCTCATTAAATTAGTGAACTATGCCAAATGTTAGATAAACAGAAGGGTGAGCACTGAAAGCTTCCTGCTCAGTGTCCCTCCTGCTGCCCCTTGGACAGTCCTCCCTCAACAGTTTGCACTTGTCAGTCCAACACATTAGGATGACTTAAACTTGGAAGATGGTTTTTCTGCACAAATTTGTTGTGGACAGGATTTTTCCTCTCAGTCTGTCCAAAGTGCAGCACCAAATCCAACAACAACAAACGGGATGGTTTTGTAGAGTGAAACCAATATTGCTGCAGCACAAACAAGGGCACTCAATCTGCAGTTCCCCTCCTTGCTGTTCAGCTCCTTTTCTTGCCCCCTGGAATCAAAAACCCACAAGAAAAACAAGTTTGTTTTTGGAGGTGAAGGAACAAGTGGAAAGGTCGAAGTGTTACATTTGCTTTGGGCTGGGGAGGAACAGTCAGGGGTGGTGGATGTTGATTCTGAACTCCAGACAGTGGGAGCTCTTCAGTTGTTTGGGTTGAAGCTTCCCAGTGTGAAACTGGGATGATGTTTCTCTGCTAAAGCACTTTGGTGTTGATCAGCTTGAACTGCTGCAGTCTTCTGACACCTCTGACCTGCTGCCCTCTCTTCTGGGAAGGGGTTTTTGGTCTGGGCAGGTGCTCTTGTAATAATGAAAAATGATCATATGACTGAAATTGCACTTAAACATCTGGAGCATTTGCCTTTGGAATTGTAAATGCAACTTCACCTTCTGTGAAATAGCCTGGGAAAATCAAGCCTGTGGATGTCCCCCTTTAGCTCAGGATGCTGTGTAAGCAGAGGGAGAGAGACAGTTCTGTGGCAGGTGGGATGGGATGGGATGGGATGGGATAGAATGGAATGGAATGGAATGGAATGGAATGGAATGGAATGGAATGGAATGGAATGGAATGGAGTGGAAGGGAATGGGATGGGATGGAGTGGGATGGAATGGAATGAAATGGATGGAATGGAATGGGATGGAATGGAGTGGAATGGAATGGAGTGGAATGGAATGGAATGTCTCCCACCTATGGATATCAGAAGTCCAGGCACATGTGTCTGAAACAGAAAACAGCAAAACGTGTTAGGTTGCTGTTATCCAGGGATGTGCCCTAAATGATGGAAAGAGAATTAATTTAGTCTGTCTCACATCTTGGGGGAAGCTGGAGTCTCTAGGAAGGTAGAGTAACTGGGTTTAAAACCCCACCACATATCTTGGGGCTTGCTGTACTAAACAATACCCTCTCCAGCAGATCAAACCTGACTTCAGAGAATAAGGAAGGAAAGCTTTCAAAGCTCCCCTTTGACAAAGAAGGACTCAGTTTATGGTTCAGACATTTCAGAAAGCTCCATCCCACCACGGTTGCATCCTTGTCATCCTGCTTTCCCTCCTTCCAGGCCAATCGGTCCCGTGACCTGGGAGCCACAGTGTACTGTGTGGGTGTGAAGGACTTCAACGAGACCCAGGTAAAGGAGGCACTCGTGTTGCCCGAGGTGCTTGGCTGAACATGCTCACACACTCCTGAGTCTCTTTGTCAAGGTTCTCCTCTGGTTTTCCTCTCCCCCTGTTGGCTGTGACAGCCCTGAAGTGGCTGTTGGGTTTAAGTCCTTTTTTGTCTCAACCTCCAGCTGTGGAGAGCTGACCCTCTGTCCCAGATCCTCTTGGATCTCCTTGGTGGACAAAGGCAGCTGATAAAAAGCATGAGGAGTAGCAAATTGCCTGGCTTGAGGAGGATGTTGTGGGGGCATTTTTTCTTCATCCAACTCTTGCCATAGAACAGTTTCAGTCCAGCCTTTCTTTTAGGGGAAAACCATGCTGCAAAAAGCAAACACCTTCATTAGTCACACTAACATGTCATAGTGATTTGTCTGGCTTCTGAATTTGTCATATGAATGTTAGTGTGCCCATGAATTATATTTCACACACTAACAGCTGGCATTTTTCTCACATGAGTGAAACACTTGCACAGCCCCAAAGTGCTGCTTGAAAGACTTTTCCCAGGTTTTCATCTTTCAAAAAAGGGAGTCAAACCAAACTTGGTTTAGAAGAAGCTCCTTTGAACCAATCCCAAAGGCTGGTGCAACCCAGAGCAAGTCATAGAAAAAGGAATAAAACTGGCAAAGAGACCACAGATCTAAAGCAGCAGACCTCAGACAGCTGCCACTTGAAGACATTGAAATGCTGAAGAAATTAGTAGGAATTAGGTGACTGTGCCTGAAGTCCCAGAATGGACCAAGAGCAGGACCACGGGGAGAGTGAGTTGAGGAAACTAAACATCCAGGTTTGCAGAGGCTTCTGCAGCTCAGCCAACAAGGAATGAGCTGCTTTACTGCCCCTCTTGGAGCAGGCAGGGGAAAGTTGCCTGGATTGTTTCTCTGGATGCAAACCAGGAGGTTGGCAGCTGGAGGAGTGGGAGTTCTGAGTGACAGCAGCTGGAAAGGTGGAACCCATGGGGTTTGGGGAGGAATGTGTGGCTGCTCTGCTGCCTCCAGCTTGCAGTGCTACAGGAAACTCCAGAGAGGCCTTCTGGGCTGGTGTTACCTCTGCCAGGGCAGAGAGTTACTGGAACAAACGTTGGCCTTGCAGCAGTAAGACTTGAGTCTGCTCCAGCAGATGCATGGAGAGCTCATTACTGCTGAGCTGGGCTTGGATTTTTGCCTTAACCCTCGGCGTGCCATTGGCATCTGAGCCTGCATGAAGCTCTTTGCAGGTGATGTCCTGGTTCCCTTCACCTTCCACCACCTCAGGAAGGTCCCTCTTCCTTGTCGTGGAGGTTTCTGGATGCTGCTCTGATGCCTTTTAACCTCCACTTGGAAAACACCTCCTGTCAGCTCCCTGCTTTCTGGCTCTCTAGTGGCTGAGTGTAGGACCAACAGTCAGATCTGTCCTGACAGGGAAGGTGCATCAGGGCTCTATATCAAGGTGGGGTACAATTTCATAAAACCATAGGGTCACTAAGGTTGAAAAAGACCTCCAAGTCCAACCTTTGGCAGAACACGTTTTTGTTAGCCTTCTCTGTGTGTGAAAACACTGAATCATTTTGCTCAGTTCCCTGGTTTCAGTGATGTCTGTGCCCAAGTGTTTTGCTGCCTGTGCTGATGCTATGGCCTTGGCTGGGGAGTTGCTGCACGGGGTGGTTGCAACATGTGGGAGACAGTTTTTTGCACTGCAAGCTCTGGGCACCAGTGAAAGCCATGTCCTGTCTTGCCTTCAAAGTTAAAGCCCTTTTCTGATCCCTGATACAGAGCTTTCTAAAACCAACCCAGCTAAAGAGCTTAACTTTTCACTGCACTAGCAACCCACACAGAGTGCTCGAGTGTTTGAGCTTTTTCTTTGCAAGTGGGTGAGTCTGGAGAAGTCTTAATTTCCTGCCTGCTGGCTAATTGATGTCATTCTTTGCCTTTCTGCTTCGTTTGCTCTCCCTGCCCTGTCAGCTGGCTCGGATTGCAGACAGCAGAGACCACGTCTTCCCAGTGAACGATGGCTTTGAAGCCCTTCAGGGGATCATAGACTCTGTAAGTATTTTGAATCACATGTTTGCAGTTTGGTTTTTTCCCTGTGTTCACAAGAACCTGCTGAAAAAAAAATCCCTCAATCACTTGGCCCGAGGGATTTACCTTTGTGTTTGCTAAAATCACTGCTTGAAGGTCGACTTTATCAGCTGGCCCCAACACAGCAGCTCTGAGCCCAAGTATTCCCTTTGCCTGAGCCCTTCCTTGGTAGGAAAGAACTGACTGAATGGATGAGGCACAGTTTGTGACAGGGCTGCCACAGACAGGGACAGCAGGGCTGTGTTGGAACCCCTCCTATGCATATTATAAATATATATATATATTTTTTGGGCACTCTTGGATCTCCATTTTCCTGCTGGATTGGCATCCATCCTGTCCTGGTGGATGTGCTGCACTGCTCACCTGTTGGAATGAGGAAGGCACCAAAAGCCCCAAACCTTTGCTTTTGTAGGACAAAATCCCCAAACCTCTGCTTCCCACACTCAGCCTGGCAGATGGGCTATTTTTTTTCCTGCCCAGACTGAGATTTCCCCATTCCCAGTCCCTCAAGGGATTGGGTGCAGCCTGTGAGAGCTGGCCCACTTTGAATGGCTGGGCTAGTTAGATTGCTTCCCATGGCTACAGAGGATGGGAAATCCTTCTGCATGCATGTGTGTTCTTAATTTTGGAGGCTGTTCAGCTGATAAAACCCAGATGAAAAGAAAGATGTGGAGCTGGGGAGGGAGGATTCACCAGGGGGGTCTCACATTTCTCTGTTTGCAGTGGTTACACTCGATTTTCACAGGGTAATACAGAGAAAAGCCTTTCCCTCAACACAGACTCAGTTTTCCCTGGTGCTCTTGCATGGAGATGGAATACAATCCCTTGCTTATTGGTTTTCCTGGCACTGTCTCAGTGTGGCTCCAGTGCCTGAGCTCTCTTGGACAGTCAGGTGTTGCATGTCACTTCAGAAATGAACAGCACAAGAGGAGCCACTCTGCTCCCCAGCCCTGCATTCCCTCTGCAGCTGCTTCCAATGAATTCCAGCAGCAGCTCTGACTCCCTCTCCAGCTGCACTGAGCAGAATGGGAAGGCTCCAGCCTTCAGGAACCCAGTCAGGAGCTGCTTCAGCCGAGCTGCCTGCTGCAAGGTTCCCCAGCCTCGGGAAGGAGGGTCACAAGGAAGTGCAACTGTACAGTAACAAATCCATGACCTGAGCCTTTGGATCTGAATGGAGCCTTTGCAGCAGGCTGGGGAGAAGGGAAGTGGGTTTGTGTGTAGAAGGAGGGCATTAATCACTCTGTAGGATAACAAACAATCTGTAGATTCCTGTTCTAGCCAGAAAAACGAAGCCTCTCATTCCTTCTTCTCTTGTCCTTCCCAAAAGCACCCCTGTGCTTGGAGCTAGCAAAGCATTCGTGGTCACAGGGAGCGTGGCAATGGGGAAAGGGCCCTGGATTTGGAAGGTTCCTTCAATTGCTGTGTAAGAGTTGGCACGGGGAGGATGCTCAGACAGGTAGAGGGGATGGATTAGGCTACAGCCTGACGACCCTGAAAGGGGAGCTGAAGGGGTTCTGTGCACTCTGGGGTTTGGTCCTTTCTCTCCCTTGAGTTCCAATGTGACTTTTTTATTGAGCAAACCAATTGCTTTGTCTTTGTGACTTCAGCTTCCCCATGTTTAAAGAAGATTTCAAGTTTGTCGGGGGGGACAGTCTGGTAGAGAAGCAGATTGGCTGATTGCTGCAGACTGGGGAGAAGCTGAAGTCATTTGTTCAATTTTCCTTTGCTGTGAAAAAAATTCTGCAGATCATAACCTGTCCATTTGAAGCACATGGAGCAAGCCTTGGAAGGGAAACCTGAAAGTCAGTGTCTTCTGCTCAGTGTGTCCCTGGTAGGAGTGCTGGAGGCAAGGGACACGAGGCAACATGAAAGTCAGGGTGGGCTCCTGTCCCTGCTTTGCTTTGAGCCTGTAACAGAGGCTGGCTGAGGAGCAGCCACTTGGAACAGGAGGACTCCCTGATCCTTGGCTCGTGTTAAATGGTGGCACCAGCCTGGAACTTATCTCAGAGGTGTCATTACCTTGAATGGGGGAGAGAGATGAGAGAGGTTAATTCCTTTGCAAGATATTCTGAGTCTGTCTTCTGTCCAAGCCAGACTTTCTGCACAGAGCAAAGACAGAGTTGACAGCTGGAGCCTCTTGGCTTCCCCACCTGAAGCAGAGGATGTGAACCCCCAGTGCACAGTGTTTCTCCTTAGTTTGAATGGTATATGGTTGTGCTTTCTACTTCTCTCTTCCCCCAAATGCATCTTTAAGAAGGACTTAAATGTATTTATTTTACTTAGCTCATGTAGATATTATTGGAGAGGAAACACTTCATAAATAAATGGCTGGTTTATAATTGGCAACAGACTTTGGTATCCAGTAATTGAACAGAGCTTGCTAATGAGTACCTGGCCCCAGACTGCAGGTCATTCCCACTCATACTAATTAGGCAGTAACCTTCTATTACACTTCAGCATCCTGTCTGCTAATTAGAATTCCCAAATTTGGTAAAAAAAACTGAGTAAGAAATATGCAGCTGCTGTGGTGAAGTCATCTGTCTGTGTGCTTGTGGAGCAGGACACAGAGGGAAAGCTTCCAGCAGCTGCAGAATCTCACTCCCCTCGTTCCCTTTGTTTCCAGAAGGACCCAGGTGACCTTCTGGGCCTCACCTGGCAGGAAGGGAAATTAGTCACAGGTCGTGCCAAAATCAGTTCTCTGCTGACAGGGATAACTGTGGCACACAAAGCCAGGCTCCCAAGGGATGTGCTGTGTTCTGACTCTGCCATGTCAGCAAACAGGAGCCAGGGACCCTCCCAGAGCCTGTGAGAGGCTGGAGCCCAGTTCCCTGGAGCCCAGGAGGAGCCTGCCTTGGCAGAGGGAGCTGCTCACTGAGTGCTCTGCCAGAGACAGGGGGGTGTCCCCTCCCCAGGACTGGGCACTGCTCCACACACTTCCCACGTGGGTGCCCAGGCCAGGCTGCCTGAGCCCTGCAGGGAGCTCCCAAGTCTCCCAGAGCTGTGCTGGCTCTCCCTGTGGAACTGGGGCTGTGGAGTCTGTTCTCCCAGGCAGATTGAAGGGCCCTCCATCACCACCCTTCCATGGGATTTGCTTCCCAGCCCCCCAGGGCTGTGCACCCCTCAGGAGACAGAGACCTGATGAAATCTTCTACAGTGAAGATGCTGAAGTCCTTTCTGAATGTATTTTTTCATGAGACATAAAGGAATGTTTTTGCAACAGTTATTGCTGCCTGATTTTCCCTTTAGGTTAGGGTGGGTGCTTGGAGCATTGGAAACTTCATCTGAATCAAAATAAATATTGCAGTTGGCATTGTAAAAAGCCACTGAGGCCAGTTTTTTTGTAGTCATGTAAAGGGATTGGACTGGACTGGGAGATCTGCATCATCTACTTGAGACACCTGCTATTCCCCCCCCTCCATCCATGCTGGCTGACAGCAGGAGTGTTTGCAAATAGCTCAGTAGAAGTCCTGAACCTCAAACTTCATCATGTGAGGGTTTACTTGATTCAAAAAGAAAAGTACTGATTGTTTTTTACATTCTTCATGTTTTTCTTTACTCTGTCTTTCAAATTCTTTCAGTGCTTCTCAGTTCTGTTCTCAGCTGTTGACTTTCTCTTTTCTTCCACTTGACAGTTCCTGTATAACCTTGTTCCTGCAAATCTCTCTCCTCACCTGCCACCAGCTCAGATGGTCCCTCCTCCTTCAGACCCTTGGCACTACTCTCAGTCTCTACCAGCCCTGCTTCTGAGTAAATCAAACTTCTCTTTAATAAATCCTGGCTCTGTGGGCACCTTTTGCAATTAGATAATTAAGGCAGAGAGCCCTGATTTTGGAGGAAAAAAAAAAGTTATCTTTTTCTTACAGAATTTCTTGTGTTGGTTGCTGTGCTCTCCTTACAGATGTTTCAATTTAAAGTTGGGAATAATTTTCATGTTGGCTTTGAGTCATGATGCTTGGCTGACATTTACTTGCCTCTTGGAGCTGACCTGAATTTTGGGCAGTGTTGCCTCGTGCAGGGGCTGCTCAGCTGGGGCCAAACCCCTCCAGCTCCTGCTCCTGCTCCTGCTCCTGCTCTGTCCCTGGCACAGCTTTGCTGGGCACTGAAGGGTTGGAGTTGGCCTTCAGAGCAGGGCAAAGGCTGCAAAGAGCAGCTTGAGCAGTTCCAGCATCATATGGGGATAAACAGAGTGCAGCTCCAGCCTGTTCCTCGTGCTTGGCCAAGCCTGAGCCAAAGGGTTTGTGTAAATCACTGTCAGCACCTGCAGTGGGTAAAGACAGTGATAACCCTTCCAAATTTGGGGTTGGGTTGAGTGAAGAACAGTGGTCTGTGCCTTTGATTTGAAGTCACAGAGCAGCCTTGAGGACACCCTCAGGTTTGCACTCACAGCCCAAGTTAAGAGCATAAGAAATCATAACCCCTGTGCTGAGACTTGAGAAATGGCTCCGTGGGGGTTGCTGGCATGTTTCGATGCAAGGCTGAGCAGCTTCTCAAACTTGTGATGCTTTAATTGGGGTGTTGGGCTCCAGAATAACTTTGGAGTGGGAGGTGTGGCTGCAGAGGGAGGGCAGTGATGGTCCTCCATGCAGAGGCTCCAGAATAACTTGCACTGGGGACTGGGATTGAACTGGGAGGGTGGAGAGCTTGGTGTCCATCACCTTCAACCAGCAGGAGCTCAAGAGCAGCGATGGCCCCAGGTTGGGTGGGTCACAGTGAAAAGCTGAGCTTGGGCCCTGAATGCAAAGCTGGGTTAAGCATTGCCATGGGGAGGACTCCCCTCACTCACACTTCCAGGGCTGTGTGTCTGTACAAACAAGGCTCAGGCACTTCATGAGCTTTTGTCTTTCTTTTAGATTTTGAAGAAGTCCTGTATAGAAATCCTGGCAGCAGAGCCTTCCAGTATTTGTGCAGGGGGTAAGTGTAAGTGGGGGCACAGTCCTTCATGTCCCCTAAAACACAACTTTCAACCCATCTCCAGTTGCTGGAAAGTGCAGAAGTCACTGATGACCTGGAGCTAATTTTTTCTTTGCTGGTGAATTTTTTCTTCACCTTAGGGTAGTTTGCACATCTCCCCCTTCTACCAAACGATGTCAAATGGGATTTTCTTGGAGAAAAGTCTAAATGTGACAGTTTTGCTTGAATGTTCTTCTGTCTAAGCAGTCTGTTCTGATGCAGCCTGTGCCAGACTTGAAGTAGATACACTACAAAATTACAAACCAAATCAGGAAATAAGCCTTTTATTTGGTTTAGAGTTTTTCAAATTCATCACCTCAGAGGACTGTTGAGGCAAGTGCTTCAGAAACTATCAGGAAAATCAGATGAGCACAGTTGGCTGTGAAGTCTTCGAATAATCTTTGACCATTTCCCAGGCATTTAGGGGTGATGCAGTGACTGAGGCCACTCTGGCACTGCTGAGTGGTCCCAGGCAGTGCAGGAATGCATCTCATCATTCTGAAGTGGCAGATTCTGGATGATTTGGCTTTGCAGGGTGAACTGTGCAGTTCATTTCAGCCCCCAAGCAGAGCCAGGGTCCCCATGGCCCAGCTGACATCACTGATATGCTGCTCTTTGACTGCACTTGAACTCTCATCCCCCAGCAGTTGAGACTTCTGTGATTTCTCTTAAGGATTCAGCAGCCCTCACACTGCAGAGCAGAGCTCCTGTCCCCCCTCCCTGCTCTTCCCAAACGCTCTCAGACAGCACACAATGGGCCTGTGAGCAGCTTCCCTGGCTGCATGAGCTGGGATGATTTGCAGCTTGGCTGGAAACGAGTGGGACCTGGAGGAGAGCCCAGATTCCAGAGCAAAGCTGCTTTTTTTTTTTATTTTTTGACAAGTACAGTGTGCAGGTCCTTAAGGGAGGTGGAAGAAGGTGGGGACTGTAAAATGCAAAGGGGAAGGATCTGAACCTGCAAAAAACTCGGTTCCCTGTTGCTCCTGGGGATTCTAAACCCAAGGGGGGGGGGGGGGGGGTGTCCCTGATGCACTGAGTTACTCCTGCCTTGCCTTGGGCAGTGAAACATTTCGTGTTCAAATCACATTCCCCAGCCAACCTCGAGTGGAGATGAGCTGAGTGCCTCTCCCAGAGAGTCACAGCAATTGTGGGGGCTGTTTGCAGCAGAGCTGGAGTCCCTGTGCCTGCTGCCAGGGCTGCTCTGGGGCTGAGCCAAAATGTGAGAGTCGTGAGCTGTGCTTTCCTTGGGGCTGCTGGGAGTCCACAAACCTTCCCCAGCACTAGGTTCAAGTCGTTGGAATATCAAGGGACGGTAGAGAGAGCTCTCAGAGAGACCAGAGACTAAAAAATCCAATCTGTTGATGAAAATGCCTGTCTTTGTATGGAAATGAGTCCAGCCAAGGCCTCGTGGTCCTTGTACAATAGTAGGACAGGATGTGACAAAACTCAGGGCAACTTTTTCTGTGATAACCTGGGAAAGTAAGACTGCAATTTCTCCAAATTATCTATCACTAGAAGGTATTTTTTTCCTTTCCACTGAAAGATACTTCTGCCTTTTTTAACCCAAAACTTTCTGCCAATTCAAATGGCCACCCAGGGAGGGGAAAGCTCAGTGCCCCTGAAGCCCCATGTTTCCACTGCAGCTCAGTTCAGATGTTTCTGTAGAGAATTGTTTCCCATTTCTAAAAACTCAAGTCGAAATTAGGTGGGGAAAGAGAGTGGAAGTCACATTATCAACAGTTTTTTAAACTCAACTGTTAAATGCAAATTTTAGCAAGTGAGATGTGCCTTGTGTGAATGGCCCTGCCCTGTGCCAACACCCCCTGTGTGTGTTTGTCCCTGCAGAGTCCTTCCAGGTGGTGGTCAGGGGCAATGGATTCCGGCACGCCCGAAACGTGGACAGGGTGCTCTGCAGCTTCAGGATCAACGACACCCTCACCCTCAGTGAGTGCTTCCCCTTCTTTCACTCTGCCCTGGGCTCCTCTCAACAGGCTGCACTGGCCAACTCCTGTGCCACCAAGCAGAAAGCTTGGCTGGCTGTGTGTGCCAGGTGTGCTGAGTGTGGGGCACGTCCAGAGCAGATGCTGGAGGGCTCTGGAGCAAGGCATTCGTCCCTTTGGACACCCCCAAGCCTTCACAGAGTCGGGAATGTCATCCACCAGCTTTGCACTGATCTGTCTTTGCACTTTCCTGTCTGTGGAGACACAAAGCCACCCAGTGGTGCCAATGGGAGGGACTGGTGACCCGGTGGTGAGGGTGTGAGGAGGAAGGCTCTTTATTCTCTCTGTGTGCTGACTGCTTGTCTGGCTGAGTCATCTTTTATGGTGTCTGCCATTCCACAGCAGCTTTCAGGAAAGATCAGCTTATCTTAATGCAGCCCCTGGCTATTTTTGATTTGAAAGCTGTCTTCCTGTGCCCCCAAAACAACTGTGGGAAATGAGGACAAAGCCCCTGCTGCACTCACGGTGCCCTGGGTTGATGCAGAGGTGCAAAGCCAGCCCACTCCCCTTGGCACTGCACCAAGACCTCCCTGCGTGTCCTGAGCTGTGACGTGGCCACAAACCCAAGTCCTGGGTTCAACCAACCCCTTGACTGAGGGGATTCAGCAGCTGCTCATCACTGTCCCCAAACCCTGGTGGGACTGGGTTTAAGCTGCTCTGTGAGAGATGTCCCAGAGCCTGCAGCCCCAACCTGCTGCTCCATGTGCACCCAGCTGCAAACAGCCCACCAGGAGGGTCAACTCACTGAGGACCTGATGGGGCTTGGATAGCCCTGCAGCCCTTGTTTGCCTGAAGCCTCTCTGCCTCTGATTGTATCAGGGAAGGAGGTATTTCACAGATAACACTAAGCCAACAGTTCCTGAAACCCTAAATTATCCCAGATGAGATGCAGTGAGCACAGCTAGGACGTGCTGAGGTTAAAGGCATGAGCTAATGGGGTTTTATTGGGATTGTTGGCAGAGGAAAGTGGCAGGTGAAGAGAGCAGCAACTCCTAATGTTCATAGTTAGGGGATAAAAAAGGAACATCTGTAGAAACCATGAGGAATATTTGGCTGAGCAGAGCTGTAATCAGATGCATGTTCAGCAGCAGGGTGTTCCTGCCAGCACAGGACCTGGGAGGATTGGTTTCTGCCTGCACAGAGTTAAAAGTGATTATCCAGGGCAGTGACTTATGATTGCTCTGTGGTGCTAAAATGTCTGTGTCTGCCCAGACTGTGCAGGATCCAGCAAAGACAGCTCTGGGCAGGGAGGTGAGCTCTGTCCTGGGCAATTTAAAACTGAACAGGGAGGTGAAAGGCTGGTGAAGAACCAGCAGGCACCACAGCAGAGCTGGGGCTTGGTCTGCTGCGTTCCAGTGGATGCTCTGGATGCTTGGCCAGACCCATCCTTTGCACACACTGGCCTGGTTTTTCTTTTTTCAGACACTGGGAGCAGGACTGTGCTAGGAACCAGCAGCAAATGAGATGTATGGGGAACTGTATCCCCAAACTAATGTCTTCTACAAACTGTCATCTGTTTTTAAAGCCTACCAGATTGCTCCATTTTCCCCATCTTTCTTTTCTTTTCCTGGCAGCACAGTTCTTTTCTTGTGATATCTTCTTTAGTTGCTTGAAGCCTGATCCACTCTTAGCACAGGAATGTCTTGCTTTGCAGTTCCACTCTCTAACCCCTGATTTCCCTGCTTGATCACATCACTTTTACCCTCCACTGAATCTTTTTATTTTCTAATAGCAGCTCTTCTCTCTTTCCACTGTGGCATTAGAGAATGTCCATCACTGTGTGCAGATTCTGCCAGGTGTTTTGGGAAGTGTGACCTCTAGGAGGGACACAATACATGGCCTGATATTTCCTAGGTGAGCACATGCACCAAGGTGA
The DNA here is from genome assembly GCA_013399895.1 of Serilophus lunatus. Lineage (NCBI taxonomy): Eukaryota > Metazoa > Chordata > Aves > Passeriformes > Eurylaimidae > Serilophus > Serilophus lunatus. Next base: position 196,902 of record VXBA01001111.1, on the reverse strand, counting down.
GCTTGGCATCCTATTTTGTGGGGTAGCCCAAGAGTGCAAACCCAGAAGAAAAGGTCACACTTCCCTCAAATGCTCTCCCAGCCTCCAACAAATTTGCAGTGTCAGAACCTTGACCACAGGGTTCCTGTGCCTTCACCTCCAGCCTCCTCTGCAGCTGCCCAGGCTGAGAGTAGGGGAGCAGGAAACCTGGGCTGGGAGGAGGAGGAGGAGGAGGAGGAGGAGGAGGATCTCTGTGCAGTGGGAGGGCTTTGCCAGGCTCCCCCAGTGACCCTGTGAGCTGCTGGGGGACCAGGAGGTCTCTCAGTGACCCCAGTAAATGAGAGTATGGGGGCAGCTCTGGGGCTGCAGTGGAGCTGCTGCAGGATGGCCCAGGATTGATTCCTGCTGGGAGGGACCTGTTGCAGTGCAGCACGTGCTGCTCCTGAGCTGCCACTTGGGAGCAGGAGCAAATTCGTGGTGGGGTGCTCTGCCAGGTTGTGTTTGTAGCTCTGCCAGGTTCTGTTTGTAGCCTTGGAGCTGTGATTGCTCATTTAACAGTTGTTTGCTCAGCACATGAACCCATCAGAGGAAAAGCTACTCCTTCCAAGTCCCTTCCCTCCATCCAGAGGCTCTTATGGATGTGATATCACTGCTCTGTGCTTATCTGCCTGTTCCCCATCCCCTAACTCTGCTCCCAATGGCTTTGGCATTCAGAGCTCATGTGTCCCTACACAAAGCAGAGCAATTACAGCCTGATCTCAATGTGGTTTTCATTACAGCATTAACAAAACAGTTTTTATTTATGGGCCTCTCTCGTAAGCAGTTTCTCTTGCTCAGAGACTGTTCCAGTGTCTTCCTGCACTCCCAGCTCCCCACAAAATGGGATTGAAATACAAACTTCGCTTTCAGAGCTGTCCCAAAGAGTGGCATGAGAGGAGGAGCCAGCCAGGAGGAACAGGGGCTGTAAGTGGGGCAGAGATTTAGGGAGGTATTTTGGCTCATCTGAGGTGACAAATGACAAAGGAAATGCTCAGGATGACTCGAGGCTGCCCATTTCAAGAGGGATGGGATACAGAGAACAGCCCTCTTGGTACAAGTGCTCCTGAGGGAGTCCTGTGTGGGAGCAGTGAGTTTCCCACTGGGCTGTTCTGGGCTCACAGACCTGCAGAAACAGGAGACTAGAGCAAAGTATGTGCTTTGGTTGAATGCAAATCACAAACACAGAGATAGCAGAAGGAAATCGTTGGTCTGTGATATATGGGAAGCTTGGCAAAGAGCTTTTTCAGCCTTTTCTGGACTAAAATACTGCTGATATTGTGATTTCAGCAATCAGCACTTGCAGTGGCAGTTTGGAAACGTTGGGCTTTCCTAAACCCCTCTGGAAGGGATCCCTGCAGTGAGATTTCAGTGCAGCAGCTGGTTCTTGGATGAACCATTAACCAAAGAGAAGGCTGCTCATTCTGGCCTGATTATATGGCTGAAAAAAAGTGCTGCTCTCTGTCTGGTCACCTCCTTTGGGTTCTTGTACCCCTCTTTCACTGAGGTTTCTCTTAAAGCATGATATATATATTGAGGCTTTTATTATTATGTTTGGGAAGCATTCCAAGTCCTGGCTTGCCAAGAGGCTGCACCCTGCTGATGGCACAGGAAATTATCCCTGGGATGATAGATTTTACAGGCTACAGATAGCTGTTGAGGTGTAGGAATGCTGAGTTACAGGAATCTGAGCAGTGCCAAGCACCTTGTTGAACACACAGAAAAGGGATGGGTTTTTTTTGTGAGAGGCTGTTCCTCCTCCATTTGTGCCCATTGCTCTGAATGGCTCAGGGCTGAGTGATTCCTGCACCATCCCCCTGAGCCAAGAACTGACACTGCATCCAGGGCAGGATGCACTCAGCTGTGCCCTGCCTTCCCCAGCCCTGCCACCAGCACTGGCAGCTGGCCAAGCCACAACATCCAGGCCAAACCAACAACTCCAGCTCCAGGAGATCTGGGAGCACCCAGGCCCATCTCTCACTGCACTGGGATGCAGCCACGAGAAGCATCCTTCTCCCCAAGGCATCCTGCAGGTTCCCATGCAGGAGCAGAAGGGAAGAGTTGTTGTGTTTGGTTTCCCCCTGTGTGAGTTTTCCAGGAAGGAGTCAGATGGCCAGAGTTATGCAAACCAAATGGAGCTTCTTTTGTTTAAAGCAAAGGAAAATAAGTCACTCATTTTTGTGGTGAAAGACAAACATTCTCCAAACAAACTAATCTCTCCCTGTAGCCATCCTGGCCAGCCCTGAGCTCCCTCCTGGGACTTTGAGGCTGATAAACTTTCTAGAGAGGCATGGACTGCTGCTAGTTGGGAGTGGGAAGGGAGAGAAAGAGAAACAAAAACCCAATAAGATCTAAGTAAAAGGCCTTGCAAGATGAAGCAGCTTTTGTTTTAGTGAATGCTGGCACAGGGAAGCCTTTGGCCTTGGCTGCCAGAGTTAGCAAAGGACAAAACAAGACATTGGTCTTCATTTTCTTGGCTGTTTGCACGGAGACAATGTCATAAATTTATGGGAGCTAATGATATCTTCATAAATCAGGGTGAGAACAGCACTGTGGGGCCAGATGTGCCACCACTGCACATCTGCTTGGAGAGGGAAATGCTGCTGGCTTGGCTGGGTAACTCCATTGCAAAACCAAGGGCCCTGAATGTGCTGCAAGGTCCCCACGACCCCAGAGCTGGGCTGGAGGCAGTGGGGAGTGAGGGGTGTGCAGGGAATCACTGCACTGCACCCTTGAGGTGCCTGTGTCCTGCCTGCCTCCCTTTGGTGGGAAATCATCTTCTGAAGAGTGGGGCTACCAAAGAAAACCCTGTGCAAAATCATCTGACATTTAATGTAGTGGGAACTGGAATGTTCTTGCACTGAGGCTGTGGGAAAACAGAACTAATCTGGCCCTTTCCAGGCCAAGAGCTGGAGCAGGGATCTAGAGGGATCCCAGAGCTCAGAGCCTGCTCTCAGCACATGGGGTAGAACCAAAGCCAGTCTGTGGAAAGCCTGTGCCTGCCTCAAATGCTTCACATCCAGCTGTTGGCCTGGGCTAAACAGCCCTTGACAAAACAGCTGCTGTGGGTAACCCAGAAATTCGAGTGTGTATATGTAGGCATGGGAACTGTTGGAAGCTGGAGAACTTCGAGGGGAGGTTACAACTTTTCATTACCATTTCTTTTTTTCTCTTTTAATGGAGTGTAAAAAATAAACAGTTCCTAACCTGCCTGAGGAAATCTCCTTTTATACTGCTGCCAAAGCAAAGAAATGCATCAGCATGGAATGGAGATTCTAATGTGTGACAGCATTTACCAGAGCAATGCTTGTGCTTGCTAAATTGTTGTATTGAGTGGAAGCCTCTTCTAGGAATGTCTGGGAAAGAATGCTTGGCTTGTTCAGTCCTCCTTCTGCACGAGGGGACAAACTGCTGCTGGCAGGAACTCTTTGTGCCTCATCCACTGCACAAAGTGTGCTGTGTGACCCTGGTTCTGAGGGAACCCTCTGAGAATCGCCCTCTGAGATCAGGGCCAGGGTCAGCAGTGCTCCACCCTCAATGTGGACAAACCCAGCAGCCAAGCAAGAAAGAACAAGGCTCACAGCTGATGCAGCAAGTTCTTTGGAGGGGGTTGCCATGTTCCCTTTGGCTTGTGACTCCTCGTGGCTTTTCCTCTTTCCACTGGCACCTGAAGCACAGTCCTTACTTGCACAAGTTTCCTCAAAAGCAAAAGACTTGTTGGCCAGAACAGCCCAGCTCTTCCTTCCATTGCTAAGTGACTCTGCCTAAAGGTGCAAGTTTTTCCATAATATACAATTTTCTTAATTGGGCAGGTTCTATTTATGTGCAGCCTGTTGCAGCTTCATCTGGGCTCCTGTGCAGGGTGGCTGTGATCCTGTACTCTGACCTTTCAGGAACCTTCATGCCTTCAGTTGTGTTGTGGCTCAGATTTGTGGCACAGCTCTTCATCCCTCCCCCAGTGTTTGATCTTGTTTGGGTACCAGGAGTGAAGAAAGCCATTATTTAAGCTTGTTCTTTAAGGGCTGGGTTACTGATCTGGTAATAAATCCCAATTATTTCTCTTTTCCAGATGAGAAGCCTTTTGTGGTGGAAGACACCTACCTGCTGTGCCCAGCCCCTGTGCTGAGGGAAGTTGGCATGTATGTCCTTCTTACTCCAATATTTGCTTTGCCTGTGGGAAGATGAGTCTGGGTCACCTCATTGCATTTTACTGTTCTTAGTGCATCTGATTCTCTTGTGCTCGTTGTGTTAATTGGCATTAATTGTTGCCTGGAGCACAGGGGTGAGAGCACCACCAGTGTGGACCAACCTGGGCAAAAGGCAGCAGCCAATTAACCTGAATGAACCTGAGCAGCAGCAGCCCAGGTTTCAGAGGCTGGTGTCTAGTCCAGGGTTGGGGGCTGGCTGGTCTGACTTGTTTCTTGTGGTTTCTTCCCAGGGAAGCAGCTCTTCAAGTCAGTATGAACGATGGCCTGAGCTTCATCTCCAGCTCTGTCATCATCTCCAGCACACACTGCGTGAGTTTGGATTCTGTGCCTCAAAGGGTCCTGCGGGGTGGTGGGCAGGTGGAGCAGGTGTCTGACAGCAGGAGCAGGGCTCTCAGGTCGGGGCAGCCTGGTGTGAAGGACCTGTTTCCCCTTTGAGGTGACTTTGGGTGTGTGGTGATGTGACATTCTGTGTGTCTTCTGAGCCACAACAGCCCGAAGCTCTTGAGCCTTCAGTGGAGAGCCCAGAGTCCACGTGTGCTGTGGGACATGGCCCAGAGCAGTGCCCTGGAGGGGCAGCCAGGGAACCAAGGGCAGCTCTGCTGCCTTCATTAGCTGGTGTGTTCCCTGCACAGCTCCTTGTGGAAGGAGTGTGGCACCTGGGAGCAGACCCTTTGCCCCTGGCCAAAAATGTGGTGGGCTGTCCCCTGGAGCAGCTGCACCCCTCATTGCCATGGGTGAGTTGCTGCACCCAGGCTCTGCTGGGAGGAGGAGGATGAAACCATTCCCAGCTCACAGCATTGCTGAAGATGCTGCTTCTCCTGAGCCATGGCTTTTGGGAGCAGGGCATGGAATGACTGGGGCTGGAGGAGGTAGAGGAGGAGTTCACTTGGAGTTCAGAGCAATCCTTTATGCTTCAGTTTTACCCATTCATGGGAATCCCCATCATTGTACTGCCACTGCTTTACTCCTTGTGTGAACTGGGTTTTGGGAAGCCAGAGGAGTCTTGCCAGAAATACTCAAAACTCTGTCACAGCCTGCTTTTGTCCCTGTCCAAAAAGGCCCCCTGAGTTTCCACACAGAACAAGAGAAGGCCAAGTTGTGTAACATGGGGTCACCACAAGTGTTCTGTGCCCACAAAGGCTGAGCCAACAGCTGAGAAAAGCCTCTTGTGTCACTTGAACTTGATCCTTGTTCAACAAGGACAAGACTCTATGGGGAGACAGCGTTCAGAGTTTGCAGGAGGGGTTGTGTTCCCAAAGTGGCAAAGATTTCCTTGTGCCTTAAAAGAAGGGAATTTCTTTCATTGGTTCATTGCTGACTGGCAACAAGGTATTTGTCAGCAAATTAGAGGAATGTTTTCTTCCTGTGTTTTAGTCACACAAGGTAAGACCTGGGAAACAATTCTTAGAGAAAAATTACTCCTTCCTCATATTCTTTCCTCCAGCCATAAAATCATTATTTGTAGGTTGCAGGAGATGAAGTATCTCTTTCTCAAGGAGCTATTTTGGTTATAAATAATGTTTAATTAGCAGAACTTGTCACTATCCATCTCTCTTGCTTGACTCAAATTAGACAGAGGTTCCTTTTGGGGGGCAGCACCCCCCTCCTGCTGCTGATTCTCCCACTCACTTGGCCTTTGTCCTGCAGCCAAAGTCTGAGTTGCTCCAGAAAATTGATGATGAGAGTTTGAAAAGTAGTTTCATTCTGCTGTTGATGCCAGTGGACCTTTGACAGTCAAAGGCACCAAGAACTGCAGTTTTCTCTGCTGAGCATAAACCCCCATCTTGTAACAGCAATAATTGAAGGCATAGGAGCACAAATGGAGGGGGAACAGAACCTCCTCAGCTTCCACTTGTGCTAAGACTGAATATATACCTGAGTCCTCCTCCCCCAGCTCTTGATCTCACCATACCCCTGACTTCAGGTGTGAGCTGGTGGTGTGAACACTCCACTGGCAGTGCCTGGGCAGTGTGTATTTAGGGACAAGCCAGGCTTGGTCTCTATACCAGAGGGTTTTTTTAAATGGAAAAGTCTCTAGTTTGCTGCAAACATTCTCTTTTTGAAATGGAAATTGATTTCTTGGCCTGGGCTGCCTGTGTTACACACAGCTCTTTGCACTATTCCATGGGTCAGTGTTTCCATGAGCGTTTGAATTGTTCTTCCAAATTTTCATTTAAAAAAAAAATAAAGGAATGAAAACAGACTTTTGAAATGCTTCAGCCCTTTTCCAGCAGCTATAGAAGACTAGGAGACAGGTTTCAAAAAGTCAAAGGACTTTTGCAAACTCTTTTAGAAGGCAGATTTTTCCTTCTTCATCACTTGGCAGTTTCTGTCCAAGCACAGTTCTAACTGTGTAAACCCTTAGATACTGCACAGCCAAACTCTGGAACAAACTGGTAAAGATAAAACAAACCAGCAGCAGTTTAAGGGTCCCCTTTGGGTTATTACAGCAGGATCTGTGTGTGCTTGGGCTCTGTCCTGGTGCAGGGGCAGCTCAGAGCAGCTGGGGCAGGTTTGGTATTTGTTCAAATAGAAGAAGAAGAAGAATTAATCCAAGCAGAATATTTTTTGGGAGGGCTGTGGTAGCTGGAGGGAGGTTGTTGCTGCATTCTGGCTTTGCTGAGAGGCATTACCTGAGTGAGACCTGTCAGATGTGGCAACTCCAGCCCTTGCCTGTCCTCCAGGCTGCTTTGTGCTGTGACACACACAACACCAGCTGGCCAAAGCAGCTGCAGTGCACAGAAACAGATGTGTTGGGGCATCCTAAATTGGACTTTTCAGATTGTCTTGGGGGCCAGAAAAGTAAAATTAATTCTATTTTTAAAAACACAAAAAAATATCCCCAGAAAACAGTTAAAAGGACACTTTGTTTGGTTTTATGGCTTTGAAAATTGATTTTAGAATACTTGTAATGACAAAATACGTGTTTCAATATGGGGCAATGATTTAGACATAAAAAGCTTTATTCCTTCTACAATGTCATGGCAGCAGAGATGAGATCACATTTTCTAAAGCATCAAATACCAGCAGGTTTCATTTTGCAGATGATGGATGTGCCTTTATGCTGTTTGTCTACAGGAACAGCCCCAAATGTACAGCTCTGACTTCTCAAATGAGCTTTTATTTCGTGTTGGGCTCCAAGTTCCATTTCCAGACATGCCTTGGGTGAATTCTTCTCCTGTGTGGACCTCTCTGTAGCTTCCAAGTGTCAAAGATCAGGTTGTCTTGATCCAAGTTCTCCAGAAACTCTTTCTGCACCAGCAGAAAGTTTGCAGAAAGCTCTCAACCTGATTGTTTTTCCATGACTCTCCTATTCTGGTATGATGGGAGGTCATCTGGCCCCTGATTTCCAGTCAAGCCCAAGCAGGCACCCAGATTTCCCCCCCAACAGGTCAGTGTGCTCCTGGCCATGTCCTCAGCCTGGCACTGGGTTCCCAACACCTGGGTGGGGGTTTGAAGAGCCTGGCTCCTCCATCAGGAGCATCTCAAAGAGGCTGAAGCCAGCCCTGCCTGCTGCTCTGGGACTGGGGTGATACTGGGGAGGACTGGGATAGGGAGGCTGGCAAGAACATCTGCTTTGGGTTCAACCTAAGCACCAAGAAATGATGCCCGTTGGGTTCTGGCTGCTGGCCTGGGCTGGTTGCAGTGCTGGTGGATCCCTGAGACCTGCAAATGTGTTTGAACCCTGGGGGGAGCATCCCCATTAGAGTGGGGGGGATCCTGTTCAGAGAGCTCATTAATTATCATCTCCTCAGGATTCAAAAGCATGCTGTGGACTGAAAGAGAAAAAAAAAAGGTTTAGTCAGGCCTGTCTTTCCCTTGTGTGACTCCTTCCTAACCTGCATGAAGGCAATGGGCACCTGAGCTCTTGTACAAACAGAGGGGAGTAACATCCTGCAGCAGAATATGAATTGTTGGGGGGCTCAGTTTTGCTTCTTGGGGTTCTGACTTTAAGAGTGGACCCCAGGAAGCAAAAGTGAGCACCTCTGGATCCTCTGGAGTTAATGGCTTCTGGTGAGGAAGAAGCCTGTGTGTTGTTGGGGTGGAGGGTGAGTTCCCATCTCCGTGGAAAGCTCGTGGCAGAACTCCTGTGACTCAGCCTTGCTGAGAGGAGCAGGGTGACCCGAGTCAGGGAGACCTCACTGCAAGTTTTCTGTTTGGAGTCAGCTTTAGTGCCAGCATCACTTTTGAGTCTGCACTGCAAGGGGGGAAGAGAGTTGCAAAGGAGAATGTTTAAACTGAGAGCGAAACGTGGCCCAGAGAGGTCAGATGGAGGGATGCCCCTTCCCTGGAAGTGTTCAGGGACAGCTTGGATGGGGCTTGGAGCCACCTGGGATAGTGGAAGGTGTCCCTGTCCACCTGGTTTGGTGGCCCAGACCATTCCATGGTCCCAGGACTGTGCTATGAGCTCTTGTATTCTGTCTCCACAGTACTCTGAGGGAAGTTGCATTCATTTTAATCTGCACTGAAAGAAGTGTTTTATGTTACTGTGAAGCTCAGAGAATTGAGGCAAAACCTGTGAAGGGAAGGAGAGGCCTCAGCCTCTTTGCAATGAGGTGAGAGGGGGAGCAGGTGCCACATTTGGTGTGTGAGGAGAGAGAAAAGCTGCATTTTGTCTGACAGATAAATGGAGTATGGCACTGCTGCTTCTTGTCATTGCTGTGGCAGTAAATGGAGAGTGGCCTCTGGGAAGTGGGAGGTCCAGGTGGGTGCCTTGGAGAGGCAGTTCTGAGCTGCTGGTGCTCACACCACCCTCTGTTCCCTTCCAGTCAGATGGGACCATCCTGGCCATCGCCCTGTTGATCCTCTTCCTGCTGCTGGCCCTGGCTCTCCTCTGGTGGTTCTGGCCTCTCTGCTGCACTGTGGTAAGTGGCACAAATCATCAGCACGAAACAGCAGCTCAGTGATGCCAGAAGGTGAGAAATGAAGGGGAAGGAGGCAAAGATTTCTGCAGGACTGATGATCCCGGAGCAGGGCAGAATTTCTCCCACCGCTGGCACTGCTTTGGGCTTCCAGCCTTGGCATCAGCCCCATGAAGCAGCAGTGCTGCCAACATCCCAACCTTGCCAGGAGCCTCTTAGTCTTGTCTAGTGGTCACAAAATGGAAATGCTTTGCAGGAATGCATTCCTTGCCATGCCTGTTTGGACTTTCTGACCCCGTGTCAGCATGTCCACGTGGAGGGTCCTGGGCAGGGGGAGGCATGATGAGCCCAGGCTGAGTCCTTGTCCTGCCTCAGGTGCAAGGAAGAAGCATTTCCAACGTGGAAATTTTTGCCAGAGATTGGCTTTGTTTCCCAACTCACCCTCTGTGAAAAGCACTTTGAAATATCCCAGTGACAGTTCCAGTGGAAGTGTTGCTGTGCTTCACTGAGAGTTATCTTCCCTCCAGGCTCTTCCACAGAAGTTGAAAAGCACAACCACAGAGTCAATGCTTTCAAAAGGCAGACAGAAATCAGGGGAAAACAGCAGAGAAGGAAGAGGTCAAGGGAGGCAAGAAGGAAATCAGAGGTCTGGAGACATGTCTGGTGTCTATCTGTGAGGACCTGGCACTGCCTCTTCCAGGGAGGACCAGGGCAAGGGCTGGTTATTGTGGAGCACACAATACAGGGCAGCTCTGCTCCTGCTCTGGGTCTCGTTTGTGCTGCCAATCCAGAGCAAGAATGAGGGATGCACAAATGTCAGCAGAATTGGGGTCCTGTTTTGGTGACTGGCTGCACATCATGTTTCAGATGCTGTTTTAAGGCTGCCCAAACTGGCTCCAGTTTCTGGGTCACCATCATTGTTCCTGATTTTAAATCACATATCCAGGGTTGTAAATTTGCACCATGTTTTACCAATCCACAGCCTGGTGCTGAGAGCTGTGGAGCCTCACAGTGCAGGAGCAGGCAAAGTGAAGGATGAGTCTTTGTCTTGAGATGCATTTGCCCAGAACAAGGATGGAAATCTCACAGGAAAAATCTTACTTCTCTATTTCTGCTCCTGGCTGGGAATGCTGAGGATAAAATGCTTCTTTTCACAGTAGTCTGGCACCTCAGTCCCAAGATGGAAAACAGAATGGAAAAAATATTTATTTGGACTTCCAGAACAATAAAAAAAATTGGTTCTAAAATTGGCCAAAGGATGAACAGCAGAGTAGGTGGCTCAGAGTTATTTGTCTAAACGAGGTGGCACATTCCCAGAGGAGCTGGGCCAGTTCCTTTGTTGGCAGATCTGCATGGAAGGCAGTGGAGGTGTGCCCTGTACAGAGGTTTGCACTGGGGTCTGGAGCAGAAAGGGGGGGACAGGGAGGAAAGGCTCTCAGGGATGCTGCTGCTTAAGGTTCTGTTGCAGGAGGAAGGTGGAGCTGATGAGAAGAAGCCTGGGATAAAAGCAGCAGGGCAGGGGGTGCAGGGGATGTGGAGCTGTGCACTGGGAGGGCAGTGGGGGTCTGCAGGGTGGAATGGGGTGAGTCCTGATAAGCGAGGTGTGTCAGCTCAGAGAGGGAGTCTCTGCCCACAGGAAACTTTATAAGCTTAATATTTTCCAGATTGAAATCCTGTACTTACAAAATTTGTTGCAGATAAAAGCTTTTCCTCACTCTCCTCCTTTACCTCCCACATTCCCTCCTAGCAAGGTCTGCAAGTGGGGACAGTCCCACTGATATTTTCCAAGGGTAAGGCAAACACATCCCTGTAGCTGTTGGAAAGGTTTCCCTTCAAGAGCCTGGAGGAAATCTCTCCCACATCTCTGGGAGGGCAGCCCACTTTGGCAGCAGGTCAGCAGTGAGTGTTGCTCACCCAAAAACTCTGACATTAAAGATAAGCCCGTGAAGGGGAGCCCAGCCTGTCTGGGTGTGGAGCTGAGCAGAGCTGTGGGCTGGTTTGGAAGGGGCACAGGGAGGAATGCAGTGCTGCCAGGAGTGAATCAAGGGCACAGGGACTGCCTTGCACAGGAGAGCAAAGGCATCAGCACTAACCTCGAATAACCAAACCACAGACCTGGAGCCATGGCCATGGATCCCAGCCCAGGGACACTCCAGAGATAACTCTGGATATGTCCAGGGGGAAAAGGGGGAAAAAAAAAAAACACACAACAAGCTCTTCTCTTACCAAGTATAAATTTGTTCCTGAGTGACAAGTACATTTCTAAACCCTGAAATTCCTCTTGGCATGCTTTTTAATTAAATAGGAGTCATTATTATCCAGCAGTTCTTCAGGAAAGACACCCAGCCAGCTTTATCCCTGGAGTAAATGGGCTGAAGTCCATGGACTTACTCTGGAGGTTTATCTGGAACCCAGCACCTCCTTGGCACACACCCATAGAGGAATGCTGTTTCCAAATGTGTCCAAGTTTATTGGTCTCAGAAGTGTTCTGGGATGAAGTCTGGAATTCACCACTCAGTTTACAGTAGAGGCAATTGTTGCTTAGTGCATCAGAACAATAACTCTTCTCTGTGCCTGATACCAGCACAGGCAGCATTTCCCTGGATACCTGTGGGGGATATTACAAAAGCATGGGAGGCAGGCACTCACCTTCCCAAAGCCTGGGGGGGGGGGGGG
>VXBA01001111.1:157106-185132 GCA_013399895.1 Serilophus lunatus | reverse complement strand
GGGGGGGGGGGGGAGTATTCAAAACCAGAAAGCAAAGATAACTCTGCTGTGCTGACATCCCCACCACTGCACTCATTGCAAGGGTGATGACAAACACACAGACACCTCCAATGGCTTCACCCACTTCTCCTGAGATCTGTGGAACAGCAGATGTCAGATCCTGGCCTCCCTGAGTTAGTGGCTCTCTTCCCATCCCTCCTCTTTCCTGTGCTCACAGCCTGGAGGAGTCCAAGCACCCAGAGCAGAAACTGTGTGTGCAAGAGACTGTTGGTGAGATTAGGGGTGAGATTGTTCTGGGTAGGAGGCCAACATAAACCTCAGGTTTAAAGTTAATATAAACCAAGTAGGTTTTAATGTAGATGTAAGCCAAAGAGATAAGAAGCCCCCAAAACTATCTTGAGGAGGATTTTGGAGGCACGTTGTTTGATTGGCTTGGAAATGGAGCTGGTTAAAGTGTGTGGATGTACAGTGAAGGCATAACTGATACAACAGCTGGAAGGCTTCCCTGTGCTGGGATGGGTTCCTGATGTTGGGATGGGTTCCCTGTGCTGGGATGGGTTCCTGATGTTGGGATGGGATCCCTGTGCTGGGATGGGTTCCTGATGTTGGGATGGGTTCCCTGTGCTGGGATGGGTTCCTGATGTTGGGATGGGTTCCCTGTGCTGGGATGGGTTCCTGATGTTGGGATGGGTTCCCTGTGCTGGGATGGGTTCTCTGTGCTGGGATGGAGCTTTAGCAAGGGCAGTCCAGGGGTGGGAGTGGAATTATCCCCCTGGGCATCTCCCCACATGCTCATACATCACATCTCTCAGGTTTATGAAGGAAACCTGAGTCTTTGCCTCGTGTTGTGCAAAGCCTGAGCTGTGGCCTGAGGGTGAGGGCACAAGGCTGGGCTCTGAGAGTTGCTCACATAGAAAATGTGCCCCACTCGTTTTCCCACTGCAGCCGTTGCAAATGCAGGGGTGTGGCAGATAAATGGGGTGTTGGTGTTTAGGCATCTAACACCAGTTTTAACTTTAAAGCTGCTTTCTGGAAGGAAGCATGGAAGAACCCAGCAATCTGCTTGGCTCTCAGTCTGCACTGCAGCTGACCAGAAGTTTTGGAAACAAAAAGCTGGATGGAGAAAATACAGAAAATATAGATTAAAACCACATGAAAATCATGGCTAAACTGGAGGAAGAGGACGGGAGGAAATGCATGGGCTCTATAGCAACCCTGAAGAGCCACAAAATGACAGTGCCCATGCTGGCTGGCTGGAGATCCCTTACAAGGGTCCCTGTGCTCTGACTCCCACCCGCTCCTGTGTGCTCTGCAGGCACAGCTTTGCTGTTGTGCTGGTCTGGGCAGAAGGGAGCACAGGATCATGAATCATCTGGAACAGTGCTGAGACAAACCAAGGAAAAGAGAGAAAGCAAAAGAGTGCAGGCAGAGGTTGCTGAGAGGTCTGCAGCCCCTGCCCTTGGGGGGGCTCTGGGCTGTTGAGGTGAGCACTCACCTGAGTGTCCCCCTTTATACACCTGGTGTCACTGGGTTTATGGGGTTTATTGCAGGTAACTCTGGGGTGTAACATTCAAGTTCTGAATCCCACCAGGGCTGAGTGTCTCCATTTACAGCACAACCAACCCCAGACCTTTGGAGGCAGCAGTGCTGGTGGAGGTTTAAGGCAAAAAGAACAGAGCCTGACTCTGCAATGCTGGGCACAAAGGGCAGCAGGAGGATGAGGAAGGTCTTATTCATCACCCAGAGTATCCAGAGCAGTCCAGTGCTGCTCTCAGCCTCCTGTCAGTCAGACAGGGTGGTTTGGATGTGGATGTAACACTGGTTGTGTTTAAACAGGCTGGAATGGGTCCCCAGAACAGCACAGCAAAGGCACCAGCTCTACAGCAGCCCCAGGTGGAGACATGGGCTGGAGGAACACTGTGGGTGCCAGGCACTGAACTGGGGGGCCTTGGTGTGCTGCTGACATGTGTCATCCCCAGAAAGCTGAATCCAAATTCCCCCAAGTGTCCCTCAGTTGTGGGGAGTCCAAACTGAAAGAGCCCTCTGAGGTCAGCGAGGCCATCTGCCCCAGATGCTGTGCCAAGTCTTCAGATTCCCAAACCAATTTCCTTGTTAATGTGTTTCCTTGAGGCTGGATCCAAAGGCCCCTTGTGTGAATCCTGCCCAGGTTCAGCACCCCCTGTTCCAGACCACACTGCTGTGCCTTGCCCTGGTCCTGCAGGGGAGTCATTCACCCAATAAAAGCCACTTGTGCCTTTGTTTTCTTTCCCTGGCCACCTCTCCCCTCTTCCAAAGAAAGCTGGCTCAGCCCAGCTGAGGAGAAGCAGCTCCTTAGGACACAGTCTTACTACACCAGAAAATCCACTAGGAATCAGTGAATGAGAGCAAGGGCTCCTGGGCATGGCTGGAAGTGGCCAGGGTGAGTTTCCTCAGCCCAGGAAAGGAATTTCATTCATATAGTCCTCCAAGGAAAGTGGGTCAGACACTTGGAGCAAACCCCAGTGGTTTATCTGTGAGTGAAACAGCCCAGGAAAAGGAACAACCTCTGCAGACACTGCATTCCTCCCTGCACTCCCAGGAGAGCTCCATGTCAGCCCCACATCTTTCACATGTCCATGATTTTGGCATGTGCTGTGACCTGTCTTGAGCTCCACCTACAAATCTTAGGTGTGAAACAGCCTTCTCTTCCAGTTTGCATGAGTTAAAATAGAGATTCCTGGATCTGCTCCCAGGCTGACAGGAGAGATGAACTTAAAAGGACGAGTTAGTTTTCCCCTGGAATTCTTTTACCTTTTACTTGAAAGAGAACTGCCTTATATCTGAGATGAAGAAATTGGGGCAGGCTCCTCCTTGTATAAGCTTGGGGGACCAAACCTCCAAGGATCTAAAGGGTTCTCAGAAGACACAGCAGATATGACAGGAATAAAAAGGAAATACTCTTTTACTCAACTCATACCTCAAGTATGAAACTGTCACAGGACTGAGAGGTCAAAACTATAAATATGTAAGGGGAAAAAATAAAGATGAGTCAGATGGTTCAGAGTTAATGCCATTCAAAGTCCTTGTTTATTAGGACAGCAAAAATACACATTCTGTGGTTTCCAGAAGATGGAAGGTAAATAAGGACAAACTAATCTCTTCAGTTAACTGTAGGTTCCCTTCCTAAATATTAGTCCTAATTAGAGGCAAAGTCCTTTATTCCTTATTTTGGACTGTTTGCTTCATTTTAAATTATGATCTGTTCCATCCTAAAGCAGATATGCTTCACTGACAAGAAACATATTGCCCCTATTTATCATCTAAAACTCCAGGGACAGTTACTGCCTGTGAGTGCTGGTGGAGACTTCTGGGCTCCTGAGAGAGAAAACATCTTAGACACATTCCTGGAATGTACAAAATTTGGACTCAGCATGTGCTTTCTTATGCCTGAATGGCTACAGAAATTTCAGAGCAACAGAAAACTGGTCCTTTCCCAAGCTTTTAACCTTCCAGGAGGTGGTTAATGGCATTCCTCTGCTTTGACACTGGGTTGTCCATCAGAAAGAGCTGCTTCTCCAGGGCTCAGCTGTGTCAGTCACAGGAATGTTTGGATCTGTGATGAAAGGCAAGGAATTACTTCACTGTCCTGAATTTTCACAGCTAAGTGTGCACAAGTGCTGACAACTTCTCTCAAAGCTCCTTCCTCTGCCAAGACAAGCCAATGGCCACATCTCCATCCCACAGGCCTTTAATAGTTGGGAAGAAAGGACCAGTGGTAAGGGTTTGATAGCACAGGGATGATGTGGAAGGCTCAGGTGTTCCTCTCCTGAGCAAACATGGGGCTGGACAAGTGTGTTGTTCTTCCAGACTCAGGGACAGGAGGTGCAGTTGCAGAGAAAGGCACCAAGGCTGAACTCTGCCCATCTCTAGATGTGTCCAAGCTAACCAACCCACGCTGCCAACTTACAGGATGTCCAGTTACTCTTAGAAGTGCAAAGCACTCAAAAATGGAAGGAATCTCTTCTTTTTTTCCTCTCTTGGCCCGTGATAGAGAACACTTGATCTGCTTACAGAAGTCACTTTGCATGCACATGTTTGCATATGTTATGAGAAGGAATTTAAATGTGTGGAAAACAGCCACCTGCTCCTTTCCAAGCCTGTAATCTCCAGAGTTTCCAGTGGTACTGGCTGAGATGTTGTGGTTGGATGCTGAGCTGGACCAAACATGTTGGATGGATCATCCCCATGTTTTGGGCCAATGCAAATGAGACAAACCCCATTGGAACCCCTGATGTTCCAGCAGAACAGAGGGTGCCCCAGGAGGGACTGAGGCCACTTCCAGCAGGTATATTTTGAGTCAGATGTCTGAAGTTCCTCAGCATCCAGTGGGTTTGGATTCAGGAGTTTGGTTCAGAGGAGGTCCTGGTACTCCAGACCCTCCTCCAGCTCCATTCCCTTCCCTGGACACATTCCAGCCCCTCAATGTCCTTCCTGAACTGGGGGGCCCAGAACTGGGCATGGTCCTCGAGGTGCAGCCTCAGCAGTGCCCAGCACAGGGGAAGAATCCCTTCCCTGCTCCTGCTGGCCCCTCTATTCCTGATCCAGGCCAGGGTGCCTTTGCCCTTCTTGCCCACCTGGACACACTGTTCATCATTTTTCATCATTTCCATCATTTCCATCATTTCTCTGCTGCCCAAGGATGGGAATTTCAGGATGGGCAGAGAGGTGGATGCTGGACAGACCCTCCCCAGCTCTGCTGGTCAGCCTGAGCATCTCAGAGCCCCCCCCCTCCCCCTCCCTGGCGTGGCTGCACAGCCACAAGTGCCCCTGCTGTGCCAGGATGGGGGATCCCACCCCTGTGTGGCTCCCCCCACATTCCTGACACGTTTTATCCACGCTCCCACACGGGCTCTGTGCATACAAAGCCTCAGTGCTGATCCCTAAAGCACGAAGGCTCTTGGGCAGAGCTTCCCAAGGATGCTGTGGGCCATCAAAACTCAAAGCCCTGTGGCCCAGGAGGAGGCAGTGACAGAGCTCAACAGCCAGCCCAGCTCTGGGCTGGGCACAAACTGCTCCAGCCCCATCTCCTCCTCCCCTGCCAGAGGCACATGCTCCTCATTAATGGCCACATTGCATGACTCGGGCTCTGCAGAGCAAAATAAAGCCAGTGAGCTCATCAGGGCAGGAAAAACACGAGTGAGAGGCATTGCTGTAAACATTTATAACTCCAGGCCCTTTAATGTGACTGTCATTCTCTCTCTCTGCATTTAAATAGCCAGGCTGCTGCTGCGTGGGGCTGTGTTTTATCTGAAGGGTGATTTTTAAGCCTCACCCCTGGGCAGCCTCTGCACCCCAACACCCAGCCCTGGAGCTGGGGACACTTGGTGGCACCTCCAGAGCTCATGGCCTGGGGTGTGAAGGAGGAGCTGCCTCATCCAGCTGGAGAAAATCCATCCCTGGGGCAGTGGCAGTGCCCTGCCTGGCTGGGCTGGGGCTCTGGTGGGGGACAGGGGTCTGGGGAGCCTGTGTCCAACTGTGTTCCTGCTGGAAGGGCCCCTGTTGCTCTTGGATGGAGGGCTCTGGTAACAGCCAACAGCCTGGATGCAAACTTTCTGCATGAAATAATAAGCCTCACACCCACATAAACTGAAGTGGTTTCTATGGAGAATATCCTGGACCAGTCCACAGCCTCACCCTGCCTGCTTTGGTGGAAACCCTCAGAGAGCCTCAAATGTGTATATTTTTATATTTTTTAAAGCTTATGACAGTGAAATGTATTAACCTGATAATGTGAAAAGCATGAATGTGAAGAGCATGGGGTGGCACAGCCACCTGGAAGGAAGAAGAAGGAATGGTCTGGGAGGAGAAGAAAGAATGGTCTGGGAGACAGGCTGGGATTTTATCACTGCTTTTCATCCAGGGTATTTTGCTTCCCCTTGGTTTCACTTTGCAGCCTTTGCTCTGCCTGTAAGTTATTTCAGGCAGGGTTTGTACACACGTGCAGAAGTCAGTAGAAGGAGATGCTGATTTTGCTGTGGTTGTTCAGGTGAAACATCAATTTTTGGGTGTTGCTTAGAGCCACCCCTGGGATTAGGAGGCTGGAGAGCCAAGGAAACACAACTTGGAATTTGCTGGTCAGGGGTCACTGAATGAGCAATGTGAGTCTGGAGCTGTAATTGGGGATTCTCCATGGCAGAGCTTTGGGACACCTCCTGCTTCCCCTGTCACCCCAGTGACAGTGGCCCCACAGCCACCCTGTGACCACACACTCCAGAGATGGTCCCAGCAGCACATCCTGTTGGTTTTTTCCCCTTGGATTTTTTTGTGACATCTGAATTGTGCTAAAGAACAAAACATTAATTTCTGATCCTTTTTCTCTTTAATCCTTCTAGATCATCAAGGAGCCTCCCCCACCTCCTGCAGAAGACAGTGAGGTGAGTAACTCTGACACCTGAGCAGCGTTTGGGACAAGGTTTGTTCAGTGTCCTCAGACTGGAGATGTGTGTGTGCAGAACCTCCCCCAGGCAGGTAGGGAAGCAGGACACAGGCAGACAATCCAGCACTACAGAGCTGGGATTCACAAAAAGGACAACTCTTAAGCCTGTGTTTAACTTTGAAGTTAATGGAACCTAAACATGTGCTGAACTGCCTTCCTGGAATGGCACAGTAATGATTTTGGTGGTTTAGGATATATAACCCCTCTTGGCAGCTGATCCCTTGGACCACAGTTGCTGTGAGCACAGGCAGCTAATGCTCCTTGCAATGCTTCTGAAGGCAGTGGAGCAGATTCTGAGCAGATGCAAAACCCCACAGAAATCATCTTGACATCAGAAGAGCTGCACCAGCCAGGGCAATTTTAATGGAGAGTAATCAACAAATGGAAAATCAACATTAAAAATTCCATCTCAATTCTGCTTATGATTTTTAGATGAATCCAGCCACAAATAAAGCTATGTCACCATTACTTAATCAGCAGCCTGTGGCCAGAAACATGCCCAGTTTTCCAGCTGGCTCCCAGCACACAATGAGTCTCTGCTTTGCTACCCCTGTTTTCCACGTGGGGTTTCACTGCAGTGCCTGGGCTCTGTGCAGGGTGCACTGATGGCAAGGGGAATTTTTCCATTGCCTTCACTGGGGTTTGGATCAGCTCCTCTTAACTGGGCAAGTAAAATTAGACTCAGGTCTGTGCTCAGAGTGGTTTGGTTGGTTTTCCTTGCTCTCTGCATCTGCAGACAAATCCATTGCCTGCCTCAGCTGGTGAGTGGAAAAGCCCCTGATGGTCTCTGCTGTCCTTGAAGGCTGGCCCAGGGGCTGTGCTCTGAGCCAAGGCTCAGTCCTCTGCAAGGCTCTGGGGCTGCAATTCTCCCTGCACTGGCACAGAGAGATCACTTAGGGCAGCACTGGAGCCTCCACCTTGGGGGCATTTGTCCCCTGCAAAACTGCAGATCAGACCACTCCTGAACCCAAGGGGGGTTTCCATTTGGGCTCAGTCTCCCCGTGCCTCCCCCTGCAGGCACAGGGCCTGTTTGGCTAAGCAGACATTTGTTTGGGCTGTATGAAAATCCACCAGCTTTGTGTAGCTTCTGTCCTCTGGACTAAAAGGGAAATATTAATCTAAAATTGCACATGCTTTGTTCTGCATCACACATGCCTCCAAGCCAAGGGGTTCAACTGCTGAAATTAATTAAAATACATCACTCTGGAATGCTGGCTCTCAGGCCAAGGACTGCAGGAGGAAATTACATCCCTGTGCTGAGAGGGAAGGGGTGCAGCACCTGTAAGGGAACCTTTTGTCAATCCAATAAGTGCTGCAAAAGCAGAACCATTGCTGCAAAAAAAAACCCCAAACAAACTAGTTGCAGCAGAAAGCTTTAAATTCAACTTGTCCAGGCTGGGACTTGCACTGTGTGCTTTTTCCCAGAAAAAGGTCTTCCCACTAGCAGAAAAATAGCAGAAGCTCTGAAAAGATGCATTTTGTTGGTCCCATTGACCCTGGTCCCCAGAATGGGGGTGGCAGGAGTGTGATGCTTCCACAGGAGGTTGGAGAGTTCAAATTCCCTGCTTTCCTCAAAAGAAGTAGAAGATGGAGTTGATGTTCCACAACCCAGTTTTCCTCAGGTGTTGCAGACAAGCCTCTTCCTTGCAGAGAACCAGCAACTGCTTGTCTCCAGCAGGACAGAGGGCTGATCCCTTCAGCACCAGGGTCACAGGTTTTTTTTCTTCTCCCCAAAGTCTTGGGCAAAAAAAAAAAAAAAGACAAGAGGAATTCTTGCATCAGCAGATTTGGGAGCTGAGGCCCACAGGAGGCAAGGAGGATGCTGCCAGACCAGCCAAAGGCTTGACTGAGCTCCCCTTTAAAGGCCTTTGGAGACACGTTGGAGACACACTCACTGCTGGTGAAGGAAATCATTATTGGCCAGAAACTTCCAATTAATTCATTCACAAACTGCAAACGTTGTCAGCTCCCTGTGCTGCTCACGGGATGCTGAGAGGTGGAGCCCAGGGCAGCACAGATGGTTTCACTTAGAGCCAGGAAGGACTGAGGTAATGCCAAGAGGAAGAGGGGGATGCCTGGAGGAGCCAGGGAGCACCTTTCTGGCCCCTGATTAGTCACTGAAGGTGGATCAAAACCACATTCTTCTACCTCCAGTGAATAGGAGGGCTTTTTCCAGCCCTGTTGGAGGAAGACTCAGCTGCTTTCATTCATGTATCCCATCACCTTCAGGCTGAGCTTATTGGAACTACTTGCACCCAGCTCAGACCAGAAGTTTACCACGAGGCTCAGCCTGGTTCTGCTGTAGCAACCCATCCTGTGCATCAGGCAGCCCCAGCCTGCAGGGCTCTGCAGCCTCCAGTAAATCCCTGTTCCCTGGCCCAGGCCAGGCTCTGCTGCTGTCAGTCCCACAGAAGGACAGAGGGTGCAGAAACTGGAGCCCTCCCAAGCATCCCCAGCTGTCCTGTTGCTGCCCTGCCCCGTACACAGAGCCTCAGACACACAGCTGGATCTGCCCTGGCAGCAGGGATCAGGGGCACAGAGCTCCCTGCAGTCTGCCAAAGCCAGCCAGGATGGCCAGATGGCCACAGCCTGCCCTTCCCTCATCTCTCAGACCCGTTTTGCCTGTGCTGCTCTGTCACTCCAGCTCCACAGTCACCCGAAATGTGGCACCAGAGCCAAGCCACCAACCAGGCTGTAATTGGGTAATTCTTATGTCTCTTGTGCTCTTGCCCACAAACAGCACAGCAAACACACACAGGAGGGTCCTGGAGAGAAAAGGCCATTCAGCAGCACCCAGGACACACTGAGGGTCCTTCTCACTGTGGGAAGGAGGGATTTAACCCACTGTGGTTCAGCCAGTGGATGAAACCCCCCCCGTCCAGACTGGACCACTGAACTGGTTTGTGCCACACCATTCATGAGGCCAGAGAATGACTACAAGAGACTTGTCAGCCTGGGGAGCTGCCTCAACTCTCACTTATTTTGGTGGAATCCTGTGTTGGTGTGGCTGGGAGGGATCTTAAAGACCTGCTCCTTCCACCCCCTGCCATGGGCAGGGACACCTTCCCCTGCACCAGGCTGCTCAAGTATTTCTGTTCATTATTCTCTTCCAAACTGTTCTCCTCTCCCTTCCTGGAAAGCCCTGCTGGACACAAAGCAAAACAAGCTCCAGGGAAAGGATCACATAGGAGGTTTTTGTAGACACCAAGGCAGGAAATTTATTCTGCTGTCCTGAAACAAAACCAGATCCCAGTGATGTGCCAGAGCTTTCCCTCCCCTGTACTCCCCCTTTTTTATGGAGTAGGAGATCTTTCTTCAGGCTGCTCCTTAGAAAATCACCAGGAAAACATCTCCCCTGAGATGCTCTGTGACCTCTGAGCAACTTCCTGACAGTGATTTGCAGGTTTGGGCCAGTGGTGGGCAAAGACACAAGAGAAACCAAAGTGATGAGTTTATGCAGCTGCAATTCAGAAGCCTGGCAGAGTAGAATGCACCAAGCAAAACCTCCCAGAGCAGGAGGAGAGGTTCCCTGAGACCACAGCAAGGTGGCCTCAAGGTGTAACAAAGCCTCTGCAGCTGAGGGGTGCCCATGGGGTTTGGGAATGAGTCTGGCACTGGGGAAAGAAGGAGGCAGAAAGGAGCCTTGAGGACAGTGTATTCATCTCTGTGTTCTCTGAGCTGTAGAATTCCATGATAACATCTCTTCACTCAGAGCAATGATTGTCCTGTCGTGTCTCAGCCCTTGGTGCAGGCAGAGCTCTCTATAAATGCTGAATTCTTACAAAATTGAGGCATTGCAGAGACAACTGGGAAAATAATTATAAGGGTGGGGAGAGGGGTAAGTTGTCCAAACTCTCTTTTTTTTTAATATCTGGCCAAATTACTTTGAATTCTTACCCTGAGTGGTTCAGATGTCCCTTGTGGAGCCTGAATTATCCTTGTGTTACCCAGAGATGAGGTTCCCTCAGGTCAGGGTCAGAGTATCCAGAGCCTGGCCTCTGAGATAAACACACATCTTTGTTTTCTGCAACCCAGCAGTTACAAATCTGGATCCCTGACTGTGAAATGCAGCTCTGTCCTGCTCCTCCTCGTTTTGTAAAAGAAACTCGAGCTCCATCTAAAGCAGATTTTGAGGCTGGAAAGTTGCCAGGTCCTGTACAGTGACTTTCCAGCATCCTTAAATGCACTTGGATTTTCCAGGGCTGGGTTTTGTTTTTTTTTAATGCTGCAGCTGGGGCAGAGCTGGAGCTCCTTGTGCAAGTTGTGTCTCAGGTCCAAACCCACAGGTAGAAAAATCCAGGTGAAGCAGAGGCAGGATGGAGAGCTGAGCCCTGGAGCCTTGTGAAGAGGCACTGGGTTGGGATGCTGGACATGGGGCTCAGCAGCCTCTTCCTTCCCATTCTCCTGCTCTTCCCTGCCCTGACCCCCAGTTTGCAGTTGCTTTCCTTCAGCTCCTCACGTGTCTTGGGAGCACATTGGCCAAGGGTGCAGGACATCACTGATGGCTTGGGGTTTTTTTGCTTGTATTGCAAAACATCCCATGCCCTTGAAAACATGTAAACAGCCTCATTCTGCAGAAAACTTGTGACTCCTTTGTTTTTCAAGTGTCCACTGTTGCCTTTCTGTGCTCTGCTGTGTTGTTCTGGCTCCTGTCTCACATTGAAGGGACTTGCAGGGCTTTTAAGGGCTTGTGGGGAAGATTTCCTAAACCCTGGTATTTCCTGTTGTGAGAAGTCCAGTCTGTGCTAAACTGAAGGGAGAGAAAGAGAATTGCTGAAGGAAAATATTTAGATGGCTTTGCTTCCAATTTCTTCCTTTTTTTTTTTTTTTTAAAAAAAAAGGTCCTCATGGAAAACTTCATGCAGAGATATTGAGTTCTTGGGTTGCAGCAAAGAGCCTCAGCAGCTCTGCCCAGAGTGAGAGAAGGAGGTCAGCTACAGGGAGAGGGAAGATCTCCACTCTTCCTTTGGAGCAGGACACATTTTGCAGCCCAATTTATGTGTATTTTGATAAACAGAAATGCTTCTATTTACCACAAAAAGCAGAGTGTATCTTGGATACTTCCCCCCCCCCCAGTTTTTTAGTTTTCCTACAGGGGAGTTTCAATTTCAAAGTATTTTTGGCTTTCCCCATCTTGGAAAGCTCCAAAGTTTTGGAGTTTTGCCAAATCCCTGCGAAAAATTAAGGAAAGAAGAAGAAGAAAAAAAAAAAAAGGAGAGAGGGAGCGTTTTTCTTTTCTCTCCACATTTTTCACAGGAAATGCTTCACGTTTTTGATGAACTCTGCTTTTCTGCTTTGCCAGTTCACTGCTTTGCCTGAACTGCAGAAGTTAAAGGGAAAGGCTCCACACACACTCTGACCTGCATATAGTGCAGCAGAGAATTCCAAGTACACATCACACAGTCTCTAAAACTTGAGCAGGCTCATTCTAAACAACCTCAAGGAGATTTTTTCTGGAGCTGTTGACTTGCCCATGTCTGGATTTCATGTTCAGCTTTGTGGCTGGGGATGGGCCAGAGGTGTGTGAGGTGCCTGCAGTGAGCAAGGGCAGAACACAGAGTTTCAGTCCCATTTTTCACACTGGGACTTTCTGGATTTCCATGGGCAAGTTCATTGTAGGAGGTAATTCCATTCTTATGCCTTTTCCATTAGACTTTTCCTTCCCATTACACTGGTCCAGCTCCTCTCAATAAACCCCATCTCCATGCTGGGCATCCCCACTGGGCTTGTTTCCAAAGGTAGCCCTCGTTTGCCATCACTCAGGAGCAAATTTCCTTGTTTTCTTGCTCTTTCCCCCCCTTCTGTCAGCTCTGAACCCCAAAATGATGATTTATCTGGGCCCTGGAGGGTTCCTGCAGCACAGGGATGGCAGAGGTGGGACCCTGCACGTCACCCAGCCCTGCAGCCAGAACACCCCAGCTCCTGGGCTGGGCTGACTGTTGATTTGGTGGCTCTTTCAATGATTCTGCAACTTGGAAACAATTTACTTCCATGCATTTAAACATGATGAAAGACAGTCTGCTTAAAAAACAACACAGAAGACAGAAGTCTTTATCTTGCTGGAGCTGGCCTGTACCTTTCAAATGCTGCTGGTGTTTATTTCATGAAGCATTTTCTTTTCATGAGTGTACATCCTCTGGAAAACAACAAGGGAGAGGCCAGAACCTTGCCTGCCCTGGCTCCAAGAGGCTCACCATGGCCTGGGCCTGTGTATTCCTCTCCATCCCTGGTCATTCTTCCTAACAGTGCCACCCCTTCCCTCTGTTTTGTAGGAGGAAGATGATGATGGCCTTCCAAAGAAGAAATGGCCAACAGTGGATGCCTCTTATTATGGTGGGCGAGGAGTTGGAGGCATCAAAAGGATGGAGGTAATTAAACCTCATCAAATCCCAGGGCATGGATCAGGTCTGATGCAATCCACCCAGGAGGTTGGCACCAACTTCTTTAAGCCTTTTTGGTACACCTGAGCCCAGTATTTTCATACAGGACCATCTGAGAGCCAAGCACAGGCTCCTGAAGGGTGGGATCATCCTCTCCCTGTACTACAGCAAGGTTCCATGTCTGGAACACGGGGGCAGCACCGACAGAAAAGTAACAAGGAAATGGTTTCAGCTTTTCTGAAAACCTTCCCCCAGTTGTCATAAACCACAGGGAAGGGAGAAGCTCCAAGCCTGGGCTGCAGTCTAGAAACAAGCTGCAAAGCTTGACCCTGGGTCTGGGCACTGGCAGAACTGGGCTGAGGGTGTGGCTGTGCCCTCGGGGGGGACCCTGCTGTGACCTGTCCTGGTGCCACCCCTCCAGGTGCGCTGGGGGGAGAAAGGCTCCACAGAGGAAGGTGCCAAGCTGGAGAAGGCCAAGAATGCCAGAGTGAAGATGCCAGAGCAGGAGTACGAGTTCCCTGAGCCCAGGAACCTCGGGAGCAACCTGCGCAGAGCCTCCTCCCCTCGGAGGTGGTACTCCCCCATCAAGGTGGGTCAGTGTGTCCACATCTGCCCCCAGAGCTGGGAGGTGCTGGGTGCTGCTGCAGCAGCTGTGCCCCAGGGAGCCCCTGAAGGTGTCCCTGGGAAGGTGCTCCAGAGAGGGGCCACGTGGGACCACGGGGATGTCCCACCTGGCTGGTCAGGGCTTGGGGTTGCTCTGCTCTCTTGCACCAGAGCAGGGTCCTGGTGTCTTTGTTGCAGCAGCTTCTGGGAAATGCTAACAGACTTTGGGGGGGTTCCACATCTGGATAGTACCTGGTACTAGTATTCAGCCTGGACAAGGAGTTACCTAATAATTAATTGCTGCCACACCCCTTATTGAGCTGCACCCAAAAAGACAGTGTATGGAGATGGGGTAACTGTATCTAGCACCTCCCAAATCAGCACTCAGCTAAACCAGAGGGGGATCCTGTGGAGCAGAGTCCTGCTGGTGCTCTCCCTGTGCTGCGAGGAATTAGCACAATTGGCAGAACTCATCAGCACCTTTGGCAGGAGCTCCTGTCCTGGGGCACCCAAAGATGAATTTTCAGGGCTTGAGGCAGGGAAGCTCTCCCAGAACCCTGGAAGGCTGGGAAGGTGGGGAGGGGCAACCTGTGAGCTCAGCAGGGCTGGACCCTCAGGGCAGCACTGCTGGATCGAACCCATCCTTCTCTGCTTTGGCCAGTCTGGGTTTTAAAATAACAGGGAGGCTTCCACCACTTCTTGGGGGGGAGTATTTCACAGACCTCACCCATAGGAAATGTCCTGATACTCCACTTGAATTTTCCCTCCTCCCCTTGCTCCAAGTGCCCTTGGCTCCTCTGTCAAGGGAGATTTCCACCCTCTCCTGGACAGGTTGAAACCCCTCTTTGGGAGGTAGATAAATAAGCATGGAACAGGCTGCTTGAGAAAATCATTGGGAAAGGAGAAGGGCAAGGAATTAAACCTCACAAGGCAGCTTGAATCTGGCACAGAGCCAGGAAATTCACATTTTTAGGGCCAGTCATCTTGTTGGCCAGAGGCTTCCTCTTCTCTATGCTGCACAAGTACCAGCCTTTACTTAGAGTTCTTTGGACTTTATATGATGGAGTTCTTCTGTTTAATCTTCCCAGAGTAATGTGTGTAAGTAGGTAGACAGCTGAGAGCAGATAAGATTCCTTTTTTGAAATGCTCCAGAGATTTATTTGCTACCAAATGTGGCTACTGACACTTCACAGATTGTGGTTATTGTTGCTGTTAGTCTGATTTGCTGCTGTTGCTCCTCAGCACGGTGCCAACTGGATTATCCTGCTTTTAAAATGTCATTTCAGCTGTTTGAAAAGTCAGTGCAGATAATCCAAGGGGAATGACAAATCTGAAAGCTTCTTCAGAAACTTGCCAAATCCTCAGTCCACCCCACAGGGAGGAGCAGCACAAAACGTAGCTGGAAGTGAGTCTGAGAATCACAGAGTAGTTAGGGGTGGAAAAGACCTCTGTGGTCCCCAGACCCAACCCAGAACCATGTTCACCCCTAAACCCTGTCCTCAAGGGCCACATCCACGTGGATTCTGAGCACTTTCAGGGATGGGGGCTCCACCACTGTGCCACAGCTGGACAACCCTTCTTGTGAAGGAATTTTTCCCAATATCCAACCTGAAGCTCCCCTGGCACAGCTGGAGGCCACTTCCTCTCCTCCTGTCACTTGTTATTTGGAACAAGGGACCAGCCCCCAGCTCCCTACCACCCAAGGCTGAAGCCTCAGGTGATTCCTCTGGGGAGGCCACTCCAGCATGTCCTGATCCACACATCCCTGGCACCTTGTCCAGCCTTTGTCCCTCCTGTCCCTGTCCACAGAGCTGACATGGCCCTGCTGGGAGAGGCTCAAGTGCATCCTGGATTTACAGACAGTCACCAAACTGCCTCTGACTGACACCTCCAGGTCCCAGGAGCACTGTAGGAGTCAGGCACTCCCTGGGACAGGGGCAGTGCAGCCCTGAATTAACCATGAATTCAGGAAGAAAATGTGTCCATGTTAAAGCAATGGCTGGAACTGTGCCCTCCTCCATTTGGCAGCTGCCCTGTTTCTTCTCTCTGGGGTTCACATCCAGAGCCAGACCTTTCCTTTTTCTCCAAGGGACTCTGTGCCTCAGTTGCAGAGGAGTTCCCAGACACAGACACAGCCCCTCCACTGGAGAGCACAGAAGGGTTTATATTTCCCATTTCATTTCTTCAACCAGCATCACCCTTTCCATGATGCACATTCCCTCCCTTCCACCCAGATGTCTCAGGCAGACCCTGAGGCTCCATTCAGGCTCCCAAAGTGGCTTTTCCCAAGAAATCTTGGTAGGCTCTTGGAAATGAGGACTACAGAGTTAAAAGGGGTGGGATTCTTTGTTCCATGGAAAGTTGTCATTTTGCCTCTGGTTTCCTAAAGGAATAATGAAAGAAAAAGCCACTTGTTTCTGAAGTTGTCAGAGTGGACAGGAGATCAAGAGCTTCCACCAGCTCTGCTGGAGGGAAAAAGATGGATTGGGATGGAAGGGATGGCTTCTCTCAGGTCTGAGGGGTTCTGCTGCCCAAATGCAGAGGAATCTGTTAGAGGAGTTTCTTGTTTCTTCCTTTGAGAATAAGAGACTTTCCTGGCTCTCACCTTGGGAAGTCTTTCCCCAGTATCCTATGGAAACAAGTTCTGTGCAGTCACTCTGTGTGTGTGTGTCTCCACCCAAGTTTCCAGCTCCCAAATAAGCTTTGAACCATTGGCTCCATGCACTGGCTGAGGAATAGAGGACTCAGAGAGGATTATGGCCTTGGTGGTTCCTTGACAAGGGAAGAGAAATATTCCCTCCATGAAAGGGAGAGAATGCATGGAGTGCATTGAGTCTTTAGATACCAGAGCCACAAAGGACCTTCCAAACACCCTGGCTGTCATTAGATCTCACCTTCACAGGCACCCAAAGTTCACTGCCCAGAGCCAGGCTCTCAGGAAGACAAGCTGCCTTCCCTATACTTAAGGACACACTAAAAAATTCTGTTTGTTCTTAACCCTCTTCAGAAATTTTTACAAATCTCTGGGCATTGTGCACTTAACAGACAGAGGGTCAAAGGAAGCTAATGAGGAGGGATCTTGCTAAATTAATCTTGAGCTTGGAACTTCCACTGAGCTGGCCCACGTGCTCCACTCTACAAACCCTCCTGCAGGTCTCCCAGGAGCTGAATGCCCTGGGGAAGGGAAAGCCTGGCCTGTTGGAAGGTGGCTATAGCAGGAGATGTGTGCTCCAGAGCAGAGATTTGGTGGCTGTTTCTACACTGCAGAGCCCTGTGCTGTT
Organism: Serilophus lunatus; assembly: GCA_013399895.1. NCBI lineage: Eukaryota > Metazoa > Chordata > Aves > Passeriformes > Eurylaimidae > Serilophus > Serilophus lunatus. Next base: position 168,393 of record VXBA01001111.1, on the reverse strand, counting down.
CCCTGCAGCTCGTTTGGAGAGTAACCACAGCCTTGGCTGTGGCTGCTGAGTTCCAGCCAGGGCTGCACAGTCAGTCTGCAGGGCAGGGAGGCATCCCAGGGAGGGCAGGGGCCACACAAACCAACCAAACTCACTGGGGTTTCAGCAGAGCTCCTCTGGGTCTGTGCACGTGCACAGGTTTGGGAAGGGGCTGCTGGGTGTGAGACCACCCAGGAGGGAACAGCTCCTCAGAGCTGTGGGGTGGGCAGGGGGGCACTGCAGGGCAGCTGGCTCTGAGCTCATGGGGCTGGGAGGCTTTGAAAGACAGGTGTTATTGCCTGGAAAATGTGCAAATGTGAGCTGGCCCATGGAGTGGGCCTGTGTGAGAGCCCAGAACGTGATTCCCTTGCTGGCTGACAGGGGAGAGGGAGGGGTTCTCACCCAGCTCTCCCCAGGAGATCATTTCAAGGCACAAATCAAAATTCTTTCTGAGATGTCTCAGTGGTCCCCCAGAGCTGAGACGAGCTCCCATCTGGGGGAGGAGGCAGAACACTTTGGAAAGGTATTGAGGAACCCGCCTGGACTCTTGTTGCACTGACTTGCCATGTTGCTGGCAGTGTCAGGGGCTGAGGAGGATCAGTCTCTGTCAGCCCAGGAGGTACCTGAGGTGTCTGACTCGCTACCTTTGGCAAGCTCAGACATCTGAAAGCTCTTCCTTTGCGCTTGGCAGCAAGTTCCTGTGACAGAAAACAGCATCTCCTACAGGCACTGGAGATGACTGAGTAAACCCTGTGCCCAGAGCATAACAAACACCCTGTTCCTTGTGCTTGCAGGGGAAGCTGGATGCCCTGTGGGTCCTGCTGCGGAAAGGATACGACCGCGTGTCCGTGATGCGCCCCCAGCCAGGAGACAAGGTACTGTGCTCACAGCTTCTCCTGCCAGCAGGGACAAGTGAAAGCCCTGGCTGAGCTCAGAAGCACTCGGGCCCATCTGCCAGCTCTGCTTGTAGCTGCAGCTCCTGTGGTTTGGCTGATGTAGCTTCGGGTACGACCTGTGCACGTGCAGGGACCTTGCCCAGGTGCCCTCTTGGGTTGAGCTGTGCTCTAGAGGAGCTCTGACCTGGGAGCAACGGGATTTAGTGTGAAAGAGGAACTGCTGAAAACGCACCCAGGCTTGGAGCTGCTAAAATGCCTGCTGCTCTCCAGCTGACTCCTGTGTTTGGACACTTCCCTGGGTAGATACGAAGCACTTTGGGGCCCTTCTGGGAGAGCAGACTGCCCTTAGAACATTTGTTTTCCTTCTGTGAGCCTGAGTGTTTGGCTGCTCCCAATAACCATGTGTTGCAGAGCATCAACCCCCTTGTTGTTAATGACTTTCAGATTTAAGTGAGCAGTTTGTGTTTATCCCTTTACAGTAGTGACATAACTCCCAGGTGATGTCACCCCCACCAGCACAGGCAAGACAGGCAATGAGAACTCACTGTAAAACACTGGAATGACTTTCATTAGTTTACACAGCTGAAATGGCAGAATTAGGTCGGGTTTTCCACTTTCCTATTCAGCAAAAATGTGAGGGTTTTGTTTCCCTACTTCAGATTTAGAGCAAGAAGTGTCCAGCTCTCAAGCACTGGGTTCAGCTGTGTGATTTCTGAGTCATGTCCCATCTTGCTGCAGGCATCCCCATCATTTGGATGGTAGTTTAAGCCTGTCCTGCCTCACTTTGCCTTTGTGGCATAGGAAGTGATTTTACTGGGCATTAGGAAGGTTGTCTTTGCAATATTAGAGGCTTCTGCACAAGGGACTGGGAAGGGATGAGAAAATACTTCTGTAAACTGAACTGCCACAAACTACAACTGGGCCTTGGGAGCCAAATCAGCCAAAAAGAAAAGCAAGAGGTTGGAAAAATAGTTGTGCAATTTGCACCTTACAGAATAAGGATCCCTGCCAGTCCCCTCTGTCCTCCTCTGTGCCCTGTTCTAAGGGAAATGTAAGTGCATGTCCAACCTTTGAGACAAAGGCTGCAGGATTGAGGCTCGTGGCTGCTCCCAGGTCAGCAAACATCAAATATTACCTTGTAAAACACACCACTGCCCTGGTGTGATTGGAAATGCAGGGGAAGGTCAGTGGGAATGGCAGCATGGAACCATCTGCCAGTGCCCCCAGAGCAGAGCCCTGAGGAGGTGAGAACAGTCTGCTCTCCCTGCAAGGGAAAAATACCAAGGGAAAGGAGCAATTCCTCACAAGAATCCTTCCTGAAATGAAACCTGTCAAAGGAGCATTCTCAGCCTGGATAAATATTCAAACCCTTGCAGGGAATATTTGTGACAGGCGAAGAGGAGCTTGACATTTACAGACAGGAGCTTTTTGGCTATGGGATAGTCCTAAAAGCTCCAAGGAGGAGCTGTTTTAAGAGCAGTTTGTGCCTCCTTCCTTCCCTTCTCCTTCCTGAACAAAGGGAAGCAGATCTCAGGCTTAGTGTTGCCAAATGGGCTCCTCAGTTCACCCACTGATCAAGATAAAAAAGTAAAGCCAGATGCAAAATAACCAAGAGGCATCTCTGTTTGCTTTGGAGCCTGGAACGGAGTTGGACTGACTCCCAGGGTTACATCACTCCATATATAAGCAACCCCTTGCTATAATCAGTGGCTGCAGCCCCTGCCAGCACATGAGCTGAGCTGTTGAGAAGATTCCTTGCACAGAATGCAACACGGATTCCACCTCAAGCCCTGTGTGGAGTAAGTGTTGCTGTTTATCTGCTGCAGCTGCCAGGGCTCTGTGGCACGGCCAGGAAGGATGTGCCCTGCCCTGAGGGTCACATCACCCCATAACCAGGCAGTGCTTCAAGGGCAGTGACTAAACCTCTGCAATTCAAACACTTGGCAGTGGATGAAGGGGGCACTGAGGATTCCAGTCCTCTCCTTCCTCCCTGTGCCTTCAGACAGGGCCTTGTCTTTGCCTCTTGGCTGTTCATGCCCTGAACCCTTTAATGGAGGGGGAGACACCAAGGGCTGGGGCTGTTGGCTCCCTGCCACAGCTACAGCTATGGGATAACTGGGCAGCGAGTGCTGGGCATGGGGCTGCAGGCAGAGCTGAGACCTCTCCAGGGATCCCTGCACCAGCCTGAGCCACAGCTCCTGCAAAGCTGCAGCAACAGGTCCTGGGCAGCCCATCACCACCCCTGCAAGCCCTGGCAGTGCCCTGCAGGAACAAACCCTGCAGCAAACCCTGGGCTGCCCTGCACAAGGCTCCTCTAAGGCACCTTCCATCCCAGAGCTAAAGGAAAACAGAGGGATGCTCAGGACCTGTTTTGAAGAGCACCTGGAGAGGCTGAGATGCACAGAAAGGTGGTGGGATTCTGGGTTCTTGGAGTCAGACCTGGACAGAGATGGTCTGAGGTTACCACCAGACACAGATGGTTCTAATAAGGCAAGGAAGTGAGAGTCACATGGGATTCCTGTGGGCTTCTCACATTTTCAAGAGACTAGGTTTGCATTCTTGTCAGCATTAATGAGGTTATTTTTATACTGGAAACATCATCAGACATGAGTGATGTAAAAACATATATATTTTTGTAGATCTTTATCACTCTTACAGTGGAGTCCAGAAATGCTTATTTGTGCAATTGCTCACAGGACCTGAACAATTTGTGTCTCTTCAAAGTGCCAGTTCCATTTCCTTGTTAAATGTTCTGTCAGGAATTTATGGGTTTATTAAAATGTGTTTCAAGTGCAGACTTGGCCAGAAACTCATCAGTCAGGGAACAAATCGTGTTTTCATTTGTTACAGCATTAATTGCATTTTTATTTTGTGCATGTATAGATAAATATAGATACAGAAGGGTATAAATATGGAGAAAAAGCATAACAAGCCCATGTGTAATTATGTGTAAAGATGTATCCGAGTTAATGAAGGTGCAGGGAGAGGAGCTTTTTCCAGAGCTGGGATGGTTGGAATCACATAAAGCTGGATCTCAGTGACAAGAAAACACATTAAAGTGCCCATTAAAGTAATCACAGTGGTTCTTTTCACTAGGAAAGGAAGAATGTGTGTGCACGTGCTGACACAAAAATGGGTTCATCATAGAAACAGAACAGTCAGAGGATGAAATAAGGCACATTTACAGCCCAAGTGTGTGAACCTTCACTACAGCAAAGCCCTGGGGAGATGGGTAGCTCTGTTAAAAGCATCCTGCTATTATAATTCCAGATCTAAGATGTCCAAAAGAGCTGGAGGTCTGTGGGAAGAGCTGAGCTTTGGGTGCTGAACTGGCAGTCCAAGCCTGGAGTCCCTCCAGCCTCTGCCACAGGGTGACCTCCACCAAGCATTTCATGGCCTTTCAGTTCTCAGAGAGGCTTTTCCTGCCCTCTAAGGGCAGCTCATCCAAAGTCTTTCCTTTCCCAAAGGGTCTGTGAAGGTGAAGGCTGGGTCTCAGCCAGGAATTTCAGGCACCAGCAGGGATGGGGAGGGCTTTGTGATGCCAATGGTGCAGAGGAGCAGGCTCTGCATATTTTAGATCTGTCCCTTCTTTTTCTTTGAAGAAGCTTTAATCTGCTGCAGTAATTGGGTGTTTCACAGAGGAGATCAGCCCTGCCTGCTCCACCACCTGAGACATGAATGTTTCTTTATTTCTGGCAAATCTGAGCTCTCTGAAAACCAAACCTCCTTTCCCTGGCTGTCCCTGGCTGGTGGAGGATGCTGTGTACTTGCAAAGACCAAGCTGGGAAATAACTAAATGTCTCTCACTTCCCACACAGTGCTGACATGGAAGGAAATTAAGTCTAAGCTAATAAGATTGGGACTGTGGTGGTGTTTTCATGTGCTCCAGGCATCAATTTAAACCAAACCCACCGTGCCAGGGGCTGTCCAGGTGGAAAACACAGAGGGAATGGAGCAGGTAGCTTGGGCCTTGGCTTGGAAGGCACAAATCCAAGGAAAACATCCCCAAAGCTGGAATTATTGGTTCATAATTGGATACTGAGGAGCAAATTCTGCCACACAAACCTCCAGGGAGTTCACTGGAAGTCAAGAAATGTGTTTTATTGTAGAGGAGCCACGGTGAGAGGTGATGTGGGGACAGCCAGGTATTACTGATTAAACATCACAAAGCACATGCACAAAATCCATCACCCTGCAGAGTCCCCTGGGCCCTCCCTTACTCTGAACCAGGAGCCTGCTGGAGAGATGAGGGAATTCAGGTATAAGGCAATTGTGTGATTTCAGTGCCATGAAGAGAAACCTCCTCCTGAAACAAAGAGCAGAAACCAGGAGATAGAATTTCAAAGTCCCCTGGTTTAAGCCCCAGACATGGGCCTTTTTCAGCCCTGAGGATCAAACCAGCTGTGCAGACCCCAAGCCACCCCATACCCCTGTAGGTTGCCCTGCTCCTGCTTTCTGGATGGTTCTTCTCCCTGCAGACTCCAAGCCACCCAGGCACTAACAAGGAGCTGCTGTTTAACCCCTTGGTAAGCCCCAGCTCCCAGATCCCTGTTGATGGGCTGCAAAGCCTGAGAACAAAGTTATAACCTTTCCACACACACTCTCTTGCAGTGTGGTTTTCCATTAATAGCCATGGAAAAGTCAACCTAAACATTAGCTCTTTTTCCTGGAACTACCAGCCCCAAAGCCAAAAGCCTGGAGAGCTGCTCAGGGCTGGGAGAACAAAGCCAAGCTGCCCCTTGAGCTGCCCACCCTCTTCCTAAGGCAGGGAGTACCCAGCTCCTAAGGGGAAGCATCCCAATCCAACCTGATCCAGGGCCAGATTTATCCCAGACAGAACTACAGGGCTGTGCCTTTAACACTGACCTCAAAGCCAGGGGCAGCCCAGCAATCAGGGATTGCAGGGATGGGAATCCTTCATCACCAGGCACTGGTAGGACAGCATTCAGTAATTCCCATTTCATCAGCCCTGAGCCATGTAATGTGAAAACAGCCAGCAAGTTGTGTCCTTCTCACATTCACATCATGGAAGGTCCTGCCCTGGGTCATTCCCTGCCTCCTTTGCCCAAGTTGCAGCCAGCAAGAATCCTCCTCAGATCACTGATTTCTGGAGGCTGCAAGGCTCCCTCTGCCCTTGGTGAGTTGTTGCAGTTATTGCTGCCAAAAGAACGTGTTTCATTTTTCATTTGAATTTTTCTCTTTCCTCCTCACACCCAGCAGGATTTGTTACCCAACCCTCCCAAGAAAGGGCAGAGCCTGGTTGTGAGGTGTGTCCCTGATGTGTCTCTCAGCCTTTCTCCAAGACTAGCTGCCTCTTTCCAGAAAGGCAACGGGAAGAATGACCAGATCTTCCTGGAAATGACACCCCTCCCACAGCACAAATGAGCCAAAAGCAGCTCCTGCAGAAGCCATCAGGCCTGTTGCTGACATGCACATGCCCACTCAGCACTGAGCCACGCTCCTGAGCTCTGGCACAGCCAGGGATGGAGACTACTGAGCTCATTCCCACGCTCCACTTTGGCTCCATCATCCTCTTTCCCTTTTTTTTTGGAGGAGTTTGTTCTGGGTGTTTGCCTTTCAGAAGGTGCCCCAGCTGCTCCAGCCCTGCACAGTGTGGTCAGAGATCTCCAGCCCCAGCTGGGGGTTATTTGGGTGGTGGCAGCTCTGGAGAGCTGGGCACAGATGAGGAGTGATGACAAAACCCAGGAGGAAGGTTTCAGCTGGAGGCTGAACTGGCAGAACCCCTCTGGGCTTTGTACACAGGTACCTGTTCAGGGGAGCTCTAGGCACAACCAGTGTGGCTGAACTCATGCTCTAAATAAGCCCTTATTTAAAACTTGTTTAGCTTCCTCTGTTCTTCAATAAGGACAGCTTTTGGGTTGCTTGAGCACAACAGGATCATTCAATACAAATCTAAACCATCTGAATAGACTAAACCACATCAAGCCAGCAAGGACAGTTAGGTGGGTTTTCTGCTGCTTTTTTTCCTGCTGAATTCAGGCAGGACACTTGTCTGCAGTGTGGGAAGCTGCCTCTGGTATAACTGGAGCTCAATGCCTGTGTGAGAAGTTACTTGTCACTAGTTTTGCTGTATTTATCTTTCTCCTTTGGGGTAAATCCCCAAATCTCCTCACTGGTTTCAGCAGCAATCACCATTTTGTACCACTGTTCCTGGGAGTTAGGAAGTCAAAACTAGCATTTCCCTTGGGCCAGACCCAAGAGAAAACTGGGGGTTTGGTACAAGAGAAAACTCTGGGTCTTGCCCCAGACATTCCCACTCTGCAGAGCTTTTCACAGTCATTTAAGGTAAACCATAACACCCACAGTGTTCAGTGCTGCCTCTGCAAGAAGAGGCATTAGATCCCCAGTGGGCAGTGGAAGTCTTCCTCCTAATGGGGGAGAAAATACCTCAAGCCTCCAATTCTTTTCTTTATTGAGTGGCCAAGGTGACAGGAATCCCTTGGGAATGGCAGGTTTTAGGAGCAAGGCTGAGCTCTGGGCTCTGGCTCAGGCCATGAGCCCCATCTGGGGCTGGTTCAGTTGTGGTGATGTTTTATCACGAAATGAGAGGGTTGCAATGGTTGGTTGGTGACTCACAGGCCCAGAGGGAGCAGGAGCATTCATGGCTTGCTGCAGGAGGCAGAGATTCCTGGCAGTGCCAGGCACACTCCACACAGGCTGAGCTCACCAAGGGGCTGCCTAACAAAGCCCAGCAGTGAGCTCAGTGTCCTAAAACTGCCTCCAGACACCCTGGTGGGATTGAAAAGGCAGCAGGCTGCCAGCTCAGGTTTGCAGGCAGGGGTAGTTCAAGCTCACATCACAGAAATTTGGGGGTTACCTTGGCAAGGGGTTGGAGCAGCAGATCCCCCTGAGAAGCCCAGGGCTGCCCAAGCAGTGCTGATCCCAAATGATAAAATGCTGGGGGGAGCAGATAGGGCTCATACTCAGGATTAAACTGGGGGAGCCTCATGCCTGGACTGGTTTCAAGCCATCACAGGGATCCCTGGGAGGGGATTTGCCTCCAGGTTTTAGTTTCTCACATCATGTAAGTGCTTTGCCCTCAGAGTAGCTGCAGTTTGGTAAATCATCTCTTTGCAGGCACCAGAGTAACCCTCACATTTATTTAATATATCTGGTGGTTCCCTGTTACTCACTTGGCAAATATCTCCTACAAGATTTTGGGCATGCTTGAGTCAGAATCAGGTATCAAATCACAGGTTGATTATTAAATTTCCTTTCTCTCTCTCTTTTCTTTCTTCTCTTTCTCTTCTCTTTATTTCTGTATTTCTTTTTCTCCTTCCTCTCATAACAACAGGGTAAACCAGGATATTGTTTATGGAAAGTCTGAATTACTAATGACCCATACAAAACAACATTAAGGATCATATCTTTTCCAGGGCCTCTCTTCAAACCAGGCAAAAGAAGCCAGTCCCAGTGTTTTATGATCTTAAAATGTTGATATTTTTCCAGGTATTAATTCCAGCTTGATAGGAAACCAAGAGAAACAGAAACATTTTTCATCTTTGCTTCAGAAAAATGTGCTCCATCTTCCTCTGTTCAAGAGAGATCTCCTGAGTCCCATGGAGGGCATGTCACTGCTCTGGGACCTGCTGCCCTTTCCTAAATTCCCTCTTTGCTGTGCCCTGTCCCTGAGCCACAGAGAGCAGGGCTGGAATGGAACAAACACAAAGCTCTCTCCTGGTCTGAGTCTGCTGGGATGGGGCCAAGGAGTGACTGGGCAGGGGAAAAAGAAATCCTCCAGTGTGCCAGGACAAGGCTCCATCCTTCCCAAGGCTGGGATGGATCCCAGTCAGGGGCTGTGCAGGTCCCAGTTGTTGGAGGTGGACAGAGGCCCCTGGCAGAGGGTTCTTCATTCCTGGGAATGTGAGGGTGAGCTGCCCTCACTGATTTTGCTGATTCAACTGCATTTCAGATGTCCTGATGTCTCCACGTTGCTTCAATTGTCTCCTCTGAGCTGTGACTCTCTCCCCTGAAGGCTTGTGGCTGCACCAAAGGAAATAAAGCTTAGCCAAGGCACTCGACACAGCAGCCTTTTAATATCCAGCCTGTTCCCTGGGTTCAGACACCCTCCATCTCCAGCTGCTGTCCCCCTGCTGGACAGACTCCTGCCACTGGCTCTGTTTTCTCAGTGCTCTGGTATAACCTGGTCATGGAGTTTTCCTCCATGGGAATGAAAGGTGACCTTCTGCTTAAGGATGCAAAACAGCCTTTAGTGGAAATAGGGTGATGAGCAACCCCCTTGCTCTTCATCCAGACCATTGTCCAGATCCAGCAGTGCTGGCCATGGAGCAGGTCAGGGATGCTGAAGGTTGACTCTCCTACTGCAACTCTTGTACAAAGCTGTGGATCAGGGTCCCCTCCAGGTAAATGCAGGTGGGAAAACACATCTCTGGCCACGTGGTTCAGAGAGAGCTGAGTTCTCTGGAACATCCCAGGGTGACTGGTTGTGCTCACACTCTGCTGGCACGGCCTCTGCACTTTTGTTGCCATAATCCTAGATACAAGGTGTTTAACAGCCAGCTTTTTGGTTAAGGGAGGTCTCTCCTTGCCCTCATCTGTGAGGGCTCAGTGATTTGTTCCCTGGACATCCCCAGTCCTGCTCCCCAAAGTGCTGCTGGCTTCCCCATCCCCACTGAGGCAGTGGAGCTGCCAAAGTCCATCCCAGTCCAGCTGGGCTGAGAACTTCTCTCTGGCATTTGCAGGGCTGAGAGGAACGTCGAGCTCTGGAGCACAAGAGCTGCCCTGCTCTGGCAGCTCCCACCAAGGGAGGAGGGAGCCTGCCCTGTGTGTCTGCCCTCCACAGGTGCTGGGTGCCCTGCACTTGCCACTGCACAGGGGGAGAAGGTGTTGCCAGACAGGGCACTGTCAGTTCAGGGCAGCACAGCTGGGCTGGGAGCAAAGGCAAGGGGAGGAGACTGTGGCAGCTGAGGAAAAGGGTCCCCACTGGCCCTGGGTATCAGCAGCAGCTCATGGCCACAGGCTCACTGGCCAGAGCTGACCACAGGGATGGTGCACACACAGTGCAGCTGCAGCTGGCATGACCTGTGAGCCCCTTCCGTGTGACCATGAGCTGTCCCAGCCTCTTCTCACCAGTAACATGCCCAGCAGGCACAGGAGGTGCCCTCCTACCCCTCTGGACCAGGCTTTGGATGCTGGATGGGTTTTGGGCCTGTCCCACCCCCAGATCCAGAGGTTTCTGAGCCTCTCTGCATCCTCCTGAATGCTCTCAGGGCGGTGCTCAGTTCCATTTGGATCAGCAGCTCCATAACCTCACTCCTGGAGCATCCAGACACAGCATCTCTCCATATAAAAACAACTGCAAGTTTTTTGTTCTCTGGCCGGGGTTTCTGACTGCTGCTTTCTGTTCAGGTTTATTTTATTCTCATCATAAATAAAGAAAACAAAAGCAGTGCAAATAATAGTCTGAAACAACTAAAGTTACATGGCAGGAGATGTGGCACTGGAACAAGGAAAACATTCTCATGGGTTTTTGGGTTTTTTCTGAGTAGAAGTGGTTAATCTCAGGTTCAGACTTTGACTGGAGGTGTGGGATGTGCAGAGGCAGCACAGGGCTCCTGCTCACTCTGGCCACTCAATTGAAATGGTTGCTGTTGTTACCCCAACAAACCTGCTGCAGCCTGCAGGGGCTCAATGCTCCATTTGGCATTTTTTCACCAGGAAAAACATTTACTTTGGGAGAGGAAAGAGGAAAACAGAAAATAAGCCCGTGCTCACAAAGCCCAAAAATAAAGACAGGACTCAAGAAATCCTCTGGTGCCTTTGGGGATGATTTCATATGTAAAGGAATGAATCCATAACACAAGAGTGCTGATCCTGACATTCGAGTATTTACAGTGGGATCTTTTGCAGGTGGGACTGGGGGGGGGAAAAAAAGAGAGGAAAAAAAAAACCAAAAAAAGAGCTCAGAGGGCAAAGGTTCTGTTTAAAACTGTACAACAAACTGTAGCTTAGCACCAAAGAGTGGGAAGAGCAGATTGTTGGCTTCTCAGGAGCGCTGGAGCATCAAGATGAGGCCCGGCTGCGTTTCAGCAGAACCCCTGAGGCAGGGACTGGGTGGGACCAGCGCTCCCAGTGCCTGACTGGGGCACGGCCGGGCCGGGGCACCAGAGCCAAGCGTGCCAAGGGGGCAGAGGCTGCCCGGGGCTGCGGCAGGGTTTGGGCTGTGCTGCCTGGCTCGCTAACTCCGCTCTTCCCCTCCTCCTGCTCCTCTTGTCGTTTCAGGGCCGCTGCATCAACTTCACGCGAGTGAAGGACGCCGAGGCCCCCCCCAAGTACCCCCTCAACAACTCGTGCCCGCCGCCCGCCGCCCCCCCAGCCCCCACGTACAGCCC
>VXBA01001111.1:120947-157023 GCA_013399895.1 Serilophus lunatus | reverse complement strand
CCCCCCCCTCCGCCCCGTGTGTCGGGGCCACCAAACTCTCGACGGCAGAAAAAGCCGAGAGGCTGCAGGGCCAGGGCACAGAGCTCCGGTTCCATTCCAGCGAGGCTCTGGGCCCCAGCACCTCCCTGTGCCTTGCCATGGTGATTCCAGGAGACTTTGGGAAACTACAAAAAAAAAAAAAAAGAATGAATAACCAGAGGAAGCTCTCTGCCAAGGAAATTCTCCCCAGGGAAGGACTGCCAGCCACTAATCCAAGCGCAGACATCCCAGCCAGCAACCTGGAGAAGGCCGCACACACATCATGGGACGAGACCTGAGGTGTGGGCAGTGACCACCTCCCAGTCCTGTGCCAGCTGCCAAGGGAATGGTGCCACCAGCGGCTCTGCAAGTGCAGAAACCCCCCCAGACCCGGGGAGAATCTCCGGCAGGCAGCTCCTCCCACGGACTGTGATGTGGAGATGGGAAGGTGGGGTCGCCTTGGAGGGTCTGGAAAGGAGGAGGAGCAGGACTCTGGGGTGTGGATTTGAGGATGTTGCTGTGTGGAAGTGCAGGTGAGTGGGAACAGAAGGGAATGACACGGGGACATAAACCAGCCGGGGTGTCGCAGGGCTGTGAGCCCATCCCTGGGGACAGCAGGGCAGCCTCCAGTGCTCCCAGTGGGACAGAGGGGGTCAGAAACAGGGAGGAATCAGGGAAAGCTCAGCAGAAGAGTCTTTGCTTTGGGTTTAGACATTTGTGTCCGTCTCATCAGTCACTCCACAGCTCTGAAACGTCATTTAGTGTTTCCACTTTAAAGGGAATTAATTCGGAATGTAAACCAGAGGTTTGGTGTTTCAAAGTCTCCAAATCCAGTCTGCTGGGGCCCCTTGTCACCGTCAGTGTGAAATGGTCACCTCTGATGCTTCCCTGGTTTCTGCAAATCACATTCCCTTGCCCTAAAAATGTTTCCACGTGGATTTTTATTTTTTGTTTTCCTTTCCTAAACAAGTAGCAGATGCCTCCCAGACTGGGAGCGAAGAGGAGGCAGTGTGCTTCCTCCCTCCTGTCAGCTCTGCACAGCAGCTCTCCTGCCAGCAGCTGTTGACTAAGGCCAACCTCAGCCCACGGGGCTCTCCAGATGGGGATCTCTGTGCCAAGGAATGCACTGGCTGCATTCCTGCTGCTTCCTCCTCCCCCCCCCCCCCCCACCCCACCCCATCACCTGTGTCCCACAGCACCCTGAGCAGCTGCCTCTGCAGCCCAGGGCTGCAGGCAGGTGAGGGCTCCCAGCGTCCCAGCCAAGCCTCTGCCCCCCTGACTCACTGCCAGGATCAGTTCTCACAACACTCTGTCTCTGCAAAGTCACAAGAGATGAACCATCTTTGTAGCTGCAGTTCTGTGAACAGCAGAGGGTTCTCACCTCATTTTTTACCAGATAAAGAAATGCTTTGCCAAGTACTTCCTTCAGTGCTGTTGGAAATATTAATTCTAGCTTTTCTAGCAAAACAAGGAAAAAGAAACAAAACAAAAAAAAAGTGTTCAAGGGGGAAAGGGAACAGAGTGGAGACCTGCCCTGGGTGAGGACAGAATGAACCCTCAGCACAAGGCTCTGGGTCCCTGTCCCTCAGCAGCTCTTAGGGGACACAGAAGGACCCAAGGGCTCACTCCCAGCCCAGGCTGTCCTGCCCAAGGCTCTTTGACTCCCCCCCTCACTGTTCTGGCTGCAGGCAGCACGGAGCAGTCCCAGTTTGGAGCAAAACCACCAGTTTTGCTGCCCACTCTTTCAGGTTCATCAGCTCCAGGCCATGGTTGGGTCCATAGGATGACTTTGGTGTTGGCAGGTGGGAGGGGGAAGCTTTAACACCCTGACACAAGTTTGGATTGACTCCTCCCTGGGACAGACAGGATCTGGTTAGAAAAAAAAGCTGTTTGGTTTGGTTTCATGATGGAAGGCACAAAATTTGGGAATAGTGTAATACAGGACCAGTAGATATGACCCTCATAAATCCTCAGCATTTCAAAAACATTTGGGAAGGAAGTTGATTTTCAGCAATACAGCATTGAGAATTTTCTTTTTTTTTTGGAATGTCAATTAATCAATTAATTGGTTAATTAAATAGTAAACCTACTGCTGGGGGCAAAACAAAAGCAGTGTATTCTCCACCACTTCTTGCAGATGAGAAACACTCATTCTCCCCAAACTAAGGGAAAAAAACCCCCTACAGATTTAAAGAAGCAAAATAAAGTCTAGATCAAGCCTAGGCTACAAAAAAATCCTGATTTTCAAATACTCCCTGTGCAATCATCCAGCTTAGGAATACAAAAGAAGCTCCAAATTTTTTTGTTGTACATATTGTTGCTGCATGCTTACCATATGTTAGATGGAAGCATTTCCTATCCCTTGTGGATAAAAGAACATTTTTCAAGTTGTAGTAAATTATTATAAAGCCAATGACAGTTCATGGCATGTTATGGTATCAAGCTGTGCTTGTTGTATTTTTTTCTTTACTGTTGTACTGCTTGTTTTTATAAATGTTCCAATATTTCCTGTAGTGACGAACACCTGGTTTTGCATGGCATTAATTGCACTAATTAACTGCAGCTCCAGGCCACACACCCCCTTGATCCACTGGGATCCAGGGTGGGGTCCAGCCAGAGCACAGTGGGTGCTCCAAAACTTGGGGGGGACAAAGCCCAGCACCCCCACTCTGCTTTGGTGACCCTCTCAGAAAAGTTACAGCATTTTTGGAGGTGGATCTTGTACCTGGTTTGTATTTAGGAAGGAATTCCCCCCTTGTGAGGGTGGATTTCCCACCCCTGGGAGTGTCCCAGGCCAGGTTGGAGCCACCAGTGGGAGGTGTCCCTGCCCAGGGCAGGGATGGGAGGGGATGAGCTTTCAAGTCCCTTCCAGCCCAAACCATTCTGGCATTCTATGATTTAGAATCAACCTGACTCTGGCTGCAGAAATGGCTCCCAAAAGTCCCACAGGTGCCTTTAAAAACTCTACTCCCTTTAGATTGACTTGGGAGCTGGGCATCAAGGGTGAAAATTTGGTCCTGAGTTAAAATCAGCCCCCACTGACAATTAATGCCATGTGAACGAGGTTGGATGAGCTGGAGCACCATCCCCTGCTGGGTGGTGCCCTATGTACTCTGTGTCTATAAACCTTTCCCACAGCACCCTGCACAGCCCCCCCCCCAGCCAATTCCCAAGTCAATGTGTTCATTCCAGATGAAAGGGAGGGGGCTGAGGGATGCTGCAGCTGCTCTGCCACCTCAGAGACCCCAGCAGGTCTCACTGCTCACCAGCTGCTCCAGTGTGGGCTGCTCTGAGCAGCAGTGACCAGATGTCTGGTGGCCCTGAACAAACAGCCCGTGGTTCCCTTTGCCCCAAACAGGTCCCTGTGGTTGCTCCCAGTGTTTGTCAGTCATCCCAAGCTCTGTGTCACAGTGTCTCACAGCCTCCAAGGACTGAGCAGCTGTGTTGGACAGAGGTTCACGTTGTTCTTTATTCCAGCCTGTTGCTGGCTGTGCTTTGGAGTGCTCACCCAGGCACTCCCTGGGGTGTGAAGGCACCTCCTGTCCCTGTTTATTTTGGGGAGCAGGGGGTGCCTGGCAATGTTTAGGGGGGACCATCCCCTGCCTTGTCTGTGGTGCTGCTGCAGGGAAGGAGCTCTGACCCCACTGTGATGCTGAATCTTCAGCCAGTGCTGCCTTACCCCCCCTGTGTTGTTGCATGTGTCATGTGTTAAATCCAGTCATTACTCTTGCTGACCTTGATGTTATTATTAAAGAACTACCCAACTCTCTGCTGGGCTCTGTTCAGTTCCTTGCCAAGGCCAAGCAAATGAATCAGGAGGATCCTGGGCAACAGGTTCTCCCATAAACTGGTCTTGGAGAACCCAAACTTGGTGATTTTCTTCCCAACAGCCCTGAGTGCTTCTGCCTAGCACAAAGGCTATTTTCACTGGGATGTGACACTGTCTGAATTGTCACCTCTCCCCCCCTGGTCCCCAGAATCTCCTAAATGCAGAACTTCCATTTCACACAGGAGATTTTACCAGAGGCTCCTTTCAAAGAGCACAGCCACCAGAAACAGCCTTAATTAGCTGCACCACCACTAATTCATCTGGATTTCGGTGTGGTTGGAGTGTGGTCAGTTTGTGCATTTAAGGCATTTATATATAAATATATAGAATTTTATTTAAAATATCAGGGCACTTGTGAGCTTGTGACATCATAAATAAGTATATATATATCCAAAACTATTATTTTATTAAAGGTATCAGGGCACCTGTAGGCCCTTGAATGCTTTAAATTAAAGGATGCAAAGGTGAAATCCCTTGAGATGCTCTCACCATCCAGGGCTGTCATGGAAACTGGAGGGATTTCCAGTTACTAAAAATGCATTGAAATATCTGCAGTAGCATCAGATGGTTTTTTGTTTGGGATTTTTTTTAACAGTCCAGCTGAGAAGGTCAAATTCTGAAGTAATTCCCACTTGTCTGTTCCTGTCTGGGCAGGGATGGGGATGGTCCAGCCTGCTTCCCCTAACTGAGAGAATCTGGTGAAAATAATTGACTTACAGTATAAAATAAGGGGTTTTTTATATTAGAGAAGGATGTGGAGGCAAATAACCTGTCAAGGGGTAATTTGTGCAGCCCCATCCCCAGCTCTGGCTGTGCAGGTGGTGGTTCTGTGTCTCCAGAGATCTTTGCTGCAACAAGAGCTGCAGGATTTGGCCTTGGCTTTATCCCCCCTTCCAAAAGATTCCTTCCTGCCACATCTTGGCTGCCTCAGGCACCAGCTGAGGCCAAGTGTGGGACCACCCAGGCCACCAGCCTCCCCCACTGGGGCACATTTTTACATTCCCACAACACAGAATTAAATAAAAAAGGAACAGACTCGAATGTGAGAAATAAAAAAAAAAAAAAGAGGCACAAGCTGTTGGAATCCAGCCAGAGGATCCTTTGATTTGGTGGGATAAACCCAGAACTTGACTGGGATGGCAGGGAGGGATCCCACTGGCTTATGGGATCTCTGCTTACTTTGATTTTAGCAGGCAAAAGTCATGGAAGATCATAAATAACTCATAATAAACCTAAATCTGCAGTTGGAGGAGGAACCAGAGCATTGCAGTTCCAACACCCCAGAGCTCCCACAGTTCTGAATCCACTTTAAAGAGGGAAAAATCACAGAACTCCCCGTGTGGCATCACCAAGGAGGGCTCTGAAGGTGGGTGGTGAGGTGGGACCCCACTCCAGGAGGGGCTGCAGAACCACTGGGGCATCTTCACCTCTCCCTCTGTGCTGCAGAGCTCAGGGGAGGGCAATGCTGGTGAGCAGCCCCAGGGAAATGCTGTTATTTCCCTAAAATGTGATTCAGATTTGGGCTTTAACAAGAGAGCTTTATTTGTTGTATTTGTCTGAAAACAACAACAGTGAATTATTTATCCGAAAAGATTATTTTCTGAAAACCCTGGTGTGGCTAAAACTGACAAATAAATCTTATTCCTCCCTCCTCACTCCCTTTTTTTCCCCCCCCTACTTGTTCCTGGAGGCCTTTTTGAGCTGTGCTGTGTTTTTTAAGCTGACAGCTTGTTACTCTGTGCTCCAGTTCAGGCATCTCAAGCACATCAGCCTTGGCAGAGCCAAGTTCACCCTCAGCCTGATGGATCCTCCCCCAGGAGCCTCATCCGATGGGGGCTGCTGTCTGGGAGGGTTCCCTGAGTGGTCCCCCCCCCCAGTTATCCCAGTGGCAGCTGGGAACAGCCCTGTGCCCTGCAGTGCTGGGCCCCTCCTGCCCAGCAGAGACACAGGAGCTCCATCCCCACCACCAGTGGCCCTTGGTTCATCCCTGCTGCAGATAAACCCCTCCAGGAGCTTTGTTAGCCCCTGGAGTTCAGTGCAACCCTCTCAAACAATTCTGAATTCGAGGAAAAAAACCCCAAAAACAAAACCCAGAGAGTGGTTTTAGGCTGAGTGGGGTTGGTTAAGGACAGACAGTGTGTCCCTGTGCCTGTCAGTGGAAGGCTGCAGGGAATTCCCTGTCCTGTTCCTGCTGTGTTTGGAGGAATATGCCTTTGGATTCAAGTCATGCCAACTCCTCCTGGGCTCGGCTCAGCTCAGCTGGGCTTGCACAGACCTCGGGGGCAGGGATGTCACCACCATTAGGACAGGAATCCACGGCAATGGCAACGTGCCCCTGTGCTCCAGGGGGACAGGAGCTGTGCCCCGGGGCAGTAAATGTGTCCCCCACACTCCACTGGCCACTCCTGTCTGATTCTTTCCCCTCCCCTTCCCACCTATTTCCCGTCCAAAAATTCCTGACTTCTTTTTTTTTCCTCCCTTTCTGCTGCTGTTGGAACAGGATTTAATCCCAGTGAGCTCCGTGGGGAGACAGTGAGGCAGGATCCTCTGCTCTGGGGATGTGTGTCTGGCTGGCTGGGTGTCTGGCTGGCTGTGTCTGAGCCAGCTGGGTGAGAAATCACTGCACTGGAGCCTCGGGATGTTGGCTGGGACAAGGACCAAAGGCTGGCTGTAGGAGACACAACCCCACCACGTTCACATGCAGGAGAGAAACTTGAGTCAAAACTGTCAGTGGAGAGGGAAGGAAGGAGGAGGAGGGGGCAGCCATGACTTTGGCTTTGTTTCCTGGGCCACAGAAGCCAAGAAATGAAGAAGCCAGCCAAGAACAAACTGGCATCTCCGAGGCAGAACGCTCTGCTTTTGGCATTTGCTTGGAAAATCAAGACAATCTTTGGACGTTTTTATTGTTCAAAACCTACCAACAAGACAAGAACTGCAGCGCAAGAAGCCACCAGCAAGTCCAGTGACCTCTGTCACTTCTCTAGGGGGTGGCTCTAGGCTTCACTCAGTGCTGAACACACGTTTAAGGCTGCGGGGCTGTGCTGGGAGGAGCAGATGGGACCTGACTGGTGCCATCACTGCCTCAGCAGGGCCTGGGCTGAACCCAGGGGTGGGGTCACCCCAGGGATGGGGTCACTCTGTCACCCCAGGGGTGAGGTCACCCCAGGGATGGGGTCACCCTGTCACCCCAGGGATGGGGTCACCCCAGGGACAGTGTCACCCCAGGCTGGAGTCACCCCAGGCTGCTGTCACCCCAGGGACAGTGTCACCCCAGGGACAGTGTCACCCCAGGCTGGAGTCACCCCAGGGATGGTGTCACCCCAAGGATGGTATCAATCCAGGGCAAGTGTCACCCCAGGGACAGTGTCACCCCAGGGATGGTGTCAACCCAGGGATGGTGTCACCCCAAGGATGGTGTCAATCCAGGGATGGTGTCACCCCAGGGACAGTGTCACCCCAGGCTGGTGTCACCCCGAGGACACTGGTCTGGCTGCCAGCAGCTCACCCCTGGCTCCAGCTCCTGCAGCCCCTGGGCAGCTGGGGGGTCCCGCCGGTGCTCAGTCTCTGGAGGCAGCAGCCCGGTCCACCTGCAAGAAGGACAGGCAGCCATAAAAACAACAGCCCTGGCAGCAGCTGGGGGAGCCCTTGGTGCCACCCAGCACCCCCAGAGCAGCACCCAGGTCACCCTGGCAGCTGCAGCAGGAGAGGGTGAGGGGATGGAAACCCCCAGAGAAGAGGGGGTTGGAGGGACTTGGCTTTTGGGGTGTTAGTGCTGGGTGAGACAGAGGACTCTGTGCACGCAGGACAACAAGCCAGACTTGGGATTACTCACTGCAAGGGAAATACTACAGGAAAAACTGGAAGGATGGGGGTTAATCCCTGCTCCCAAGGAATGTGTGATGTGGCAGAGCTCCACTTCTCTTTCTGGCCTGTCTGTCAGCCACTGTGGGGGTCAGTGCCACCTCCTCTGCCCCTTTGGGACCGTGTGGGGAGATTGCAAACAGCCCCCAGGGGGAGGTGGGTGTCAGTGAACCAGAGATTGTATTTTAGGGACACTTGAGACCCAGTTACTGTCAAAAGGTGCTGGAGTCAGTCAGAGTCAGCCCAGCACTGAAATGGCCTGGGCTGGGCTGTGAGAGCCCCTTGCAGGGGGTCTTTGGGAGAGCTGTGGCTCCTGAGGGACCAGGGGGCTGGACATGACCCCCCAAAGGCAGGCACAGGGCTCAGGCCAAGGCAGGTCCTGCTTTGAAACTGCCCGGGGGCCACCCAGGACCCCTGGCCCTGGGCTTTGCTTCCCATTTCCACCCTGGGAAGCAGCATCCACAGCCTGCACGGCCTCAGGGGCAGCTCCTGACCTCCCTCTACTCTTCCCAGCCATGATGGCAGGTATTTCCCTTTGGAACAGGACTGTACACAGCCACTGAAACAGGCAGAAGGTGCCACAGGCTGCAGCACTCCAGGCTGAGCCCTTGTCCCAGCTGAGTGTTTCTCTGCTTGTGTGTGTTCCTTCTCTCTTTGCACTTCCACAATGTTAAAGCCCAGCTCTTGCTGCAGTTCTGTTTTTCCTGTGCTAAAGCAACCACCCCCACCCACTCCAGAGCAGTTTTCCTCGGAGCTGTGGCCAGTGGAACTCCAGCTCTCCAAACTCCCTGGCTGCTGGTCGGCTCCACTCCAGCTGGTCACATCCAGCTGATGCATTAAAGGCAAGACAGCTACAAATAAATTACTTGTTTTATTGCTTTTCCATGTAGGCACTGGCCAGGACACCAGTTGCACACGTGGAGACCCAGATGGGAGGGGGAAGTGTGGGATATAGAGCATGCAGCCTCTCTCCTGGGAGAGGGGGGACACGTTTGAAGCTGCAAAGGGTTTAGGAGCAGCTTTGAGCTCTCTCTGCTGCTCAGCAGCAGCTCTGCCTTCAGTGGCACCTTACACTGCACAGACTGGCATTTGGGGGCTGGGAAATGACCTTTCCAGGAGGGGAAAGGACAAATGTCCTTCTTCGGGAGAGATGGTGGCACTTAATCCACCCACCACTTCAGGCCCTGTTGTGTGAGCCCTTCCTGAGGCCTGAGGGAGGTGGTGTGGCTGTTCCATAGGCTCAGCTCCCACCTCTGCAGAGAAGGAGGATGAGAAGTGCCCTTCTGAGCTGGCAGGGGGTGTAACAAACACTCTGGGCCACAGGAACCTGTGACTCCTCACAGTTTGGTTCAGCAGGAGTTTTTCCTGTGTGTGTCATTCCCAGCTTTGGGCAATTCTGAAATCCCTCCCCCAGTTCCAGTGGCTGGAGGCTCAGGGCTGATGCTGTGTCCCCAGGGAGGTCCCGCTGAACAAACCTTGGGGTGGGGCACGTGGGCCTTGAGCTGCCTCAGGCTGCCTGGAGCAAAGAGAGCTTTAACCATCAGCACTTCCAAGGCTGGGCTGGGGAAAGCCTGTCTTGCTGGGGACAGGAGCTGCTGCAAGAAATGCCAGCAGGAATGTGAGTCCCTGCCACAGTTTGCTGTGGGATGGTCCAGCCACTGACCACAGGGGCCACTCTGTCTGTCCTGGCCGTGCTCCTGCCCTGGCCTCGTGCTGGACAGGAGGTTTTGTAGCTCCAGCTGGGTTTTCCCAGTGTCCATGCACTGACAGTCCTAGTCTTTGGTTACAAACCCAGCTTCAGGCACATCCTTGGGGTGTGCCAGTGACAGGCCCTGTCCTGCCCAGTGCAGGCTGCCACTGGGAGCTCCAGGAAGGCTGGTTGGAGCTGGGAGGAGAGGGAGCAGCTCCTTCCTCCTGGGCTCATCACCTGGGCAGGCTCCATCCCCTGCAGTGCCCCAGGCCCTGCTCTGCTGGGGACACAGAGCTGTCCTGCTCCCGCCAGGGAGCTCCTGCCATTCCCTGAACCTCTCCCCAGGGCAGAGAGGGGCAGGAGGAGCAGCTTTGCCCATTGCTCCTCTCAGCAGGAGCTGCAGCATCGCTTGGTGCAGCTGGGGTTTGCCTGGGCAGGTCATTTGGTCCTCAAGGAGGTCTCTGGGTGCCCTCCCACCACTCTGCACATGGTCCCAGTGTATCTCCCAGTGCACAGGAGCCAAACTGGGCTGAGCTCTGGGCTGTGGTGTCTCTGTGGGTGTCCCAGGGTGTCTGGGCTCACCACCCCTGCAGGAGCCTGGGTTCCAGCTCTGCCTCTGCTGCCCAGCCAGACACAGCCCACAGCCTGTTGGCTTAAGCCTGTTTCCATAGGAATTTGTAAGGACCATGGGAACAGATTTGATTTGACCTAAACAACAAAGAATGAGACTGAGGAGGGGGGCAAGAATTCCTGCCCTGTCTGATTTGTGGGTGTCTGGCAGCATTTGGGGGGTAACCATCCATCGCCTGTCCTGTGACCCACAGCCAGGACTGGGGCTGTGGAACCTGCTCTCCTTGCAGCCCAAGTGACAACTGCTGCTCATTCCTGCAGAGCTCAGCCAAAGCAGAGCCCTGCTCCCAATTTTCACTGTGCTTCCAAGGACACACATGCATTGCTCCAAGGCTGGGAGCTCTGAAGAGGAGCCTCCTGACCTTTCAGTGCTGTACTTGCACAGAAAAGGCATCTGGAGAGAGAAGCCTGAGCTGCCCACGTTGGCCAAGAAAATAAACAACTGTCTTTGATGCTGCTCCCCTGGAGATGTGAGGATCCCTGAGGAAATGAATCCATGAACTGCCCCAGCTGAGGAGGGGTGGAATTTCAGACAGCCTTTTGTCACTGTGGGTTCCCCTCCCCAAGTCACCCAGGCATTTTGTAGCTCTGACTGAGCCCCCAGCTGTTGTCTGACCAGAACAGGCACTTAATGGTACCAGCTCAGCAGCTCTGGGGCTTGTGAAGGGCTTTCTTGGCAAAGAAAGGAATGGCCAGGTACAGGCTGTGCTGACTGTGCCCCATTTAGTGATAGAAAAGGGGGAATTAAGTAAGAATTAATGTACACACAGTCATAGAAACAGTTCTGCTTTCAAGGGATTTCATGGACTTTCCTGTAGAGTGGAAAAAGAAATCCCAGTTAGGGAATACAGACTGTACCTGAGAACAGCCTGGCTGGCCAGGAGAGGGACAAGTTAAACCCTGAGCTTTTCTCCTTTGTACACCCTGCCCTTAACTCCCACAGGGCCACTCCTGTGCTCAGTGGGTTTAACTGAAGACCAGTAATTCCAATTGTTTAATGTAGGGCACTTGATTTTATTCAAAGGGCAAGATACAAAAAAAAGTAAGCAAAAAAAAGACAAAACCCAAATTATAAAACACTACAGACAAAAGTAAGACATCTTCTGCATACAGCACACAACAGGAAACATGGTACAGTCTGGTCCCCACAGCCCAAAGCCAGCTGGAAATGCAGAGCAGAGGCAGAGAGATCTACAAGGGAGCAAATGTGGGGTTTGCTAACTCAAATATCTATTTACACAAACTCAGTTGAAGGCAAATAAGTTTTCTTTTATGCAACCCAAGTCCTTCTTTGTTCCTTCTTCTTCCTGTTCCTGACGAAGAGGAGGGACTCCATGCTTTGAGGCAATTTGGTACATTCAGGTAGGACCTAAAATTAGCCACAGCTAAACACTGAAGTGCTACTTAAGCACTGAATTTCAGTCCCTGCCTCCATCAACGTGGGCCACCAGGCAGCTCCTCATGGCTCTGAGGGCTCCCAGGGGCAGCTGCAGAGGAAAAGCCTTGGTCTGCCCCGTGCTCCCAGGGGTTCCACCCTGCAGCTTGAGCAGAGCTGGGTGTTTGGGCTGGGCTTGGGGCTCCCAGCTGAGCACAGGCTCAGGTCCATGAGCTCCATCCCAGTGACCTGGGACAGGCTGTGTGGAGCTTTTGGCCCCCTCAGTACAGAGCCTGACCCAGTGAGGGTGTCCAGGCAGGGGTTTGGACAGAGGAGATGGAGCTGCTCCTCACAGGACAGGGCCACCCAGACCCTGCTCTGGGCTCGTTGTCAAACAGTGCTGACTCCTCTGACAAATTTGGGGAAGAACTGTCCATAGCCCTTCTACCAGGAGGGAAAAACCCTCCTGACATGTATATTCCATATATTCCATGTGTGTGTGGAATTATTCTGTCAGTGTGGAATTATTCTGTCAGTGTGGGATCTGCCTGAGATCCATTGGGCAGAAGAAGTTCTCAGGTCTTTGGTAATCAGAACCCCCTCAGACCCACAGGGATGTGCTCCCCTTTGAGCCCCTGCAGACACAGGTGAGGAGCACAGTGACCAAAGGAGGCAGGAATGGGAGCCTTTTCATCTGTATTTACCTGTGGCTCAATTTTAGAGACAGGGCTACTGAATTTTTCAACACCTCAGTGAGAGAAGGAGAGAATTTTACTGGCTCAGTAAGCAAAACATTCATCTGGGAGAGCAGAAGACTGACTGGCTGTTAATAAATATCACAAGACATCCTAAAAGTTTTCCTAAGGAAAAGAGAAACATCATCTGTTCATGGAAATGCAACACGTGGACAAAATGAGGTAAGGAAAGCTGAAAGAGTCCTTTGCACATTCTCACTTCACACTGCATGGCAACAACAAGGAGAGGTGACTGAGTTCCCTGCCAGGCTCAGCAGGGAAGTTCTTGATACAGGTTTGCTCCAGAGCATCCCTTGGGGCTGAGCCCTACGACATCCAAGAGGCTGCTGAGCTCATACAGGAGTGAGACACCCCAGGCAGTTTGCTGGCAGGAGGAGGGGGGTGGACACCCCCTGTCCCCCTGCTCTGGCAGGAGCTTAATGCCTCCAGTTACAGGGAACAAGGATTTGTCAGTCCCAGCACAAAGCCAACGAGCTCAGCACCATCTGCACAGTTACACCACATGGGAGTGTCAGGCCCAACGTTCCCAACTCAGACTCCTGTTCTTTGGTCCTCTTTGTGCACAACTTTCATAAATATTGAACAGTCTGAACTAACAAACTTTTACTGAACAGCAACTTGTGTTTAACAGGGTGTGTGCCCCCCTTTGCTGGCAGAGCTGGTGGGCACCTGTCTGTGCAAGGCAGGGAAAGCAATGCCTGCTGCAAAAGGGGAAAAACATCTTCACATCATTTTCTGAAGGGCTGTTTCACAGGAGATGCCATTCCAAGAACACAGGATGGGACACTGCACACCCCTGTGCTGGGGGGGGGGATCCAGGGGAAGCCCTGCCTGGATCCAGCCCTCCCCAGTTTCTCTTAAGCAACTTGGGTGGGAGGAGGAAGAGGAGGAGGAAGAGGAGCTGTCTTCCACCTGTGAGCACTGAACATGCCTTGGCTTTTCCTTCAGGACAATCACCCTCTCCAACTGGAGCAGGGAGGGGGTACTGGTGATGTTCAGGCAGAGGCAGAGCTGTCCTGGGGCAGGGCCTCACACACAGCATCTGCTCAACAAAACTGCCCCATTTACTGCTTTGCTCTTAAACAGACACTGGCAGCACAATGAGCTCATCAATTAACAGTCAGGATGCAACAGGTCCACAGAGAACGCACACACTGGGTTTGAGAAGCTGTTTCCAGGCACACAGTTTTCATTCTCATAATAAAAGTGAGCCTTGAGCTGACACTGAATTGAAATGAAATAGTCCCTGTGGGTTCACACAAAGGAGAATTGCTGCAGAGCCTTTGGGAACACCTGGGTCTGAGCAGTCCTGGACCAGCCAGCCTGGATCACTGCTCAGCTCTGTCACCCTGTGCCAGGGGAACCAGGATTTACAGTGCCCAGGCTCTACAGGTGGTACAGCAGTTTTTCAGGGGCAGTAAGTGGCCTGGAATATTCACTTTACACCTTGTAGTGTGTTTTTTCTTTTATGGTGCCTGTGAAAAGCTAATTCAAAACCCAGCAAGACAGTAATAAATTCACCTTTTAGCATTGGGAAATACATAGTAACTGCCTTTTGATGACTCTGAAAAAGCCAGTTTTTAAGTCCTGAAGGCATATTTTCCATGTCCTTTCTGATTCTCTGCAAACTTGTTATAAAATTATTACCAAGGCATGAATTTCTGCCGTGGCTACAGAGCCTTTTTTATCCCCTTTCATTTTAAACCAGCTGAATTTGACACAAGCCACATCCAAACTGCTGCTGAATAACCCAGAGCCCTCGCTGTCACTGGGGGACTTTGGCTCAGTGAGCCTCAGCAAGGAGCTCGAGTGCCCTCCCTGCTGGAGAGACACGAGGCAGAAGCACAGAGGGACACCCAGAGCAGGGAGAGCCCTGCAGAAACAACACCTGCACCAAGCTGCCTCCTCCAGGGGAGTTCACAGGGCTCAGTTCAAGGGGAAAATCCTCAGCACTGAAAAACTTCCACTTGTTTAAAAATCCCCCCAAAACCAACAGCAACAACCAACACCAGCCCCAGGCGAGCCCTGGCCATGCTCCTCTTCCCCCCACCAGTGCTCCCAGTCACAGCCCAGTGTCCCCCTGGCTCCCGGGGGCACAGTGACAGCTCCCACAGAGCTGTGGCCACCAAGGCTGCACGAGATTGTCACTTGCTATGTTTTTGGCATAGAGAAAATCCTTCTGAAGCCACGTGACTTCCTTGGCACATCTGCCCCGTGCCCACAGTCCAGTTGTGACAGAGCTCAGTTGGGTTCCCTTCTGTACAGGAGGCAGAAATTCACCCCAAAGGCTTGTTTAACTTTTCTTTCACTGGGAAAATATCTGCACAAGCATGACCAGCACCAGCTCTTGTTCCAGTTGTATATTCTGGTGTCCTGCTTCACTGCCTGAGAGCATGACAGGTGATTCATTCATTAATTCAGTGGCTTCTCATCAGAGACTGCAGTGAGCCCACACTGGGTAAGAGACAATGACACAGCTCAAAGAAAAGTGGAGGGCCCCTCACCTACAAGACTCAGTAATCTTGAAAGAAAACCATTTAACATCTTTCATGGGAGTCTATTGTTCAAAGAAACCCAAAGCTATTGGCATAGCATGTGGAATCAATTGGACAATCACTAATGTAATGGAGTTATGGTGATCTTATACACAAACAATGATTTACCAAAATAAGATTTACCTAGGGGGCTTTAAAATCAAGTTATTTTGGTACCAAAAAAAGTCTTTCATTAATTCCCCTTTGCCCCTATGATTCAGATGATCTGTCACTCTACAGTTACGGACTTGGCCAGATTTCTTGGAAAATCAACCTGCAGAGAGGGAGGAGAAAGAACAGGCTTGTGAGTATTTACACACTTGGTCTCTTTGGGTATAACTTTGATCCCTGTGGAACATTCTCACGTTAATTCAGGACAATCAGTGCAGAAAAAAGTCCATCACCTCTGCCAAAAACCAGGAGCAAATCCCTTTAGTCCAGGCTGTCCCAGTGCTCAAAGGACAAGAGGTCACTGATAACAAGTCAAGGCCAGTGTCTGCATTAAGATCAAACACCTAACACCCAACACTCTGTCAGACACCCTCCTGAGGACTGGGACCTTCCTTTCAGCTCCCTGCCAGGACCCTCCAGGACCTGTGAGCTCCCCCAGAACACAGACACATCCCAGCTCCTCTGCACCAGACTCAGCCACGTGTACTGGGCTCCTCCCAGTTCCACACTGGCCAGGCCTACCCTTGATCCTGGCTGGTCCAGCATCTCCACCATCACACAGACAGCCCCCAGAGCCTTCCAGCATCACCCAGGGCACCTGCCCCAGCCCTGCAGGCAGCACACAGGAGAGCAGAGGCAGGAGGGCAGTACTCACATCATATCCCCTGAGGACAGCGAGGTGGAATGCCAGGAGCTGGAGGGGGATAACACTCAGGATCCCCTGCAGACAGTCCACTGAGTGGGGAACCTTGATTGTTCTCTTGTTGTTCTTGATGGTCTCAATGTCCTCCTTGTCACAAATGACCACAGGTCTCCCCTGCAAGAGAGGGAGATGTTGAAGACAAGCAGGTCTGGAAGGTTCTTTTCTCACTCTGTTCAGAGCACAAACTTATTCCTTCATTTAGAGCCCAGCAGGTTCACACCCCCTGGGCAGCCCTGTAGGGTATTTAAGAGTTAAACAGACCACACCAGGCTTCTGCAAAAACTGCTCTTGAAACGCCCACAGCATTTATTGAATCCACATTTTGGGCAGTGCCACTCAAGCAAAGAGCCTGGCAGCTGCTTTCCCATGAACAGCAGCATTCCTGATGCCCTGCAAACGTTGCCAGCTCCTCACCTGCCTGGCAATGACCTGCTGGAGGGCATTCTGGCACTTGGCATAGGTGTGGTCTCTCATGATGATCATGATAACAGGCATGAGCTTGTCCACAAGGGCCAGGGGGCCGTGCTTCAGCTCCCCTGCCAGGATCCCCTCCGAGTGCATGTACGTGATCTCTTTAATTTTCTGGAGGGAGAAAAAAAAAATTCATAAAACTTTAAGCAAACTTGTGATGTTTTTTTAACCAGCTCTGTGGATTCTCCCACTTTGTAACTTTGAAAAGCTGTATTCTGGCTCTTTTGAGGCAAGCAAGCCTGACTGAAAACCCAGATCCAAGCAGTGCCCCCGGGCTGGGCTGCACACAGGCCACCAAAACTCACAGTTTTAACACCAAACCCACCACAGCCCTTATGATTTGCCATCAGCCACTGTGCCCAGCACCACAGACTGCCTACACAGACAGAGAGGGTCTGCAGGTCGGTGGGGACAGCACTCAGACCAACAGGAATCTCCTCCAACATAAAAACTGCAGTATATGGGTTTGGGAAGTACACACACAGGTCTGGAGGCTGAGTCTTCCTGGAAATCCCACCCCAGAAGAGGAGAGGCCTGGATTCATCAGCTCAAGGTGTTTGAGCCAGCTTTAACTACAGAAATGTCTTACCAGAGCTCCCTCCAGACACGTGGCATAGTGATAGCCACGGCCCATGATGAGCACAGACTTCTGATGGTACAGCTCCGTGGCCAGCTTCTGGATCTCATCATCCATGCTCAGCACCTCTTTAATGAGGTCTAGAAGGGAGGAGAAGAACCCAAACTGTGTGTGCTACACACACTGCTCGTCCTGCACAGGCACAGACAGCAGTGACCTGGACAAGCACTGGGCTCAGTGTTTTACCAGCCCAGTTCAGTGGCCAGCAGGGAGGAGGGGGCTGCACAAGCAGCCTGTGAGCAGCCTGGCTGACCCAGGGCTGCTCAGACCCGGGTGCTCCCAAAGGCTCTGCAGCAGCTCTGCAGTGTGCAACCCCCAGTGAGCCTTCCAGGGGCCCCGGGGGAGCAGAGCACACGTGTCCTCACCTGGCAGCCCCTTCAGGCCACGCATGATCTCCTTGCGCCGCTCCTGCATGGAAATCCTGTCGTCACACATCATCAGGGCAAACATCACCAGGGACACAAACTGGCTGGTGTAGGCCTGGCACAGGGCACACAGACACACAACAGGCCATTGTCAACCTAACCAGGCAGTAAAACCCTCAGACCTGCTCCTGGGTTTGCTCTTGGCCACTGAGGGGCAGCTTTTGCTCCAGTTTAGCAGCAAAGGTGAACATGGAGCTCACAGGGCAAATCTCACCTGAGCACATCTCCCCTGCAGGCAGGCAATGATCTCCCCACACTCCAAGAGATTCACATACAGCTGCCAAGGTTTTATATTCCAAGATCCCCTGGTGACTACTAAACCCCATTTTGTGACCACACTGTGTCCTTCACTGCAAGCACTGGAGCTGGGCAGACCCACTGCCTGCAGATGTGCAGGGCAAGTCCACAGCAACCAGCTGGAATTTGGTGGGAGCACATTCAAGGTACCTGATTTCCCTTAAGAACAGATCCTGAGCTCACCTGGCTAAGGCTCCATGTCTCCTACAAGACCAGAGTGAGTGATGCCACTGATTTTGGGGGAGAATCCCCTGCACAGGCAGGTGAAATGAGTGCTGCTTTAGGGCACTTCCACTCACAGGAACAAGTGAGGGACACTCTCAAACAGCTCCTGCACAGTTTGGCCTCTCAAGTCCTTGCACCACAAATGTCATGGAATGGGCTGTGGGACTGAAGTCTCCCAGAAATAACAGTAAGGTTTGCAATATTTCTGTCCCTGCCTAAGCACTGGTCAGACAAACTCCCATGTTACTGCATGGGAGATTTAAATAGTGCTGCAGGAATGCAGGAAAGCTTCAGGGGTGCTGACTAGAGAGGGCACTGCTCTGCTTTGGGGCAGCCACAGAAGCCCATAGCCCCAAGCAGCCACACTGACATGCCTGGAGTGTTTAGAATATTCTCAAAGTGAAGTCCTGGGCAACACCAGGGCAGAACCTTTTCAAGTTGCTGTTTCCTATACACACAACCTTGGTAACTCCTCCCATCACCAAATGAAAAGTGCCATTTCTCTCCAAACTGAACTGTTGGCCATGGGAGAGCCACAGGGACAAACAACCCTCTGAAGAGTTTCTTGTCAGAGACCCCTGAATTTTTCCATGATCAAATTCCCCAATGGACTATTAAACTCAAATGTGGTTTTTGGCTGAATTTATGTAACAGATTGACATCATCTTGCCTCTAAATATAACCAACCCAAGGCAGATTTCACCATGCAGAAGCACTTCATCAGAATGAAATGCAGCAAAGCAAGGCATTTTGTACTGGATCACACAGAGCCAGAACAATCCTGTTGGGTGGACACTGGTTTTCTGTAAAGACCATTCCCCCATTTGCCAGGAGTTTCAATATCTCAGTTTCTTTTGCAAAGCAGTGCCAGTAAGGGAGTCACAAGCAGCCAAGCTTGTGACTTTAGATCTTGGTTTAAACTGAGTCTGCACCTCGAGACAAATGGCCAAGAGGATTCCTGCCTCTCAGGAGTCACTCCTTCTGAGATCCACTTGTTTCCAAGGTTTAAAACACTGCACTGCAGTACAGTCCTTACAATCTTATTTAAAAAAGGGCCTTTTGCAAACTACAGGACAAAGAAATGTTGCTGGGCACGTGGTGTGTAACTACACAGAAGTGATGGATAGCAACAGGTAAAACAAGGCAAGAAAAAGCATTTAACAGGGGAACAGGAGCTTCAGTGCCAACAAGAATCCCTGAGCAGTGAGTGTGCAAGCTGTGCCTTACCTTGGTACTGGCCACCCCAATCTCAGGGCCTGCATTGATGTGGACCCCACAGTCTGTCTCCCTGGATATGGAGCTGCCCACGGTGTTGGTGATGCCCACAGTCAGGGCTCCCCTCTCCTTGCAGTACCTCAGGCACATCAGGGTATCTGCTGTCTCACCTGCCAGAACAGGACAGAGGGACTGACAGTGCTGCAGGGGCTCCCCTTGTCCCTGCCCTGGGACATGCAGGGAGTGCCCAAACAGAACCCCAGAGCTTTGGGCTCCCTGCAGGGCAAGGGGGCAAAACTTTGGGGTTGTAGTGCCTGAGCAGCAAGCTCAGGTTCCAGGAGAATCTTTGTTAGGTGCCAAATGAACACTTCAGGGCAAAGATGGAGGTGGTTGCTGTGTTTTCTTTGATACTTGTGTCTAATAGTTTCTTGTCTTCCATGGCTCCAATTCACCACATGGCAAAGTGCTTTACCTACAGAACTAGAACCACTCCAAAGACACTGCTGAGCTGCCTTTACCCAGAGCTCAGCAGCATTTCTTGGTCTGTTGGTTGATGGAACATTTCCTCGCAGAGAAAGGACACAACCCCACGCCAGCCCCAGCTGCCCACCCCCTGCAGATGCAGCTCTCTGGCTTTCCCCAGCTCCAGTCTCCACGTGCCAACTCCTTCCCCCAACAGGTGCCACCCACGAGCCACAGGCAGGCACCAGGACTTGGCCCTGCTGCCTTCTCCCTCCCTCATTTTCCAGGAAGGAGTGAGAGGGTGCTGGAGGGAGCCTGTACCTGACTGGCTGAGGAAGAAGCAGACATCATCTCTGAACACTGGGGTGTTCCTGTCCAAGAAGTCACTGGCCAGTTCCACCATGACAGGCAGCTCAGTCAGTTCTTCCAGCACCTGCCGGGTCTGCAAGGGGCAGATGCCACACATCACATCGTGTTTGCAAACCCAGGTGCCTGCAGCACAAAGAAACCTTTGAGCTGCCACACACTGGAACATATTACTACCCAAATCCCATGTGAATGTGGGTTTTATTTGTATGTCCACAGCCAGCCCTGGTAAAAGAGACCTTGTTTTGGCACCACAAGCAGCCTGGGAGGCCAACTCCTCCCTTTCTTAAGCAAGTCTCACTTATTACATAATCCTCAGTATAAATTATATCATTCAGGGAGTCCTATCAGACTTGAAGCCAGAGGCTGGTTTGGGCTGGTCCATGGATCACTGGGAATTATCTTGCAGGGTTAGTCAGGAGGAACAAACATTTTCTTTTCTGGCCCTTATCAATCAGTTCCCATCACTGTGCTCTGCAGCACTGCTGAGGGAAGGAAAGGATTCCTCTGGGAGGCTGTGAGGACTTTTAATTGCAATTTTCAGCCTGCCAAGCCACAGCCCAGGAAGGCTCCAGTGATGGCTGGGACCAGTGGTGGGGTCAGAGCCCGAGGGAACAAACCCCAGGGTGGCTGCAGGCACAGCCACTGCAGCTCTGAGGGACAGGGAGGCACCTCTTCACTGCTCTGGGCAGGCACAGGGATGGCTCCAGGCACATTCCAACCCTGCCTGTGCACCCAGCAGAGCAGGAAATCCTCCCTGGCCCGTGGCAGCCCCTGCCTTGCTGCACCATTCTGCATTCTGTCCTCCCCTGCCAGCTGTCTTTATGACAGAGCAGGGTTTGGTTTTTAAAGCCTTCCATGGCCATGGAAGTCACAAACCCCATTTCCATAAGTATTCAGGTCCCTCAGCTTTCATTTCCTGTTGTGTTGCTGCTGACCTGAAGGTCTGCTGTTTGCAGCTTTCTCCAGGGTCTGCATCCCCCTCTGTGCACCTGCTGAGCCTTCACCTGAATCCCATCCTCACCCTGCCTGGCACACACCACACGCTCCCCAGGGAGACCCTGGAGCCCCTTGCAGAGCCTAAAGGGGCTCCCAGAGCTGGAGAGGGACTGGGGACAAGGGCTGGAGGGGCAGGACCCAGGGAATGGCCTCCCAGTGCCAGAGGGTGGGATGGGACACTGGGAGTGGCATTCCCAGAGGAGCTGTGGCTGCCCCATCCCTGGGAGTGCCCGTGGCAGGGTTGGGGCAGCCTGGGATGCCCGTGGCAGGACTGGATGATGGCTGAGGTCCCCTGGCAGCCCAGCCATGCCCTGGCCCCGGGGCTGTGTGGCAGCTGTGGGCCCAGCCCAGCCCCACTCACCGCCATGCCCGCGTGGTAACTGGTGCCGCACGCGATGAGGATCAGGCGCCGACACCTCTGAATCTCCTTGATGTGATCCTTCAGCCCCCCAAGGTTCACTGGAAGCGACATTCAGAGCAAAGTGAGGGTGGCCAGGTAGCCAAGCTGGCTGGTGCTCACACAGAGTGCTCACATCAACCCCCTTGCAGACAAACCATGACAAAGGGATTTGGCCACCGGTACGTGGCACTCTGGGGGCACCCTGTGACAAACACCACCTTACACCAGCAAGGCTTTCCTCTCCCATGGCATCACCTCCTCTGTAACCACCCTAAGTGCTGCCAGAAAGCAAGGAGCCTCAATCCCAATTACCAGTGTAGTCATCAAAGTTGACCCTTCCTCTCATGGTGTTAACAACAGATTCTGGCTGCTCAAATATCTCCTTCTGCATGAATGAGCTGAAGTTGCCTGTGAAGCAAAATAAAAGAAAGGAAACAAATGAGAACACTTTACCTCCTGGTAACTTCAATTTTAAATGACCTCCTGGTACCTGACATTTTTCCTGTGCATGTAGGGAAAATCCTGGAGCAGAGTCACAGCCCAGTTACCAACCAGAGATTGTTAAACTGAGGATTAGTTTTCTGCCAAAGCATCAGCTCATCGTGAGAGCTTGATTCAAGTTTCTAGAAGGTGTCAGATTCAGAATCCAAGTCTGCTAGGGATCAATCTTGGAAAAGATGGATGGTTCCAAGCAGGAGGCAAAATCCTCAGCCCCAAAACTGTCCCCATTTGGGTGTTAACAGCAAGAGGGAAAGGTCCCATCAGGGATAAGGACTTTTTCCACCATGAAGGTAATAAAGCACAGCACCAGGAGCTCAGGCAGGCTGTGGGACTTCACAGAATCTCAGAACATGAGCTGGAAAAGACCCACAAGGATCCCGGAGGCCCCACACAGGTGCCTGAGAGCACTGTCCAAACACTTGTGCCCTCGCAGGGGCTGCAAACCGAACCCAACCCCCCCCGAGCCACTTGGCCCTGGCTTGGGGACTGCACCAGGGGACCTGCACAGGTCTGTCCCACCCTGATGGGTGTGTGTGTGTGTGCCTGTAGGCAGGAGCTCTTACCCTTCATGATCTGCTGCAGCTCCATCTGCAGGGTCTGCACGGCCCGGCCGGGGTGGTCGCCCGCCGTGCGCTTGATGCGGTGGATGGACAGACGGCCGTCCACCACGGCAGCCACGTCGTCATCCTCCAGGAAGATCACCCTGTTGGTGTGCTCGATGACAGCGCTGGGGGGGACACGGCACTCACCATCAGAGCCCCACAGCTACAGCCCTTCTGCCCCCCCAGCATGCAGCTTCTGAGCCGGGAGCGCTGCTCGGCTCAAGGGGGTTGTGCCGGGGCCAGAGCAGCCTTGGGAAGGCCATTCCCACTCTGCCCACCCAGCTCGTTACTCATTTCAGGGCCTGCTTTAGGGAGAGCATCCATCCCTTCAACAGGAATCCTCCCCCTGCTAAAGCAAAGGCCGTGCTTTATTCACAAAGAAACCACAGCCTCCCCCAGCTCCTGTTCCAGGCTTCAAGCAGCACATTTTTATAGGCACCAAAGGTGATGAAAAGCCTTACCTGGCATCAGAAGCAAAGTAATACTCCACAGCTTTCTCCTCCACGGGGAAGAGGCAGGTGGTGCTGTCCACACGGGACAAGTTGCAACTTCCCTTCTTGTCTTTCCCTGGAAGAACAGGGATCAGGTGCTGCCCGCACCGAGCCCAGGTCGCACCCAGCAGAGCCCCAAGGCTGGGTACCAACATGAAGCACTATTTTCATCCTGGGGGTGGCCCCAGTGGGTGCAGCAGGGACAGGGCAGGGCAGCCCAGCAGCACTCGTGGTGCTGTGCCCCTTCCCAGTTTGCCCACAGGAGTTTCTGTGCTTTTCAACTAAATCTGCAAGGGCACTGTTAGTGCAGAGGGAAGTGAAGCCTCCTGTGGCTCCACTAGCAGGGAATCCAACCTGGTTCATGAGCAGCCTGTCCAGGGGTTCATCCCATGCTCCTGCCTCACCAACCCTCCCAAGGCTCTCGGAAATCAGCAGGGTTGAGCTTTTTTTCCTCAATTATTCTCAGGACTGGGGAAGTTCTTCCAGAGCTGCCACCTGTGCAACCACAGATGTAACCCAAGCCTGGTTCTGTCTGGCTGAGCTCATGTGGTCTGGACAGCTCAGGAAATCCAAGATTAAGTGCTCAGGGTAGTTCCTGCTCTATCAAATACAATCCCCTCACTCTGACCCAAAACTCAGCCCTGCTCTGAGTCCTGTGCTATTGCCAGGAGGGATCCAAGTGTGTTGGGGGGCACAGGACTGAGAAGCAGCTTCAGAAAAACTCCCCCTGAGCCTTTAAAGAAGTTCAGTGCTCCCCCAGGGATCCTTTCTGGAGTACTCTGGCAATTCCCAAAGCTCTCTAACCCTCCTCCTCCTCCTCCTCAAAAAACACTTGAGTGCTGAAGCTCATCAGGAATGCAGATGAGGACTCAACACCTACTGCTCAGCACTGGCCTTGAGCAAAATTATTTGCCAGTCATTGTGCAGGGCATGGAAAGGGTGGGGGTGGATTAATCAGCTTATCTCCCAGAGTGTGGCTACTGCTGAAGAACAGCAACACTGAAGTTCCTCTATTCTTTGTTTATTCCATAATCCTGATGTTGTTTCACCTACTGGACACTGATCTGACTCAGCAGAGCCCACGGTGTTTAAATTCACACTTCTGCCAATGAAAATGTGAAGGAAAAAATACTGCTTTCATGTTGATACTCAGCAAGGAAGGTCCACAGATGGGACAGGACAGACTTAGTGTGGAGACAGGACAGGGCAGAGGTGTTTGTTAGTGGCCACTCCCCAACAGAATCACCCAGACCTGATCAAAACATGCAAATCTGGTGTCTCAAAATAGAACATTTGCCTGCACTGGCTTTATTATGTTGCATTGCTTTCCTGTGTTCCAGATTGTACAGAACTGGGCCACGCTGTCCCTGGGCTCTGTGTGTGACTGGCAAGTTACAGTGAGTAGTCAGCCAGCTCTGGCTGTTATCTATGGCTTTACCTATAGACAATCTGGATTGTTGCTCTACAGCACCAGCCATTCCACTGAGTAGAATTTAGAAGCAACACAGATTAATCCTTTAATCTGTGCCCCTCTGAATCAAAAATGGAGACACCATGGAGAAAAAACCACAGGTACAGCAAAAATGGGCAAAGGGCAATTGTTCAGAGAAGTCCCTGGTGCCTCTGAGAGCATCTGCTTCAGATGTGAACTCAGTTCATCTCCTCACATGTGATGGGTTGGCCTTTAAAAAATGAAGTAATTAATGTGAATTAAAACTGGGGAATGAGGAAAGGGAAGGGAGTTCCAGCCTTTGGCCACCCTTTCTGCTTCAATCAGAGGCTGCAGCTTGGACAAATAATCACACTCAGGGGAGAGGACACAGCTCTGACTATCAGAATTCCAGAAGGAATTTCAGACAACACCAGCATTAGGATTATTAGCAGCCCCCTGCTTTAGTAGGTTTTATTTTTAAGGCAATTTACTGTTTCCTTCTGCAGTCAGAGCTGCAGGGAACATGCACTGTCATCAGTTTTGCACATGTGCTGAGCATTATGGCCCAATATTTGGAAGGGGATGGTGGGTGGATTTTCCTGTGTGTTGCTCATGGTGTTTCTGATCAAGAAAGAATCCTGATTATCCCACTTGTTTCACTAACACTACACAGAAAGCAATAGCCACATATTAAAGGCACAATGCATCTTTGTCTCATTGGTGATTTCTTTCCTAAGGAACTGGAGGATTTGTCTGAAATGTCAAGTAGGAGCTTTTTTCTGGTAGGCACCTTCCTCCATTTTTATGGATATTCCATCAAAAGAATGATCCATTGATTGAACAGCTACAAGTGCAATTGGGAAAAAAAAAACACACAACAAACCAAACTTGAGATAATCAGTAAATAAACACATTGTTACACACAGACACGAAGGATTACTGCTAATTATCCAACACAAGAGGCAAAGCTCCTGGGACTGGTTCTTGCAGCAAGGGAGGAGCATTAGCTACACTGTTAGGAAGCATCAGGACACAGGACAGCAATTCCTTTGGATCCCTGCTCTGCTAAGGGCTCAACTCCTGGCACTGAACAGGCTCAGACTCCCTGACAAGGGTGAATTACAGGATAATTCTCAGTCACTTTTCATTTTCAAAGGTGTCCAATGGGGAAAAACACTCATGTGAGAGAAGGATGGGCAGACAACACAAGGAGAGGTTGTCACACAGAGGGTGACAGCCCTGGTGTGGGCTGGCAGGGGAAAGGTTTGTGGCCAGGCCAAGGCTGTGGGGCTCTGTCCTTCCTGTTCTTGGAAACAGCCTGGGCCAGGAATGCCAACGTGCCACACACAGGACACACCCCCGAGGGCCCAAGGTTAAGTGTGGACTGTTCTTACAGCCCTGAAGTGTCCAGGGCCAGGCTGGAGTGGCCTTGGAGCCACCTGGGCAGGTGGAAGGTGCCCCTGGCCAAGGCAGGGAGGTGGGAACAGGAGGGGCTTTAAGGTCCCTTCCAGCCCAAACCATTCTGTGGCTCTGTGAGTCTCTTTTACTCTCTTGAGACGCATTTTCCTGGAAACCACTGGACATCCAAGAGCTTTGTTGGTGTCACCCCAAGGCTCAACGCGGGGCACGTGCTGCTGCAGCCTGTGGCTAAAGAGCTCCTTTAACCCCCCAGAAATGGTTTCATTTACAGGGTTAGGGTGTCCCAAAGGCCAGGGCTGTGTGTGTGGCCAGGGAGGGGCTCCCTGGGGAAGGGGGGCCACTCACCAGTGCGGTACAGGATGGGGATGTGGTCGGTGGAGAGCTTGTGCTCGCTGCGCACGCCGATGAGCAGGGGGCTGCCTCGCCTGCAGGGACAGCAGGGACAGCTCAGCACCCCCAAAACCCACCCCCAGGGCAGCCCTGCCCTCCAGCACAGCAGCTGGGCCGCAGCCAGAGCCTGCCAGAAGAGCTGCAGCCACGGGGAGGGGACACAGGACAGGGAGTCTCGGGGTAAACACGACGTGAGGAGGCTGGGCACAATCCTGGGAGTCACTGCAGGCCCCCAGGAACATGTGCCCACAGACAGGTCCTGGCACTGAAATCCAACACCTGTGCAGGGCTAAACCAACCCAACTGATGCTGGTGTGTAACACACAGGCAGGAAAGCTGAGCACGAGGCTGGCCCAGCTTCCAGGTCAGAGGATGCACAATGGCAAGCACCAAGGAAAGGATGGGTCTGTCCCCTTTCAATTCAGCACCAGAGTGCACCAAAAAACCCTCCAGCTCTTCCAGACCAGGTGAGATACAGCTGGTCAGCAGGAAATTCTCAAAGTATTTCTGGGAACTGTTATGACAAAGGGAAAGCAAGAGAAAGGAAACTTAAACCAACAGCCACCCCGACCCCAGCACGTGCAGCGTGATGAGAAGGATCTCTGCTCCTAGCTTGGTGGGACCAAAAAAAAGGACATCTAGGGTGCAACAAGGTTCTTTCCCCCAACCTTTACCTGGTACCAACTGCTTGCCCAGGATAATGAACACTCTTGAACACGAGGGCAAAAGCACCTTCCTGGAACAGGAGAAACACAAGCTGTTTATCCCTTCACCCATGGCACCAGTTTAGCATTCCCAGAACAGAAGCTGCTCCCAATAATTAAGGGACACCACAAAGGTTTCACAGAGGTTTTCAGAACCACTTGTTGCTCCAACCCTCTCATGCCAAAAGGATGTCCCTGCCCTGAGCCCAGCCAGTGCATCCTCAACCATGGAATGAGTGTCCTGCACCCCAGAGAGACACTACAGTCACACATCCTTGGTCAGCCACCCCCCAGAGTGCAGTGAGGGGACCTAAAAAAGCAAAGCAAAGAAGGGCCCAAACCCTGAGGGGTTTGCTCAGGTGCCACCCAATGTCCAGGGCAGCCACCACAACCAACACACAATTCTTGGCCAGGGAATCACTGGAAAGCTGCTCTGGGATGAGAGAAATTGTGGTGGCTCCTGCTCCTGCACCCAACTGGGCACGGGACACCTGCAACCAGAGGCTCCTGGTGGAGCTCCCACAAGGGGTCAGCAGCTCCCCCAGTCAGACTCCAGTAGGGACTGGGAGCACACCCTCACTGCCCTCCCAGTCAGACTCCAGTAGGGACTGGGAGCACACCCTCACTGCCCTCCCAGTCAGACTCCAGTAGGGACTGGGAGCAGACCCTCACTGCCCTCCCAGTCAGACCCCAGTAGGGACTGGGAGCAGACCCTCACTGCCCTCCCAGTCAGACCCCAGTAGGGACTGGGAGCAGACCCTCGCTGCCCTCCCAGTCAGACCCCAGTAGGGACTGGGAGCAGACCCTCACTGCCCTCCCAGTCAGACCCCAGTAGGGACTGGGAGCAGACCCTCGCTGCCCTCCCAGTCAGACCCCAGTATGTACTGGAGCAGACCCTCACTGCCCTCCCAGTCAGACCCCAGCCTGCCCCAGGTGCTGCTGTGCCCAGCAGTGCCGTGCCCCAGCTGAGCCCTGCCTGGTGCCCCAGGGAGCCCAGCACAGCCCAGCGTGTGCCCCGGGGCATCCTGCAGCTTCTGTGAGTGTGTGCCCGGGCCGGGGGGTGCCCTCCCTGCTGCCAGCATTACCAGCTGCTGGATGACCCTCTCCACCAGCGTGGTGAAGCTGATGTCGTCGCTGTCGCGATTGTCGTACATGTACTTGACGAGCTTGGCGATGCTCTCGGTGTCCGTCTCCGACTCGAAGTCGTAGCCTTTGCTCTCCTGCAGCAACAGCACGTGCTGGGGACCTGCCCCTGCCCTCCCTGCCAGCTGCCTTTCCCTCCTCCCCTTTCCTGCCCTTCTCCTGCCCCTTCTTCTTTGCTTTTTTTTTATTCCTCCCTTTCCTTCTCCTCGTCTTTAACTTTTCCGTCCCTTTTCCTCCTCCCCCTTTTCTTTCCTCCTCCCTCTCCTTCTCTTTCCTCCTGCCCCTCCTTTTCCTCCTCCCTCTCCTTTTCCTCCTCCTTCTCCTTTTCTTTTCTCCTCCCTCTCCTTCTCCTTCCTCCTCCCTCTCTCCTTCTCTTTCCTCCTCCCTCTCCTTCTCTTTCCCCCTGCCTTCCTCTTCCCTTTTTCTTGCCTGCCTTTTCTTTTCTGCCCACCCTTTTCCTTTCCTGCCCTTCCTCCTTTTCTGGCTCTTTATCCCTCCATGCTGCAGTTGTTCTTCCTCTTTTCTTCATTTTTTACATCCTTCCCCTCTGCTTTTCCTTTTCATTTTACTTTACTTTTCCCTTTTTTCTTCTTTCTCTCCTCTTTTCACACTTCCCTTCCATCCTTCTTGCCTCCCAAACTGCCAAGGATATGAGGGAAGGACAACAGGGCAGTGACTGGGAGTGGGAGGGAGGGAGTGTGAGAACATCAGAAGGGAGGGAGTGTGATGGATGAGTGAGTGAGGAGGGGGAAGGAGCCACTGGGATAAGGAGGTGGGTGGGAGAAGGGGTGTGAGGGACCAAGGAGGGAGTGGATCTGGGGGTGTGAGCAGGGCAGTGAGTGTGAATGAGGCCAGGGAGGAGGGCTGTGAGTGGGAGGGCGAGCTGGGCTGAGGCAGGGAGGGAGTGGGGGGATGTAACTCAGAGGAGGAGAGTAAGTGGAGGAGGTGAGTGCAAATACAAGGTGGGGAGCACAGATGGAGGAGAGTGTCCACGAGTGGGGCAGCTGCAGTGGGAAAGGCAGTGTGAGAACACCAGTGGGGGAGTGAGTGGAGAGTGGGGGAGAGCCCAGGGGGGGCCTGTCCCCCACACCCCGGGGTCACTCACCAGGAACTTGCGCAGGTCCTTGTAGTTGGTGATGATGCCATTGTGGATGACAATGAACTCTGGGGCAGAGGAAAGGCCCAGCTCAGCCCCGTGCCAAGCCACAGCACCCACAGCATGTCACTGGGGGGCAGGCACTTGGCACAATAAAGAGATTTCACCTCCTGGGGCCACTCCCTGCCCTGGCACGGCAGGGATGGCAGAGGGTGACATGACCTGGGTGGGACCAGGGCCCTGAGACCCTGCAGGAACTTGAGCAGCTTCCATCCTGCTGGAAGCAATTAAACTGCACTGTGCTCCTGCCAGCTGGGCACTCCTTGGGCAGCTCCACCCTGCGACAGCCCCAGTGCCCCAACCCCCTGCCCTACAGCAGAGACTGGGGAAAACCACAAATAAATGGGCAAAAAAAAGATACAAAATCCCATTCCAAAGAACAACCACAGCAACTGTCACCACTGGAGTTCCTTGTGCCTCTCCCTCCCTGCCCCGTGCCCACACCCCCACCCTGGGCACCAACCCCCCCCTGGGATCACCAGCCCTGTGTGGCTCCACCACCCCTGGGCTCAGCAGCCCGGGAGCAGCCCCGTGCCCAGCCCCTGCCCCGTGGCCAGGGGGGGTGGGAGGCAGCAGGGAGCCCTTGCAGAGGCTCCAGCCCCTGTGGGGAGGGGTCCCCAGCCCTCACCGTTGTTCTTGTCGGAGCGCTGGGGGTGGCTGTTGATGGGGTTGGGCTCCCCGTGGGTGGCCCAGCGGGTGTGGGCAATGCCAAGGTGCACATCAAACTCGATGTCCAGGTCCATGTCCTGCTGCTCTGCAGGGGCAGGAGAAGTGTTTAGGCCCTGAGGGGCTGTGCCCACCCCGAGGGGAGGCAGGACAGCAGTGCTGGCAGGGGAACAGGGCCAGCAGATGCAGCAGGGCACACAACCGCACGACTGCCGGGGCTGGAAAAGACCTCTGAGATCATCCAGCCCCACCAGAAGGTGTCTCAGGGCACCCAGAACAGATGCACACCAGTAACCTCTGCATTCCCAAGCCTAAAACCAAAAGCAACCTCTAAGGCAGACTCCAGCCCTAAGTTCTGTCTCAGGTGCCCCTGTGCCCTCCTGCCACCTGTGACTGAACCAGCCCTACCCCCCCCCACAGCTATCCATTCATCCCTAACCCTTGCCCCTAGAAAGTGCACATCAGCATTAACATTTCCTTGGCAGAAACACTCCTTTTGTTCTATCAGTACCTCCACAATGTCTTTAAAACTGTGTATCTTGAGCAGGGACATGTTTCCTCAGGAATCCTCTGTCTATCCTCTGTCTCTGTACCACCCACCCCACCTTGCCTGGGCTTTCTGGCTCCTGGATTGCACCAAGCTCAGACCAACCCACCTCCCTGCACCTGAGGTTAACACTGGACTGGGTTAAGAAGACTTAAATTACATCAGTTCCACACATACCAGTGCCTCCCCAGTTTGAGCTGGGGTAAGGGTTACATGTGGACAGTTAAAATCCAGCTGGTGAGGTATTAGAGCATTTCTCTTTCTGCCAAGCTCTGGGTGTTGATAACTGCCTCCCAGCTGAAGGACAGATGGGTTTGGGCTGGGGGGGTTTAGGTCCACTTCTAAAATGTGTTTCAGGTCTATTTTACTCTAACAGTAAACTCTCATTTGCCTTGAGAAATCAGGACTTCTCTGCACCTTCACTGCAGCACCCACAGGATGCCAGGCTGTCCATTCCTCTGGCCCTTGGCACAGAAATGACTTGGGAACACAGAGTTTGTGGGTAAAGCAGGAGATATTCAAACCCAAAAGGGGTGAGAGGGCACCTCAGGGGAGGAGGGCAAGCAGGGGAGGTACATACTGTGAACCTCTTCATCCAGAGCCTTCACCTTCCCCTTCTGCTTGATAATATGGATTTTGCAGGCATTAGCTTCCCAGTCCTTGTCATTGCCACCATCCAGCCCCACGCCTGGGCACCACCAGGGAACGTGGAGAGAGAGAGAGAGGGAAGTTATTGCAGGGTTTCAGGTAGAGAAATAGGGCTCTTTTCAGTTTCCCCAGCGCCCTTTCTTTCACAGCTGCCCCTCCACATAACAGCAAGAACCCCTTTAGATGAGACCCAGGTTTCCCCCTTGTCACCTTGTCAGTGTTTTTAGAGCCT
Source organism: Serilophus lunatus (assembly GCA_013399895.1). Classification (NCBI taxonomy): domain Eukaryota; kingdom Metazoa; phylum Chordata; class Aves; order Passeriformes; family Eurylaimidae; genus Serilophus; species Serilophus lunatus. Next base: position 126,029 of record VXBA01001111.1, on the reverse strand, counting down.
CAGGGGAAAAAAGGCACCAAGAAATGTTGGGAGTTAACCCAGACCTGCGAGCACAGGCACATGCAGCTTGTGTTTCAGCTTCTTCAGCAGCAGAAAAACACAAACACCCATCCTTCAGAAGGCAGAACCCCAAGAGAGAGGCACCTGCAGAGTCATAGCCCCTGTACTCGAGGCGCTGCAGCCCCTTGATGAGGGTCTCCAGGATCTCCCGCCTCGTCCTGGGCACATGGTAGTTCAGGTAAGCAAAGATGCCTGTTGGGGGGAAAGAGAACAGCCTTAGCACACAATGCCAGCTGGGGGAAGCTTTGTGAGTGCTGGGAGGGGCAATCCCAGCAGGTTTTGTGCCAGGAAAGCTGCTTCCTTCTCAGCCCCACCTGAGATGTCACCAACATGGGAGAGACCAAAACCACCCACCAAGCACCTGCAACCTGCTCCTGGCACTGGAAGCAGCTGAGCAGGACAAGCCAAGGAGTGATGGGAGGAGTAATGCCCCAGGAGGAGCTGCCAGGGCACAAGAAACTCATCCCTGCAGGTGCAGAAGTCGAGGGTCGCCCACGTGGAGACCCATCCTCTGCAGGAATCCTTCCCCCAACAGCTTTCTCCAAGTTCCTCCCACAGACTCACCAAGAAAAACATCATTTCACTCACACAAAGGGACACCCTCGAACTAATGGAGCTCTTTTCCCTGCAGGTTGCAGAGGAAGATGAATTGTTGCTTCTATTTTAAGCAGCAATGGGGACACACAAACCCCTCAGTCTCTGATGCCAACCTGGCTCCAGCTCAGAACAACTTCCCCTGGTGCCACCACGCAGCAGCAGGAGGAGAAGACATTTACTGGATGCTAAAATATCCCCTCTTGAAACCCCCAGTTTCACCCTGAAAACATCTGAAAGCAGAAAATATCTGTGGAGTAAAAGCAAGACCAGCTGCACACAAACATCCACCTGTCAGTGACTGGGAATCCCAGGTTTGTAACTGGAGACACTCCACCAAAACCTCTTGAGAGTGGAGCTCAGTCACACACACACACAGCCCAAAGTCCCATTAAAGACATCTCTGGTATTTTCCTGATGGCACTGCCCTACCAAACTGCTCCCAAAGTCTTGTTCATGGGAGAAGTTTTACTCCCAAAATGACTTTTGGAACATAAATCTTTATGTTTACCCCCAGATTATTGTAAAGAACATTTGAAAAACTCCATTTTTAAGCTGTTTGTGGCTTGGAATTAAACTAAATAATTCCAAGCCTCTCAATGTCTTTATTTTCTAAGTGGAAATATGGGATTATTATGGAAATATGGAATATTTCTGAGTGGAAATCAACTCAGTGTTGATGGACAAGAGCATCACACAGCAAAGTGCTGGGCCACTTACATGGACCTTTTAGCCCTGCATTGTTCTGAGCCTTTCCCTTTGCCAGGGACAAGTTCAGGATGAGTTTGTTCCAAGCTTCACCCTCCCCTTCTCTGCTTGCTCTGCTGCAGCCAGAGCTCAGCCTGAGAGTGGGATCTGCTGCTTCCAAGGACAGGGTGAGCTCCTGCTCCCCAAACCTCCCCCTCCACAGCTCCAGGCTCAGAAGATGAGCCCCACTCCCTGTGCTCCTCTGAGGGATCCTTTCATCTCCAAACCTTCATCCCCATCCCCTGGCAAAAAAACCTCACCCTTTTCCAATGTGAGATCCTTCATTCAGGCTGTTTCTAAAGGAGCCTCCAAAATGCTGCCAGGCTGAAGGGCAGCACCTCTCAGCCTCACCCTGGGTGCCCCAAGCCCTGGCAGTGGCTCCAGGTGTTAGAGCAGCAGCCCAGAGGTGGCTTTGCCAGGAGGAGCTGGAGAGCAGACACCCAGTCCCACTCCAAGCAACAAGTGCAGCACAAAGCAGAGGCAGCAGGGCCGGGAGAGGCTGCAAACAGGAGCTGGGCTGACACTTCCCTGCACACAGAGCACCTCCCAGGCCACCTGAAGCCCAGAAGGCAAAGCTGAAAGCACCACAGGATCATGAATGCTGCTTGCACTGTTCCAGCTCAGCTCCATCCTCTGGGCTGCAAACACTCCCTGCGTTTCACCTGCCCTGGGTGCCCCCACACCTCCCACCCCCTCCCTGCAGCCTGGACCTCATCTGGATGGTGCTGGGCCCATCACACACACTTCTCCAGCAGCACCTCCAGCCCCTGCACGCCCTTGGTGGCATCTCAGGCACCCCAGGGTGGCACAGCCATCCCCACCCAGGCACAGCTACCTGGGCACAGCACCAAAGGATGCAGGGGGAGGTGCTGCACCGGGATCCAGGGCGAGGTGCCCTGAGGTTGGAACAGCCTCTGCTGTGCCAGCCTGGCTCCTGGACAGCCTGCCCCGGGAACAGCAGCAGCCTGGGAGGCACAAGAGCCCCATTGATGGAGCACAGAGAGGGCCCTTCTTCCCTGGACGGGCAGGACGGGCTGCCAGGGGTGGGGCAGCCTGGGGAACTTCAGGCAGGGACAGCAGGATCCCAAAGCCAGGCCAGGAAGGGGGAAGAGAAGTGAGGGGAGGTGGCACAGGACAGCAAGGTCACCCAGGGACCTGCTCTGACACCTCCCACCCCACCTGGGGCCCTGGCAGGGGATGCTCCTGGGATTGAGGGGTGGGAAGGAATGATCCTGGGATTGAGGGGAGGCAGGGAATGATGCTGGGATGGTGGGATGGGAGGGATGAGGGTGGCAGGTGGCTCCATCCAGGCAGGGCTGACTTTAGGGTCATCCAGCCAGAAAAGAGCCAGCTTGGCATTTGTCTTGGGCACTGAAAACATCTATTAATTATAATAAAATGATATTCAGGTTATTCATGAGGCCTGTGAAAAAATCTGAATACAAGGATGCAAAAAACCCCCCAAACAACCCCCCAAAAACCCAAGGAACTCAGACAACACAGGGTGTGAAAGGTGAGGGGAGCAGAAGAAATGCAAATAGTGTTAATGATGTGAAACATTCACACACACTCCCCCAAAAAACCAGGCCCTGGAAACACTGGGAGGTTCAGTTTTGATTCAGTTCAGCTTTTAGATCCTGAGAGGAAAAAAGCTGGAGCGAGGGGAAATGAAATTCTGAGAACTCACCTGGGAGCAACACATTTTACAAATGAAGAGGAGAGTAAGACAAGGAGGTCTGAAACTCATCTTGGAGGAAACAGGGAGAAACGAAACAAAAATAGAATATGGAAAAATGACACATAATTGAAGCAAAAAATGGGACAATAAGGCTCCTGCAAAAGAACATGAGTCTTCCTAAACACATGATTTGCTAATGTGCAAGCTAAAATCCAGTACTGGAAGGCTTGTCACCCATTTATGACACTCCTCATGATGAATTATGTGCAGGAAGTTTCATTTACTGGCAATATTTACAAATGCCGTTTATTTGTCCCCCATGAGTCCCTTCCTCACAGCCGGGGAAGGCTTCAATCCACCTTGTGCCAGCAGCATTTGTACTGTCCCAGGGTGTGACACTCCCACTCTGGGTCAGCTGCAGGAAGAATTCCCAGGACACACTTGGGAATTCCAACAAATGGATGCTCCTGAGCTGACAGTCACCAGAGTTTCCCTGAGAACTTCCCTTTCCTGCAGCCCTTTTGGAGCCCCTTCATCCCATGGGCAGCTCCCAGGCACATGAAATGAAGCACAGCTTCCAGAGGAACCCTCTGCTCCAGGCCCTCGGATGCCTGAATTGCTCAGGAACTGCTTCTCCTCGCCCTCCAGCTGCACAAAGCCTCCGGGCTGGGTTTAGTTTATCCACAGCTCCCTTCCCAGCACAGCTAACCCTCCTGCAGAGGCAGTGTCAGCAGAGAAACCACTCGGCAACTGGAGGCTCAAGCCTTTCCCAGGCCCTTTTCCCTTCCACAGCCGCTGGTAAGACAAACCCCACCTTTCCCTCTCTGCCACCGCAGCCAGCCCCGGCACAGGGCAGCTTTACTGATTTACAGGAGAGCCCGGCTACCTTGAAAAACCTGTTTTCTCAACTATTTCCGAGGTGCCATGGAGCAGGTTTGGTGCAGCCAGAGCACAGCACACCCAGCTCGCACCTGGCCACGTCCTCACACCAAGAACCACCCCCTGGTTTCACTCAGAACACCCCAAACCCACCAGAACCTGTGCACAGCAGGGCTGTCATTCAAACCCTAATGCTTTTCTCACTCTTTCCATCAAATGTTTCAATATCCAAGAACTTCGCTCCCTTCAGAGGGGAGAAACACATGAGGTCTGAGCACAACTAAGAGCCCAGAGCATTTCCAGGGCTCATCACAGGCAGAATGACAAAGAGCTGGGTTAACACTGAGCCTTTCAAAGGCTGGACCCCAAATGAGGCAAGCACAGGGCAGCCAGCCCATCCCCGCTCCTGCAGCCGCCTATTTATAATAATAATTTCCCCTCCTATTCTCAGCTTTGCTCCAACAAGAAACACGATTTACGGGGTGGGCTCAGCCCCAGGGGACGGGCAGCAGCGACCGCCAGCCCCTGGCAGAGGGGCTCTGGGGAGGGGGCACAGAGCGGGATGTGCCGGAGGGGTCTGAAGGCCAAACTGGTGCAATGGCACCAAAAACACACAGTGAGAAAAAGGGTATAAAGCCCCCAGACTCACTTAGAGCATCACTTGGGGCTTGCACACAGAAACACCGGGAGGGAGGGAAAGAGAGAAGGAGGAAACCTGGGCTGAGAACCCTGCGTGGGTTCCCACGGGCAAACGGGGCAGAAAGAGGGGAGGAGGGACGGGGAGGGGGCTGGGGGCGAGGGGAGAGCCCGGGACCCCCGGCCCCGAACCACCGCACACGGGACCCCCGGGACCCCCGTACCCCCGGTGCCCATGATACCCACGATGCCCACGACAGCCCTGGTACCCTCGATATCCCCGGTACCCACGACACTCACGATGCCCACGACAGCCCTGGTACCCTCGATATCCCCGGTACCCACGACACTCACGATGCCCACGACAGCCCTGGTACCCTCGATATCCCCGGTACCCACGACACTCACGATGCCCACGACACCCCCCGGCCCCGCACACGGTGCCTCCGGTGCCCCCGCACACGGTACCCCCCGCGACATCCCCAGTG
>VXBA01001111.1:59276-120261 GCA_013399895.1 Serilophus lunatus | reverse complement strand
CCCCCAGTAATTCCCAGTCCAGAGGCACTGGGGGGTGTGTCCATTCCCTGAGCCCCCAGTAATTCCCAGTCCAGAGGCACTGGGGGTGTGCCCACCCCGGAGCCCCCAGTAATTCCCAGTCCAGAGGCACTGGGGGGTGTGTCCATTCCCTGAGCCCCCAGTAATTCCCAGTCCAGAGGCACTGGGAGGGGTGTCCATTCCCTGAGCCCCCAGTAATTCCCAGTCCAGAGGCACTGGGGGGGTGTGTCCACTCCCTGAACCCCCAGTAATTCCCAGTCCAGAGGCACTGGGGGGTGTCCATTCCCTGAGCCCCCAGTAATTCCCAGTGCCTGCCGTTCCATACAACAGCAACATTGAGAGGCAGGAGAAAGGAGGGATGAAGATGAATCTGCAGAGCAGACTGGGATGGGCAGGAGTGACAAAGGAGTGACACCCTCACGTCCCTGCCTCGAACCACCAGCAGCAAACCCTGCCTTGGACACTTCCTACAAGCCCGAGGCTACGACAGAGAGCAATCCCTTCAGGAAAGTCCCACGTGGCTGTGAAGTGCAGCTCGACCGTCACGTGTGAGCCTTTTAAAATGAACAAAAGGGCTTGTGGCTCGGCAAGAAGATAGTTTTTTCCTTTAAAACATACCAGAATAACTTGAAGCGGTCATCACCACTTTATTTAAAGCAGTCATTACATTTACAATGTCTTTACAAATTTGTAAGTCCGTGGCAGAGCTCGAGGAACTTGAGGGCACACAAGACACAGGCTGGACACGAAACCTTTCCAGGCTCAGGAGCACAGGGTCCTCAACCTTCACCCCGAGTGCACACAGGGTTCCCTCAGCCCTGTTTGTCCAAATCAACCCCCTGTGGAACAAGACTGGAAACAGAGACAGGAGTGGGTCCCTGCAGTACCTGGGGGAACATGAGCACAGCCCAACGGAGCAGTAACACCCACCTCCTCCGGGGCTGCATTTCATTTCTGGGCTCAGGCAGTCCATTCATGGGACACCAGCACTAAAAGCTGTTGTTGAGCCCCCAGAGCCACTCGTGGTTTGCTGGTGGGGAAGGTGGCTCTGATGTCTGCAGCAGCTCCCCCCAGGGCAGCGTGAGCCCCCCCTCCATACACTGGGAAGGTCAGGCCCTGGGAACTCCACTGGGTGAGGAAAACACCACTTCCCAAAGCCTGAGCGGGTCACTTCAACGAGGCTGGGGGTTATTACCCTCCAGGAGAGCTGAAGAAATATTTCTGTCCGGGTTCCTAACAAGTCACACGCAGTTTCTGGCGACAGACTCTCCCCTGTTGAGGGACAATTCCCTGGGGCAGGAGCCAAGGCTGTGCCCCGGCCCCAGAGGGACACACCCCCCCCTAACCCCGACCCGCTAATGAAGGCTGAGCCACTTCACCCCCAAAGGAGTCATGAGTCCCTCTCCTCGGCCAAGCTGATAAGGATCACCTTCTTCTCACACTTGTTGTTTCTGTTGCTGTTTCCTCCACAGAGGTAATGAGCTGCAGGGAACTTCCCACCAGTGATGGCACTGTGACATCCTCCAAAACCAACAGTCCAACTCAAGGGTTGTTTTTCACACCAAAAAAAAATTGGTAGGAATCAAAAGCTCTTTAACAAGACTCGATAAAACGAACCTTTTTCTTCTGCCTTCTCTTTTTTGTCTTGAATTTTCTGCATGAAACAATGGAGAAACCAACTTGTCAAGCCCACCATTTCTTTCCTAAGACACAGTATAAAGCAGAGCAAAAGGATTATTTTTTTAATGGAGGGCATTTAATAACTTAGTGGACAAACTGCTTAAGCTGGTGGTACATGTTCACAGGGAAGTGCAACTGTTTTTTTCTGAAAAGGCAGAGTTGGTTGCTCCTCACCACAAAGGCAGTTTATCTACACCAGGAGGTAAATGCTTATTTGGCCACAGATGATGCAACTCAAGTAGAATTTGCTTCTTTCTCCACGTCATCATCGTCGTCAACAACCTGGAAACAAAGCCCAGAAGTGGTTTTAGGTAAACAGTTCAAAGCCTGCAGGATTGATCACATTAAACCCCTGCTGGGCCCCAGGGCAGCAGTGACCCCACGCTGCTGAGGGACAATGGGAACACCAGGAACCCCAAATGCCAGGAGGAAACGTGGCTGCAGCAACAGGAGCTGCTCAGGTTACCACAGGGGCCATGAACAGCCACTGCAGGGACCAGGGGTCTCATGAGAGAGCAGCAGAACGTCCCTTTCAGGGGACAAAAGCTTGTTGCTTTTTATCACAAGGGATCTGGGGTTGGGCAGGGCTTTGCAGTTCCATCTCCTCTGCCAAGATACCTGGACACTCTGACTTGGAAACCCTGACTTGGAAACCTATGTCCACACGTGCCACTCTTTTCCCTGAAGCGCCAACCTGTGCAGGCAGGAAAGGGACAAGGACCTGCCTTCCCACAGGGAAGGGACCAGCTGGGAGCTCTCCCCACCCACCTGCTCCACCCCTTCCACCTCGGGGATGTAGAACTGCAGCATGTTCTGAATCCCGTTCTTGAGGGTGATGATGGAACTGGGGCAGCTGGTGCAGGAGCCCTGCAGCTTCAGCTGCACAATGCCATCCTCAAAGCCTTTGTAAATCACATCACCACCATCCTCCTGCACCGTCGGCCTGAGAGCACAAGACACTCCATGAAAAGCAGCCAGAGAGGGCACCTGGGTCCCTCCAGAAACCTTTGCTGAAGCCAAATGTGACACACACAAAAACTCCCAAGATGTAGCCACCAAAGCCCTCTTTCTCTACAAGCAGCTGGGTCAAGTTTCCCACAGCTCCTGCTTTGCTGGCCTCTCTCCTGCTGCCAGGAAGGTTTTTGCAGTGAATGCAGCAGTGCAGGAAGGAATCCCTCGTGTTTCAGGGAGGAGCAGAGCCCGATGCAGGCCTGCACAGCCACTCTGCTTTGCCTCGGGGCCTCCCCACACACGGCAACTGCCCCAGGTGCTGCCAGGGGTGTGTCCTGCCCACGGCACTGCATGTGCAGCTGCCACCCCAGATAAGAAGGCCCTGGAGTCCTCCCATAAGTAAATATGCAGTTCTCCATCCTTTACACAGGGCAGAACAACAACTCCAGCTATAAAAGCTGAGTCCTGCCCTGTAAGCTCAGCACAGGACCCTCTGAGCTCTCAGCCTGCTCTCCCCCTGTGGCACCAAGGGCCCCATGGCAACACTTCCTCACCAGATAAAACCATCAGGTTACACTGACAGCACCTCTTTATACTGAGTTCCAAAGTAACTCTTTGAGAACTACAACCCCCGAGCCTGACACATTTATTAACCCACCACAGCAAACCATCTCCAGCCCAGACAGCCAAAGATCACCACTAAAAAATCCGTTTTCCTCATTGGAATGAACCTTTTTAACACACTGCAGGACCTTTCAGGTCTCTGTTCCCTCCATCCTGCACCTTCTCACAACTTCTTTGCACTATTTTTATTGACTGGGCAATAAAAGCTCTGTGAGTCCCCCTGGTTTCAGTTCATTTGGAAGGCAATTAATGAGCATAAACATTTGCTTCAGGCAAACAAGACCCACAGGCACTCCCAAGGCTTCGTTGGTCACCAGCAGACTCTGACTGCAGGCTGTGTGAAAGCAACACCACAATCACCACAGACTGCAAGGACAGAGCCTGCTGAAGCTCAGCCAGAGAGGGAAACCCACCAGCAAATATTTCTTTAGACACCAGAGTACAAACAAACTATTCTGGACAAAACCAGTTCAGGCTGATATTAACACAGAGAGGCAAAAAAGTGCCTGTAGAGGCAAAGCTGGTGTGGTTTCCACCATTTAGAAGCAGGCAGGTGATGCTCCCTGTTTACCTTATCCTTGTATCCAGCAGCTCCTTAATCATCAGCACAACTTCATCATCTTCTTCTGAGGCAGCTTGGGAAAAGTAAAATGTGGGAGTCAGAACTTTGAGGGAATCCCTCTGTGACTACCCCTGGATACCCATGGATTCCTCTGTGACTACCCCTGGATATCCATGGATCCCTGTGTCACTGCCCACCCTGATTTACCTGTGTCTGTCCTTGGTGCCTCATCAGTCACCACAGGTAAGCCAGAGGCAAAGAAATCCATTATAGCTGCATAAATGTCTGGTTTCAGTAAGTTCCAATCCAGGTCTTCACTCTCCTGTGACAAAAGGAAAAAGGACAGAAAGAATAAAGCACCTGCCTTGTAATAATGTCTCCTACTAACCTCTGCTCTGCTCACCTTGGTGATTGTGATGAAGTCTGGTCCAAAGAAAACACTTTTAACTCCTTCAATCCTGAACAACTGCCTGGTAAGGAAACAAAAAAAATTAATCAAAAAGCTAAAATGAACCCAACACTTCAGGCAGACTGCTCAGGATTTATATCATCTGTCACAGGAGGAGTTCTACAATACACCTCTAGACAAAAATAAGTAATGGAAAATGACACAAGAGATTTCACAACACCCATTTCAGAGGGTTTCTGCCCATGGAACAGCTGTACTGGGGGTTCACATCACCAAACCAACAGGATTCTGGAGTTACTCAAACCATGGAATTATGCAAGAGCACCCAAACCACCTGAGAGAAATTGGTTCTGTCCCTCCCTCCCCTTCAGGGAACTTCCATTAACTCTTTGTGCAGCGTCTCTGGGTCTCACCCCAGACTGAGGCCCTTCCACCCACGGACACATGAAGTTTATTTTCCAAGCCAGTGACACCCCAAGAGCTCCCAGACCTTGTGATGGGGCCCCAAACCCCTTCCTTGCCAAGGTGCTGTGAATTCTCACTCCAGATGAAGCATTTTGGCACTGAAAAGTTGCACTCCACAGGCCAGGAGATTGGGCAAACCTGGCCTTCCTTTGAGTGAGGCACAACCTTTTAAGGACAGGAAAACCCACTGGTTTTGAGGTTCAGAGAAGCCAGTGACAGTGTGTTTCACAATACCTTGCTAAAGGTGAGCAAAATGCTGCAGCTGGTGTGGAAAACTCCATAGTCCTCGACTCCAGCACCTCCTTCCCTGGGATGAACTTGAGGCTGTTTGGATTTGGAGTGTCCTGGGTTTGAATGAACATCCCTCTTACTGGGAAGACTGAAACAAAGGGAGAAAAACAGTACAGTCAGACCTAAGGAGCTTCAAGTTGTGATGTTCAGAGCACAATCAGTTTTGCTCACCCTCTCCTAAAGAAGCACAAGGTTTTAGCATTTTAAACCCAAAAATATCTAGGAACTAATATTTAGTTGTTCTTGAGAAACAAGTTCACATAAAAAAACCCCAAACATGCACCAGGGGGATTTGAGGCAGCAAAAAGAGCTGGTATTTTCTTTTGTTTGTACAGTGCCATGTTGCTCATGACTCCCTGGTATTGGAGGACAAATTAAAAAGAGACTTCTCGTTTGAACAACATTTCCACCCCTCACTAACTCCATGCAGCAGCACCTGCAGGCTATTTTTGTTTCTGGATTCCTCGAGCAGCTGCAAAAGCACAAAGTTTCCTGTGGTGCACGTTCCACTGAGGTTTCAGGGGGTTTTTTTGTATTTTTTCCCTGCAAACAGCAAACTTTGAGCATTACCCCAAGGCAACCCCCCCGGCCCTGTGGGTTGTCAATGGGTGTTTACCTGCGGAGGGAAGGGGCGCTCTCCTGGGCAGGAGGAGGGGGTGGAAAGGCCGCCGAGCCGCCCATTTGTGATCCTCCAACAGCGCCCGACACAACCTGAGGGAAAAACCCCTTCAGCATTCCGCGCCAGGCACAGGGAGAAACCCCATCGGCCGCGCCTCAACGCTGCCCACCCCTCTGGGCTTATTCCGTGTGGGGAATGAGGAAAATCGGTCTGTTCGTGGATAAACCGTGTACAAACCGAGTATAAATCGTGTATAAACTGTGTATAAGCACCTACCGCCCGCCCGCCCACAGCCGCCGCGCCGCCGCCATCTTGGGTCCCCTCCGCCGCCCCCTGGCGGCCCCTCAGGGCGAGGCGGGAATGGCGCCGCGGCTCCGAAACCCCAAATTTGGGGGGTTTTGCCCCAAAATCCGACTCCAAAGCCTGGAAGCCGCTCCCTCTCTCCCTGTTCATTGTCACTGAGAGCAGAGAGAGAACTCCGGGTGCCCCCTTTTGTCCAGGATGAGCCCCCCTCTCCCCGGCTCCCTCAGACCCTTCCCCTCAGAGCTGGGCTGGTCTTCAGCCCACACGTCCTTTCCACAGTCGGAATGTTTGCTAAAAATATAAATACAGGAAAAGAAAAGTAGAACTCCGACGCCCCCACGTCCCCCACCTAGGGGAAACAATTTTTTTTTACTTTAATATTTACTTTCTTCTTATCCCCTCAGCACATTCCTGAGGGGCGAGACCCCCTTGTCCGTGTCCAGGGTGTGGAGGAGCAGCACAGGCCTCGAGTTTTACAGACACAGAGGGAGCCTAAAGCCAAAGATCTGGGGTAAGATGAGGAAAAAAAAAAAAAAGTGATCTCTTGGAAGGAGCAGCTTGACACCCCAGTTTTCGAGTGGCTTTGCAAAAGACCCCCCAGCACTGCTGTCCCTGCCTAGCCTCCCAAGGAACGTATTTGTAAGGAGACAATTTTGCAATTTCAGCAAATTAGAGGTTCCAGGGTCTGGCTGCACGTCCCTGCTTTAGTCTGATGATAATCCTGCCCATTTTGGACCAGAAAGGCCCTTACGTCAGTCTGATGATCACTAATACAGGGTAACACCAAATTATAGAGAGTATTAATGGAGAATGCCATTAATCACCTCACTGGGATGCATGCTCAAGGGGGGGAAAAAAAATTTAAAAAAAGAAAATAAGGCAGCTTTGAGAATGAAAAGCTTCACCTTCAGCCTTCCCAGGGTCAGCTGGCACAGTCAGGACAGAAGGCAGGCAGCACAAAGTCTTCCCCAAGGGACACCTTGACATCAAGGCAGAAATTAAAGCAAGCAAAGCCCCTTTGAAGGTGCCAGATAAAACAGCAGGGCCAGACCCACGTCAGCATCTTGGCAGAAAAACCTTTAAACCCCAGATTGTCTGCGTCCAGTTGAAACCCTTTGCGTGGGGAGGGGGGAAGGAAGGCACAGCAGACAGTTATTGCCATCAGATAGTGTTTTAATAAAATGTAGGTAAGTGTACAAGTGGAACATTTCTTCTTGATGACCAGGAACAGCCCATCCCACCCGGAGTGCAAGACTGGCCCCACCACACTGGCCCTCCCAGCTCACAGGAGCTGTGCTGGGTGTGCACTGAGGGCCTTTACACACCCACAACAGAAACCACAGGAACACTAACGCAGCGGATCAGGTTCCAGGAATGTGTTTCAGGACTGGAACAATTATTTCTCTGTGGTGACACTGCTGTACAAACGCTTTGGAGGCTGTCAGTGTGCTGCAAGGCCTCGGTTTGACACCATGAGGAGGAACAAAACCAACCAAAACCAACCCAAAAATTCAACTCCCCAAGGCAAGAGTCTTTGGTGGAAGCTGAGTTGAAGTAAGCAGTTACCCCTTTGGAGTGACTGAGAGTTCAGCAGTGGGGCAGCTCTGGCCCAGGATTGCTCACACAGAAACTCAGATTCATCACTTTGGAAAGTGCATTCAGAGGGGGAGGACCAAGGAGCAGTCCCTCTCCCAGCAGGAACCTGGGATTGTCACAGTGATCCCTGTGGGACCCTCCAGCTGTGCACAGGGACCAGGGCAGCGAACAGGATTTACTGGCAGCTTCACAGAGTTTTTCTGTTCAGAAAACTGATTTCAAAACACTGCACTGAAGCTGTATGAATCCTGCTTCATTAAGAGGATTCTTCCTCGTTTTGACATTAAACCTGTAAGTGTCAGACACTATGGAAATAAAATTTCCACTTAGACCTCATCATGCTGAGGCTGCAGCAGCGGAGGTGCAGGATTAGGAGGAACACAGGCTGGAAATGAGAAGGATATCAGAATAATAGGCATTGAAATTGGGTTTTCTGACCATAACCTGAAGTCCCATTACTTTACGAGTCACATGCAGAGATAAAATGAGCTGCCTCCACCCCCAAAAGAGATTGAAAACCATTTAAGCACTGGATGTGTCTGGCAGGACTGTGAGCTCTGGGGCACAGTCAGCCTGCAATTTGTGTAAAGTGCTTCAAGGAGAAGAAAAGCTGCCAAATGCCAGCTGGAAATTCAGCCTGACCTGACCTAAGAGGGCTGGAAAGGAGCCCAGACACCTCAGTGCACCTTCCCTTTGTCTGAGCACAAAGGGACAGGCCAGTGCTCCTCCAGCACCAGTGGGACCTGGACGTGACAACGACAGAAGCTTCACAGAATTACCCCAAAGCAATTTTTTTCAAGTAAAAGTGAAGGGCAGGAAGGAGAACCTGAATCCAGTGAGCACAGGGAACACCTTGAACCCACAGGTTCACCCCACACCACCAAGGCCTGGGCTCTCTCCCAGCAGATCCTGAGTGAATTTGGAGCTGGAGGCCAAGGGCAGCCCCTGGCTCAGACACAGAAGGGGCTGCAGCAAAGCTGGGCCCTCACTCTCACCCTCCTGGAGTTCACAGTTTGCTGTCACAGCAGTTCTTGGCGTCTCTCACTGATCCCATCCAGCAACAACCACCTTGGGGGTACATCTATTTAAAACAAAACCAACCACCTTTTTGGGGGGGTGTATTTAAACAGAAAACTAAACAACAAAACATAATAACAGCCTCAGCTTTGCTGAACCAACACCTCAAGGGAAACCCAGAAACCTCTTTACAGCACTTGTTTTCCAGAGGTGGTGCTGGAGGACAGAAACCCCTCAAACCACCTTATGCACCATATTCATGAATCCCAAGCACAGGGGGAAGGCTCAGGCTCCACCTGGCCTGGGCCTGGCAGGTCACTGCTCACCAGTGTGGGAGCAAACGTGGCCTCTCCACTTTGCTGAAGTCTCCCTCCCCACCCCAGGATCTGAGACCTCAATCCAAGCTCCTCCCTCTCCCTTCCTTCCAGGCAATCCCTGATTCTTCCCTCTTCCCCCGGGGACACTACTTGAGGGACACTACTCCCAGGACCTGCTCTCCCAGTTCAAACACCTCAGGGAGTGGAGAGGGAGGAACCTGCTCCTTATTTCAGAGACCAACCCATGGCTCCAGCAATTCCCCTGAAAACACCCAAAGACCACAAACCCACTCGTGGGACACCCCCAAATGTAAAATAAGTCCTTCACCCTCAGCACAAGGCTCCAGCTTGGACTGGGGGCCCACAGAGCTCCAGGTATTTGAGAGCCAGTCCACACTCACAGGCCAGAAGTAGCAGATCCAGGACAACTTGTGCAACCAGGCATTTTGCAAAGTCCAGATGGGAGGTTTCACTCTTCTGTGTCACAGCAGTGAGAAGAGCAGGGAGCACAGTCTGCTCTGGGTCTGCCCAGCTGAGTCTGAACACCCTGAGCACACTGTAAGCACTTGTCCTTCTCTTTGGGAAGAGGAGAGAAAACATAATACTTCAGAAGGAGAGTGAGTGGATCCTGTTTGGGTTCACCCTTAATCAACAGGAAAACAAAAGGCAGAATTTACTTGGAGCCAAGCTCTGTGCCAGTGCAAACCAGCCCAAGGGGGGCTGTGGGAGCTGTTGGCATGCCACAGCTCCCTGCAAGGGCTGGGTTTAATACTGTAAATACACAGCTCTCCTCACCACAGACACATTTCCAGGTCCTACACTTTGGCATAGACCAGACAGGAAACACCACGTGTAAAAGTGAAAGCTTTGCTGATTGTTTGCACCATCATTGGAGTTTCCAGCAGCAGTAACATCCTGATTGTTTCACTGGAGCTCCCAAGACCGAAGGCACTGTGAGTCCTCCCCAGGCAGCAGCTCTGCCACGTGTCACACACAGGGGGAGCAAAGCCAGAGTGACACCTGCAGGGCTCTGGCTCGGGGAGCACATCCCCACCAACACACACCCAGAGGCACAGCTGCCACGTCTGCCCCCACTGCTGAGCGGCTGGAGTGTCACTGAGAGCAAAGAAGTCACAGTAACCCTTTAACCTGTGAAATCACCTCCTTTCCAGAGCATTAGCAAGTCCTGCTTGACTTGCTCTGTAATTAATAAACCTTTCAATTCATCTTACAAGGCATTTCTCTAGCCAAGACCAGCAAATATGGAATACTACTAAAATAAATGGGGGAAGACAGTGAGAAGAGCAAGGTGGGGAAGAATATGAGGATCCTGAGAGCCAGGAGCTCGGACTAACATAACTTAAAATGGTTCAACTACCTATCACTGCAAATAAGAGTTCTGACCAAAAATAATAATTATTTTATATATAGATCTCTCTTGCTATGTCATTCATTTCCACGAGGTGTCCTGCAGGAAGCACATCAAGGCCTCGGCCTCCCTGCTTTGGGCGGGAAGGGCGCCGAGGCGAAGGGATCGGGCAGCTCCGTAGTCCTGGGAGCTGGGGGGGCCCCGGGGCCAGAGCCCCCCAGGGCCTGTCTGCTGCCGTAGTGACGGGAGTACTTGGCCAAGGCCTGCGGACGGAAAGGCCTGTCCCCCACGGGGCCCCTCTCGCCGGCCACGTCCCCCCGGGCAGGGCCCTGCTCCGGGGCCTCCCCGGCCCTCCCGGGGCAGGGCTGGGCAAAGGCAGCGGGAGGGAGCTGAGCTCTGCCCGGGGACCCCTGTGCTGCAGAGTCCAGGCTGGGGAACAGCGGGGCAGCGCCCCCCTGGCTCAGGAACACAGCGGGAGCCAAGGGCTCCTTGTGGGAAGTCAACTCCTCCGTGCTTCTCTTCTTAGTGAAGGGGGCTCTCAGAAATACATCTGCTTCCTCTGGGTGTCGTAGAGCCGCGCTGCCCTTGGAGATAAAAGGAGCTTTGGTAAAGACATCCCCCTCATCAGGCACTTTCCTGGAGCTTCGGAAAGGAGCCGTGGCAAAAACGTCGGGTTCGTTAAAAACCTCCCCGGTGTGGGACTGGAAGGCTGGGAACAGCATCTCCCCTGCTCTGCACTGGGAAGGGGGATCTTCTTTGGAAGCCTCCCTGGGCACAGGCTGCAGGAGCCCTGGGCACAGCTTGCAGGTCTCCTCCTCCTCTTCCGAATCCATCAGCAAAGGCCTGGACCCGCTGCAATCCAGAATATCTCCCTCATGGTCTGTCCCCTCTCCTTCGCTGCTGTAGAAGGAGCTGTTGCTTGAAGGACCATCTCTGGCTAAATATTCCAGCTCTGAGTTGTGCTGTGCTTTCACCTCCAGCATCTCGGGCCGGGCCTTGTACAAAGCGAGTCCATCGCTGCCAGAGCCTCCTTTACAGAGCTCAGGAGCTGCAGCTGGGAACAGGCCTGGATCCCTCTGCACACCTACAAACACAAGAGGAGAGTGTTAGTGAGCCAGCCCCACCTGCTCAGTCAGCAGCCAGAATGGAAGGGACTTATTACACAGGAAACGTCACACTGTTCAGATGGAAACCAGCACACATGGAGAATGGGCAGGAGAGGGAAGGCAAGTCAGCAGAACTAAAAATGCCAGGGGCAGGGCTTTATGCCACAGGGACTGACACCCAACTAACTGAGCCTGGGGACACCACAGGCACCACTGAACTCAGGCAGAGAGGTGGAGGATGTCTGACACACGATGGGCACACGCAGCACTCTCAGCACCAGCCCACAAGGTTTCCTCTCCCACCCGCCCACCACCAGCACAGAGGGTTTCACTTCCTGATCCTGCTGCCTGGAGTGAGGCTCCAGCAGACAGTTCTCAGCATCCCCTTCTGCCCTGCTGCTTGCTGACAGCACATCTGCCACTTGGTGTAGCCTCTGTTCCTGCGAGCCAGCCCACGGACACGTGGAATTAAACTGGGGCTTGTAAAATACACAGGGATGCCCCACAATCTGCTAAAATAACGTGCCTGTTTCACAGACTGAAGGTCAGACTGAAGGTGATCCTGGAAACTGCAGCAGCATTATTTTAAACCACTGCCAAAGAAATTCTTTTTAAATGCTCTAGACCATGACTTCAAATCCAGAACCATAACTACAAGGACCTGGCTTGTTCCTGGCATAACAAGACAGTGCAGGGAGAGGCTGCCCTGCCCTTCCCCAGCTCCAAGAGCCCACGATGGGGTTGGCTTTGCCTTATGACTCACACAGACAGAACAGAAGATGTCTTACCTTCACAGAACTACTGGCAGGTTGGGAGGGTGTCATTGGACTCATGTTAGCAAGAGGATAGGAAAAAATCACATGAAAACTAAGCAGTAGGAATTGCAGGAAGAATGAGGAGGAGGAAGCTGGTTGGTACCCAGGGACAGCGTGGCACCAACCAACACAGCCTGCTCTGACAGAGCAGCCTTCTCACCCAGGGCAGGGCAAACTCTGCCCAGGTTAACCCTTCACAGCCCTCGAGGCACTGCTCCATCAAGCCCATGGGATTACACAAGTTACCCTGATCTCCATCACCTCTCACAATGAAAGACACAGCAGTCGTTCATTAGGCATCGAAACTGGTGTTTATTGGGAAGCTCTTCACTTGGATACATGACACTGCTAAATAAAGACAGTGCAGATATGGGAACATTTGACCAGTTACTCTACAAAAATACCCTCTGTCTCTCCTTTGCCCACACTGGTTTCCCCTGAGACGCCCCTCAGGACCACAGGGACCCGGGACACCCTGAGCACACAAATCCACAGCACACAAACACCTCCAAATCCCCCAGTCCCCATGAACTACAGCAGGAGGAACCAAGGGAGAAAGGAATTTGTCATGGAGAACACGATGCCAGTGCAAACCAGCAGCTTCTTCCCCACGTTCCCCAGTTGCCTCAGCATTTCCTTTGGCAGAAAGCAAAGAGATGGTCCCAGAAGGAGCTACAGCAGCATCATTACAACAAGGAGGGCACCATCCCACCAGTGCTTTACATTAGCAAACATCTGGGTGTGTGGCTCAGCCATCTCCCACAGCTGGGGATGTTGTATGTTAACAGAGGGTCTGACACAAACACACAATCCAACCCAACCCAGCCCCTCTGCCAGAGGGTCAGGCAGAGATACTGAGACAAGGCCAGTGCTTCCCTTAAGCAGCCACAGCTCCGGGGCCTTGCGGGCCAACATTCCAGAGGCACATGTCCTGGAATTCTTAGGGCAACAGGGATTTCAGTTTGCCAGCACCAGCAGGTGCCTCAGCAGGGCTGAGATCAGAGAGCAGCAAGGCTCCAGGAGCAGTTCCACAGGAAAAGGCCTGGGTGGCCAACACAGACACAGCTGGTTCTGCTTCACAGGGAAGGAGAGAAGGGGCCACTCCACCAGCTGGTAGCAGCAAGAGGATAAAGGACAAATCTCATCCAACTAAGGCAGTGCCTTCTCCACGAGGACCCTGCCTTGTTCACATTGTACAAGGGACCTGCAAAGAACCAGGCCTGGATCACCTGGAGGAACACACAAAGCACCACAACCCCTCATGCACAGATGTCCCTTTGCAAAGGCAACTGTTCCCATCTGCCTACACTGACACCAACACCATCACTGGGCAGCTCATCCATCCCCTCCTCCTCCTGGTCTGGGTGTTAATCCATTGGGGAGCATCCCTCAGGTTTAAGGCATGGACACTGCAAACAGCCACAGGCTTCACAGCTGGAATTCTTTACAGAAGTTGGAGCTGATAGATGAGGTTTCTCCCTACCCTTGTAAAGGGTCAGATACACATACTAACAAAAAAATCCAAGCTGTACTCAAGCTCTTTTTCCACAGGGAAAAACAAAACCATTGATCACTCAGTATCTCAGAAGTACACCCTGTGTGTATTCAGACAGACCTGAAGACCATTAACCCCAGGTTACAGCCCTGACACCTGGAGTTTCTCCAGCTTCCAAGGAAAACACTGTCCTGAAGTGGCAGAGTACTGAAACAACCAAGAGGAAAATTAGAAAAGATTTACTCCCTGTGACAGGAGGCAGAGCAGGATCTCACTTCTGAAGCAGAGCCCAAAACAAAGTCAGGGGAGACAGAAAACTCTCCTGATTTCAACAAGCCAAAGTCAGGAAGGACCCAGCATGAGGTGACAGGCAGCTGAAGATCAGCACAATCACCAGTGTGCAGGATTAGTAGCTTGACATTTTAAAAGGATCAAAAGACTCCTCATTCCTTTGTTCCTGAACAGTGGAGTTGTTCCTTGTATCCCAATTCCTAGAAGCAATCCCCTTAAACAACAACAGGGAACTGCTCCCAAGCAGCAGTTCCATGCAGGAGGTACCACAGCAGAGCACCAGAGGTCAGTGTCACCTGTCACTGGGCATTTGGACACAACTCCTCCTGCCCAAAGTCACTGCACAGCGGGACAGACAAGGAATTTAAAGCTCTGGTTTTGGCACAGTTGTACAGCCATCTGCACCATGAGAGTCATACAGGGCAGGAGTTAAACAACCCCAAATCCCACATTCCAGCAGCTCACAAACAAGACTGACCCCAGGAGCATCCTTGGGCTCCCCCTGACTGTGCTGCCCAAACCAGGCATTACAGAGCCCTGTGGAAGATACAGTCAGTGCCCCACTAAGGAAAACACAAGGCAAGTTCCTGGGCTGAACCTCCCTCCTGTGCCAGGCAGGAGCACAAGTCCCCCACCAGTGATGCCCTCAGAGCATCTCACCCTTCCCCCAGGGCACAGTGAGATCCTGCCCTCGGGGCAGAGGCACAGGAACAAGAAATAAATACAAGAAACCCTTTTTTCAAATATTCTTCCCCCAAGTCTGTGTTTCCTGCTGGAGGGGAGCAGTTGAGTGTTGGTGGCCCTCACCCATGAGAGCCTCCACCCTGTCACATCCCTGCCCTTCCCACACTCAGCTGCTCCCCACCTGATTCCCCTGGGAGTTCCTGAACTAGAAAAGTTTGGCTGAAAACAACTTCCATGTGGCCCCACTTCAGCTGCAGCACAGGGGGGGGGCCCAGTGAGGCTTCCTGAAGTCAGAGACCCACAAGCTCCACCTTTCACGTTTGCTTGGATCCTCCAAAAGTTGCTGAACTCTGTCTTTGCTCTGAGCCACATCTTAACTCCCATCTGGTTAAAAGATGAAGCAGGTTGCCAAAGGCAGGGGCACTTCACAAGTGCCCCCAGAGTAAGTGAGAACCAGTATTGAAATTCTGACTGTTCTTTGAACAGAGCTTGTTCTGGCACCCAAAGCACAACCTTGACTTGAAGGGAAATTGCTCCCTGTCCTGTGGCTGTGTTTGTAGTACCCTGACAGTCAGTGCCATCACTGCAAACTCAGACCCCTGTGTCAGCCCAGCACACAGGCACACAGCAGGCACAGGGAACACTGCTGGGATTTCACTGACTTGATTTCACAAGTGTTGTGTCACAACTCTTCCTGATCCTACAGCCCTCCAAAGGGGACAGAACCCCCTCCCTTGGCTTCAAACAAGGCTCCAACCAAGCTACAACAGACTCCTCCTAACACCGTTTGGGGAGTGCAGGAACCAAACGTGTCCCACAGGGGACAAGGGAGGGAAGTTCAGTTTGTCCCCCACAGCAGCAGCTCTCCCACAAACTCCCCAGTTCTGAGCAGCACCAACATCCACCCAGTGCCTGTAGGAGAGTCACAGCTTGAGGAGAGCTTAAAATGAATCCCCCAGCTCCACTCATCTCACCTCTCATTTCCATTCACTCTGCAAACACATGGGGAGTATTTGCTGATGAAGTCTAAGAACAGACAGCTCTAAAACACTCTATTTCCACCCACACCCATGAACAGCTACTTGAAAAAGCAATAAAATAAACATTCACATCTGCTTATTTAATAGCATTATTAACAACCCAGTGCATTGGTCACTTTTTCCAGAACCCTTGAACAAGCGCCATTAGAGTTAAAATCTTAAACATTCTTTAAAAGTACTTTAATTCACAGAAATCTTTGTTTCTAATATACAGTAGATGGTTACTTTTTTAAAATCCATTCTCTTTTCATATAATCTCAGTCTCTGACTATACAATAACTTTCTATCTATACGTCTTCATGTTTTCCAGTCCAGCTTGCCTGTGCTTCAGGAATATAAAACAAAAAAAATAATAAAGTTCTATCCACAATTTTACTAAGGTCATTTCCATAGTTCTCATGTAAAGCTTCTCTTGGAAAGTGCAGTATACACATGTAATGATACAACACACTTAAGCAATACTTTTATTATTAAGTGTAGGTTTTAAAAGAAGAGTAATGTAGAGACACACAACCAATGGGAGTTCTATGTACAGAATTTGTTGAGCTAAGTGTGGGGTGGGGGGAGATGGAGAGAGGGAAGGAGGAGCCCCAAACTTGGGTTCCTTCCCCTCTCAGGGAGGTCAGCACAGACATTCAGTCGCTCGCACTTTCGCACGTGGGGGAACTGCACTGTCACTAATAGAGCCACAAACACAGACACAGGGGACAGCAGGAAGCTGGGGGTGCTCCACTACACAGGGAGGGTCCTTCTGGGCTTTCAAATACAAGAGAGAAATTCCAGACTTGGTGGGAAAGCCAAGGGGAACGAGTTGAGCGTATCCAGCGAGGTGACAAACTGAGCATGTGGGGGGAAAAGAAAAGGGAGAACCCATGGAGTTGTAGCAGCACTGATTTCAAACCACCTGAACCAAGTGCATGCGTGTTCACAGAGACTGGGGGGGGAAAGGCCCACAGGAGCCTTTGCCTACTGAAACAAATGGGTCCATACTGAACTGGGGTGCACTACAGCAGTTACAAGAGAAAATGGAGAACCCAGGACGGATACCAGATGCTTGACTAAAACCAGGGTTAAAAATAGACAAACAACCGTAGGACAATTTGTTTCATACACAATTTACAGTAGGTTGGGGGGATTTTTCTTCTTTCCAGTCAAACACAGAAGTCACAGAAAATACATCTGCTGCTGCCACAGTGCCCTCTTCACCCAAAAAAAGGTCAACAAGACGCCAGTCACAGCCATACTCACATGGATTTGGTTCAAAACCTTGTTATGTTTCACTTAAGGTCATTCCTGCAGCTTTAACAATCTGCTTTTTTTTTCTTTTTTCTTTTCTTTTTCTCCTGGATTTCCCTCCCCCAGGAAGCGCAGTTCACTCCCAGGCAGGATTGTTAAACAGCAAACCACGGGCTGGGGGCAGCTGGAAAACTCTTCATCTGCACCATCCCCACAGAATGGGCCAGGCTGCTTCAGGGGCAACTCAGGGCTTCCTCCTCCTCTGAAGCCAGTGCAGAGCCACGAGCCCTCCTGCCCTGTGTCCTGCAGGTGAGGGACGTCCCTACTGCTGCCCCCCGGCCCTTCCATGGAACCAGGAACAGCCCAACCCCAGCAGCACAGAGCAGAGACTGCAGCAGGCTGCTCACCCCCTGCCCTGGGGGGACAGGAGGCTGCTGGAGGCAGGGTCACACAGCAGCTGCTGCCCCCTGCCCAGGGACAGCCAGGCTTTCCATGGTGCTCCCACTGACAGGGAACCAGAGCAGCTGCTTGGAGCTTTAGAGAGCACAGGCTACCTGGAGAACCCAGACAGACTCTTTGGGAAGACAGGGAGAAAGGTGGGTGACTGTCTCCTGTTGGCAGGTTTTTCTTTGAATTAAAAAAAAAAAAGGAAGGAAAAAAAAAAAATCACAAAGCCCCAAAGAAGCACAACGGGAGGAAACTCTTCTGGCAACGGAACCGGAGGGTTGGGGACGTTACAGAAACTGCATCTGCTACTGTGTCACTGCTACAGGTCTATGAGCTGATCCACCAGCAGCAAAGACCTGGCTATGTTGGGAAGACTGGACTCAGAGCTTCCACTGTTGTTTCTAGAATGCCCACCTGAAAGTGTGAGAGATAGGAATTCAGTATTGGACAGGACACACACACACGACAGTTTCAGAAGTTCAAGGTCAAGCAAGAAAGAAAAAAAGTCAAAGCAAAACAGGAAATTTGCCTGAGCTCTTCTCATTACCTGTATCACCACAGCAAAGACATCCCCTCCTCGCTCTTCCACCCTCTCCCCCCACAGCAACCAACAAATCCCTACAAACCAGCTCTCTTCCCCAGGGTTTTTTCCAAGCTGCAGAATCCTGTCCTTACTAAAGGGTCTCTAAAGCATTTACAGGGACTCCTGTGACCCACAGAAAGGACAGCTCAGAGTTTTAAACCTTGAAATGTAGCTGCTATTTTAAGAGCATCTCTGGTTTGCAGCTGCTCCCAGGAGAGCTGAGCTGTCACGGGGATTTCTGAAACTGGGACTTGGATACTGAAGGGAAGAATCCCAGAATGGTTTGGGGTGGAAGGGACTCTAAAGCCCATCTGGTTCCAAGCCCCCAAGCTGCTCTTCTGTACTCAAGGCAGCTTAACTTGGCCCAGCCTTGGGAGAAATCTCCTCTGACTTCCAGCAGGAGCAGGGTTTGTAAAGTCTGAACTGTCTCTGAAAACCAACACTACAGAGCAGGGGTACAGCACATTCCTGCTGGGACCAGAAATGGGAGTCAGGGAAGCCAAAAAGCTCTGTGATGGAACTGAAAAAAAAGAAAAAAGGCAAAAAACTTAAGAAAAAAAAATAAAAGGAGCTCTGGAGTTGTCTGTAAACCTCCACTAGCACAGCAAAGGCTGTAACAAAAACTTTTCAGCACTGTGACTGCAGAGAGGACTCACTTCACTGACCAGGCTGTGAAATGCAGCCTAATTCTGTCCCTGAACAGCTAAAACCACAGCACTGCTGCTACAACTCATTTATATGTTCACTGTTTTCCTTTTTTCCTTCCCTTTCTCATCCCCATATCCTGGCTTACCTTGTGAATTTTTGGATATCAACACTGGAATTGGGTCAAACTCATCTTCTGTCACTTTTTCAGAGCCCTCAGGAGCATCAAAGCCTGATATCAGGTTAGTATCTTCTGCAGCACAGGAGAGAAAGAGAGGTAAAGAAGCAAAGACAGCAAAGAGGCTGGTTAGAATTGCCAGGAAGGGTTAGAACATCTTTGTGTTTTCAGAGACAGGGTTTTAGAAGCAAGAATTTCATTTAAAAGGTGAAATAAAGTTGGTAAGTCTGGGTAAGAAAGAAGAGAGCCAATTAAATACAGAAGTGGAGGGGAGAAAACCAAACCAAGCAAGACAAGTCACAAGACCAGAATAAAAGGGGGCCAGTCTGAAGGCTCAGCTGGACAGTTGGGAGCTGTGGCAAAGGCCTGGGGTTAAAGCCCCAAGGACTGAAGGTGTCCTTTGCCTTTAGCATGGGCCTGAGAGCTCTGACTCTCAGCTCTCATGAACAGGGAGAGGAAAAAAGAACACACTGAAGGAATTCCAGTCATCTGTGTGAGACAAACCCCTGAGCTCTCACCCACAGTGATAAAACAAAAAGAGCAACATGAAGTCAGATTTACAGGGAGCTTACAGTGCCTGAAAACACAGCCTGGTACTGGGAGGGGTTTTTTAAAGGCCCCTAGAGCAGTTCTGGGAAATAATTCCATTGATGTCAAACCACATCAGCCCAGTTGGACTCTTGGTGAGAGGCACTTTCAACCATCTCCAAAGGAGATGAGACATTCATCCACCTTATGAGGCAATTATGTGCCTTCACACTCACTGTGCATCACTGCCTGTTACTTTAGACACCTAAAACACCTCCCAAAATCTGCTCCTCAATTCCTACATGAAGTATTTCTGAAAGCCCAGCAAGGACATGCACAAGCTGATGGTTTTCATGGAACAGGAATGTTCCTGTTTGACCCCTGCTGGAAACACAAGCTCCTTACCTAAAGATGTTAACAGGTTTGGGGTTGGATAATGCCAGAAATCACCTGTGGAACTACACTGTGCTCTGGAGGATCAGACCCAGGAAAGAAAAACCCCAAATCACAGAACCAGTGAGGTTGGAAAAGCCCCCTGAGATGCATCAAGACCAACCTATGACTCAACACGAGCATCACCAACAGCAGGACTGGACAAACAAAGCAAACAGGTAAAGGCTCAGACTGAGGTACAGCTGATAACCACACCCAGAGCTACAAAAATCAGGGGTTGGAAACCATAAAGGAATTCTGGAAGATTTTAATATCTTGCCCCCACCTCTCTCCTTCTAACAGTCTCATTCTCTCATCCAACATGATCCTTCCCCACCCCAGAGGGGACAGCAAGGCCCCCTGTTCATTCATCTCCTCATCAACCCACAGCCCCAACGTTTGGGCTCTGCTGTGGTCCAGGATGGAGCAGCACCTGCTCCACACACAGTTCAAGGCATTTACACAAAATAAAGTGGCCCAGAAGTGTATTAGAGCACTGAGCAATTAGAACCACTGCTTGTTTAACCCAAAAGCTCTGTGGAAAAACACAAACTCATTCTGAAGTGCCAGCAAGTGTAAAAATTGATTACAGGCTGTTTTTGCAGCAGTTCCTCTGAGGACAGATCATTTTCTGTTGCTATAGGGACACTCACCAAATGAGCTGAGCACAACCCAGCACCAAGGAGCACCCAGAAACCAGCACTGGGGCTCTGGGCCTCTCTGTACAAGGCAGTAAATAGCTCAGGAGCCCTGGCCTTCCCTCCCCCCCAATAGTCCCTGCAAGGCTGGCATTGACCCCAGGGGACACAGGTTCTGCTCACAGCTGTTCCAGCCCAGGGCAGGACAAGGTCCCTGTGCACATCACACTGCAGCTGGCAGCTCTTCACAGCATTCCTGGGCCACTGCTCCAGCCATGCAGAGAGCCTGCACTTCAGCTTGGGGAAAAACAGCACCACCTGAGCTGTGACCAGCTCCAGGGGCCTCAACTCTTGTTTATTAAAGACAGAGAGCAGAACTGTGGTCACTGCACAGCTCCACTCCAGCTCAAACACTTATGTGCTGGAAGGGCTGATCTGCAGCTCCTGGTTTGCTTCTCCTCTTCAGCTCTGCTTTTGTGTTTTATTAAATTGTCCCACTTAGGCTCTCATCTGTGTTTGCTGTGACACTGCAGTGACTCAAGAACCTCTGATATCCCCTGATGGAGAAAACATTCTCTAGATCTAAAAGGGCTCAGCCACGGGCCTGAGATGCCAACTCCAACAAATCAAAAACATTCCCTTTGTTTCAACAACCTGTGACATGATTATCAGGCTCCCTCCCAAAATTAAAAATGCAGCATAAAACCAGATCTTAAATCCCAAGTGAAGAAAGCAGTGCACTCCTGAGGAGTATGTATGTTCTAAGTTCCACCAGCTTGGAAAGAAAACAAAACAATGGCTTGGGGAAAATAAAAGAAGACACCACCAGAACAGGTCAGAGCATCTGCTTGTGTAAGCTTTGCTTCCCATCAGCTACAGCCCACGTGGGAGATCAGGGGCAGATCAGGGGCCACTTTACCTTTGTGAGGCTGAGCTGCAAAAGCTACAGGAGCAAACTCATCCAGGAGATCAGCAGCAGGGTTAGAGAGCAGGGAACAGTCAAGCAGAGAGTCCTCCCCAGTGAGAGAGTCTGGATCCAGGTGAGCATCCCAAGGTAGCATTGAACAGGACACAAACAGTGTTAAAAGCTCATTCTCGCATTCCCATTCACACACACTCAGGGCACAAGCAGAGCTTTGATCCAAGCCAGCACAGAAGCTGCCACTTGTTGTGATGGGAAATATCCCACTGCTCCCAGTGAGGGCAAAGTCCAACACCCCCAGCAACACTTCCCACGTTCTCTGGGATGACCTGCCCTCTGAAGCTGAACAGACAAGGAAATCCCAGCATCAGGTTAAGGAGGGGCTGTGCAGGAAGGGAAGAGCCTCACCACAGGCCTCTGAAAAGAGCTCACATCCATCTGCTATGAAAAGTGTCCCAGTGAAGGCCTGCACAGTGACAAAGGGCCAGGAACTGCTTCCTGATACACCCCCACAAACAGACAAATCAGGGACTGCCCCAGAGTTCTGAAGCCCTTCATCAGAGCAATGCTCCAGCACCCACAGATCTGTGATGGCTGGCTCCAGGAATACTGGACCATGGGATCCTGGAACATCCTGAGCTGGAAGGGACCCACAAGGATCCTGGATCCAACTCCTGGTGCTGCACAGACACCCAACAGTCCCACCCTGCCCCTGCTGTCCAAACCCCCCTGGAGCTCTGGCAGCCTCAGGAGTGACCAAACCCTGGGGAGCCTGAGCAGTGCCCAACCACCCTGTGGGGGAAGACCCTTTCCCTGACCCCAACCATTCCCCACAAGCAAAGTCACAGCAGCAGCCTTTGAGGAACCCCACTGTGCCCAGGTCACAGCAGTGGAGGAGATGCTTCCCTGGGCTCAGGCAGTGTTTGCTGGCTCCAAGAGCCCCCCCAGCCCTCCTGCCTCACCAACCTGTTCTGCTGGAGGCCACTGCCTCTCCCTGGGCCACGAGGCGCTGGGGCAGCGGGGCCTCCAGCCCCGGGATCAGACTCTCCACAGCCACATCAGCTTTTCCTTTCCACAGGGGCAAAGCAGCACAGCAGAGGAGAAGCCAGAGGTTAGTTTGCAAGAAAAAGCAGAGGTAGGAGCTGAGACAGCAGCTGTCTGAATCCCTCAGTGACCCTGGAACACGTGTCAGCACAGCAGGCTGGAGTCCAGCCTTAATTTGATCATGAGGGAAGAAAACTCATTAGTGTTCGTTGGGGTTGAGTTTTTACTTGGTTTAATTTGTTTATTTGAATTTATGCAAGCCCAATTTGAAATACCCAGAAGGTGGACCAGCAGGTTAATAATCCCTGCCCTGCAGCTGAGCAGGAGGCCTGGGACTGGGCAAACATCCACAAGACCCTTGTCCAGCAGAAAGCAAATACCAACCCCTCTGGAGTCCTCTTGCAACAGGAGTAACACACAGTTAATCCAGCTGCTTTGGAGCTCTCAGCAGAATCCCAGTTAAGCTTGTAAAAAGCCAAGATGGGGGATCTTTTTACACATTTAAGGGTCCAGAGGAGCAAGGATTGCAGAGCCAACAGAGAGGTGACAAAGTTTAGGAACTCAGCATTGTACTGGAGACCCCAGGATTGTCTCATCTCATCCATCCTGTGGATACAACAGGAGATATTTACAAAGGCTGGATGGAAAGATTGGGTTTACTGGAACCACAAAGGGAGGGGCAGAGCCATGGCAGGACCTGTCACAGGCAGTGCTTGTCTGGGTCTCTCCCCCAGGGATTAATGTCAAGGTAATGACTAATTTAAATTAAAGGACCCAAATGTTAGAACCAGAAAGGGTCTAATTGGTCAGCCTAAGAGATTAATGATCATTTTTGTTTCTACAGCAACATGTGTGCTTGTGATCTGCAGGATCATTACCTAAGAGCATTCAGACAACTGCCAGAAATTGCAAAAGGGAGAAGTAGTTTTAGTATTATGGGGACTCATTTCCCTCTTTTCTGTTCAACCCACAGGTTGCACCCAGGTGGCCAAGGGACCCCAGCTGGGACCCCAACCCACACCAGCAGCTGAGGGCACCTGCCTGACCCTGCAATCATTTGGCAAGTAGACCAAAATATGATTCTGCAGCATTCCAAAGTCTTGGTCCTGCCTGGAGCCCGTTGCAGGCTCCCAGCAGCCTGGCACATTATCCCCAGCATTCCCCACGCCCAGGGAATGCTGTCCTTCCTCGTCCTCCTGCTGAGGGTCCACAGAGAGACACATCAGTTCTGTGCCTGGGCCAGGGTTAAACACAAAGCCTTGCCCAGCAGTAGAGGGATTTGAGGCATCTTCTCCTTCAGTCCCCAATTAACTTCCCTCTGCCAAGGGAACACACAACAGTGTCGTGCTGCTGTGCTGGATGCCAGGAGCACACGCCGGCTCTTTGCTGCCAGGTGCCACTCTCAGGAGCACAATCCCCAGCCTGCCCCAGGCTGTGTGTCCCCAGAGGGGCAGGGCAGGGCAGGGCAGGGCAGGGCAGGGCAGGGCAGGGCAGGGGGGCCCTGGGGTGTGTTTACCATTCACAGCGTCGGCCGCGCTCCCGAAGGGGTCGGCCAGAGGCAGGAGGTCAGGGAGCAGAAGTGCAGGCTCAGGAGATTTGAGTCCCTCAATCAGTTTCTCTGGGGAAAGCAGGAAAGGGAGGAAGGCAGGCAACAGAGAGAAAAAGCAAAAGAAAAAAAGACAACATTAAAATCAGGAGCTCAGTGCGTGGCTCAGGGTGCCCTGTGCCACCTGCACCACGTTGTGTGCAAATGGCTCCAACACAGAATCCAGGATGGGTTGGGTTGGAAGGGACCTTAAAGCTCATCCAGCTCCCCACCCTGCCATGGGCTGGAACACCTTTCGCTGTCCCAGGTGGCTCCAACCTGGCCTTGGACACTTCCAGGGATGGGGCAGCCACAGCTTCTCTGGGCACCCTGTGCCAGGGCCTGCCCACCCTCATTGTAAAAGAATTCTCTCTTTAATCTAAAATTGCCTCTCCAGTTTAACACCATCATTCCTTGTCCTGTCACAACAGGTCCTGATAAAGAGTTTGTCCCCAATATCACTCAGAGACAGCAGAGGGCAGCTGCTCTAAGACATGAGAACATCCTCACCCGCCGTGTGCTGCTCTCCCCAAGGAGCCACTGTAAACCAGCACCCAGCTCTTGCTCTGCTACCCAAGAGCTTAACATGACCCACTGACACCCACATTTAAAAAGTAATTTCCCCCTTCCTATACTGAGCAATCCTTTGTTAGTCTTGGTATAATGAGGAGAAACACAAGATGAGCTCATGAGAGGCATGAGAACCACGTGGACAACTCTGTTCAAGAAGGAAACCTTAGAGTCCTTAAGAACTGAAGCAAAACCAGAAAGGGAGACCCTAGAGCTCCAGCTCAGAGCTTGCCCTGGGGTTAAAGAGCTGCTCAGTTATCAAGCAGTTATTCACCATCAGGTTTCAAAGCAGACACTTCACCCTCAACAGCACAACTCCTGAGCTCCCCATCCTCCCTCACACAAACACTCAGATCACCTGGGCAAGGCATTAATCTCAATTATTCATCTGGTGGGTGAGTGATTTCCCAATCACTAACCAGGTTTGCAATAAGGAGATTAATTATTTGGCTTTCTTTTTTAAAAGTAACTTTTATCCCTTTTCAGTGAGGCTGAGAAGTTCAATAAAAACAAGAAGGTAGCAGGATGGATGGGAAAGGAGAGCAAGTAAAATCAAGTCCCTCAGCCTATTTTGAGGCCCAGCAGCTCATTCCCTGGTTTCTGGTTTGTGCTGCATCTTGCACTGACCTGTAGGAGCAGGAGATAAAGCAAAGGAACAATTTCATTAAGTGGTTGGAAATTCACCTTCAAGAAGGAGCAAACGAAGGTTAGAGAAGGCCCAGTGAAAGCCATGGTTCTGTGTTAAATAGCAGGAATTCTGCTGCAGGGGACACCAACACTTCTGCTGAGAGGAGCCAAGAGACATGTTCTGCCACTGCAGCACCCGTTGCTGGTGCCTCTTTGGGCACAGGGGCACAACCCCGGGTGGTTTTAGGAGAGGGCACAATGGCAAAGATGCAGCAAACAGCAGCAGAACAAGAAATAATAAACCCTCTCAATGCTCCTTTTGTGCCTGTGCAAAGCTCAGAGTGGAGTGTGACAGGACACTCCCCTGTATCAGTTAAATTCAGGGCTGTACAGCCTCAGAGGTGCTCCTGCCTCAAATCCAAGAGACAAATCCTGACCATTCAGATGCAGACACACAAACAAGCCCGAGGATAAACAAGGTTAAGACAATGTAACCCAATACAGAGGCATTTGATCTCATACAGCCCCTGAAGGGCTCTCAGGATGGGCTTTCATCAAACTCCAGCTGGAAAGCGTGTTTTAATTGTAAATGAGCTCCCAAATGTTCCCTGCTCCTCACAGTAAGAAATTCCTGATTGTTTTCTTCAGAGTAAGGAAAACATGCTGCAGAAAAAGCCAAACAAGAGCCTACAGCTAAGGGGCCTTGGGGGGTCCCCAAATGCCTGATGCTGGTGACTCCAGAGACTGGAAAACCAAATCACTTCCCCCAGGAATGAGAGCAAGAGCCTTTCCCCTGATTTGCACTGTAAGAAGGAAAGGAAGCCATTGAATTAACTATGGATTTGTATCTTGGGACAAGCAAACAAGTTCAAAGCCCATGCACTGGTTGAGAAGCACAGCTTTGGACAGTCCAGTGAGAAAATGCTGATCTTGGTCTCCAGATCCCTTTTCTAACACATGCACAGATCTGACTGAGGTTTACACTGAGTCAATTTGCACAGCTTGGCGTGTGCAACACCACCCCTGCCAGAGGCTCTCTGCTGACATGCTGCAGGTACTGTGGGCCATACACTCCTGAGGCCACAAAGAATAGGCAGAAGGCATTTTAAGAAGGACCAGAGTTAGGGGAAAAAATATTAATCAAGAGGGAGGCAAACGGGCTTTTAGTCAGAGCAGGCTGTTAGAGAGAACAGAGAGTCCTGAGAAACTTGCAAGTTAAAAGGGGAATGGAGGCAAAACTCTGCCACGAGTTGGGAACACACTGAACCACCAAGATGCACCATCTCCAAGCCAAGGAGGGGCAGCAGCACCACACACAGCAAGGCCAGTACTCACTGGAGGGAGGGCAAAAACAAAGACAACTCAAGAGAGGACACAGCAGAGTCCTTTCCTTCGGGTGGCAACTGGGAAAGAGAGACAAGGGTGTAAAAGTCCTGCCAGGTCAGCTGTGCTGGGAGTGGGCAGGGATTAGTCACTGAGGATGATTTCTGCCTATTGACTGATCAAGTGTCACAGATTAAAGGAGGCCTTGAATGTTATTCAGCAACAGAGGACTTGGACTGACCAGGGGAAGACACTGGACTTTAATTTTCCTAATGGAATTGGTGTGACATGGGATTGTTTCTCATACAGCACAAACAGAAAGAGAAGGTGAATAAGAGCAATTAGAAGGCTTTAAATACACAGCACTTTGTAAACATCACAGAGGAGAATTGGACAACATTTAACAGGAGCTGCTTAGGAGATGAAAATCAAACCATTTTAGTTTCATGTTCAAGATATATTGAATATTTTTAAAATAATAAATTATAAAATCAACCTGAAAACCCAGACAGAACAACACCAGATGCTGTTGACACCCATTCAGTAGTGATTCCCAAGGTCTGTTGGCTTTCTTGCTCCAAATCATCACAGTACCACATTCTCCTCTCAGTTAATGCAGCAATTAATCCATTGAGTTCCCAGCTCAAGATGTAAACTCAGATCATTAGTACACCAATGTGTGGCTGGAGGAAATGGTTGTATAAATTCACAAAGAATGATCAATTCCCAGTTAAAAAGAGGTAAAAAAAATTGAACCATTGTGCCAAGGTGCCAGTTAACTCAGTATAAGTCAAGGAGGAAACACTCCCTCCCACCTCAAACCAACCAACCCTCCAGTGACTGAGGAACATTCCTGGCAGTGTCTCAGAGGGCATTTATTTCACTGGGCCCAGCCACCACTTACTCAAAACCTTGATGTGAGCAGAAGCTTCTCAAGTGAAAAGGCTGAGTGTGAAACCTTCCCTGGCACTAATGGGTGGCTGGGTGCAGATCGCTGCACCAGGACAGCACTTGGGCACTTCAGTTGCAGGGGGCAATGAGGGACAGGGGCCAGAGCAGCAGCACCACGTGCTCTGGGTCAAACCTTCCAGGGAAAGATCTGCAGAGCAGGTTGAGAAACCCCAGACTTGAGACCGCTCAGGGATGCCGGGTACCCACTAAAGCCACTCTCTGACTCCCCTCTGCAAAGGGGCAGAGGAGAGAAAACACAACAAAGGGCTCCTGGGTTGAGATAAGGACCATGGGAGATCCCCTGATCACCATCCTGTGTGAACTGCAGCCTCCTGTGCTTGCAGGAGCTCAGTTCCCAAGGACAGACATGGAGCAGCCCCACACACAGATCACCCCTGAGCCACTCTCCATTAGCATTAGTCAGTGCTGACTCCTGCAACAAGCTCATTAACAACAACTTGGCTCCTTTTCCTGCACAGACACCAGGAAAAATGTTTTCAGCATGAATATTTAATTCCTCGTTATTTTAACAGATGTTTTGCTGTATTTTCACATCCCCCTTGCCAGCTCCTCTTACTAGTTACAATCCCATTAAGAACTGCAGCCATTGCACACTGGAGGGGCAGGAACACACTGAAAATACACTGAAAACCATTCCAATACCACTTGGGGACAGCTGTCCCTCTGAGCATGCAGAGGGAAGGTGGGAGACGCCAGGGAGGTCTCTGGCCAGCACTCCAGGGATGCCACCCGCACCTCCAGGTGCCAGAGGGAGCAAGGCTGTGGTTTAGACAGAAAAAGCAGCTCAGCTTTAGCCTGTCCTTCATCTGCTGCAGGTTTAGAGGGCAGAGAACTGGTTCTGTATAACCAACAGGGAAAACACCCAGTAAAACCCAGCATGTTTCTCATGCTCTTTGAGCAGCCACCAGAAGGAAGCAAGTTCCACAGACTTATGGAAAAAAAAGGTTTATTTTTCTCCTGAGTTGCTCAACTCTCCATGGAGAGATGCCACCTTTACAAGCACCTTTTGAAGTCTGAGTCCTCTACTGTCCAAGCCCCAGTGATGCACAGCCTGGGCCGAGGACAAGGGTGGGAGCTGCCAGGAGCAGCAGGGACCTGTCACACACAGTCACCAGAGGGCTGAGAGAGACTCCAAGACAAGAACATTCCCATATTCTAAATCCCACTGATTTGCCAATAAGCTCCTAAGCACTTACATAATCTTGTGCTAAAGAGTGTTGGCTGCTGCAGTCAGAAATGTGCACAGAGGAAAGACAGAAGCAGCACTGCAAAGGAAATGGAAATAGCACCAACTGCACCAGAAAACTTTGCCAAATCAGAAAAGGTCACATGTAACTTGTGCTTCACATGATGCACAAATGTGCACTAGAGCATGAAAGCCAAGAAAACCCAACTCTTACAGGAAAGAAGGATCAAAAATAATAAAACCTACAATTTCAAAGTTGGAGACCAATTTGAAAAGAGCTGAAGTTAGAAGAGGGAATTGTTTACCTGGAGATTATTTTTCATAGAATCCTGGAATGGTTTGGGTTGGAAAGGACTGCAAAGCTCTTTCAGACCCACCCCCTGCCCTGGGCAGGGACACCTCCCACTGTCCCAGGTGACTCCAGCCTGGCCTTGGACACTCCCAGGGATGGGGCAGCCACAGCTTCTCTGGGCAACCAATGCCAGGGCCTGCCCACCCTCACAGGGAGGAATTCCTTCCCAGTATCCCATCCCTCCCTGCCCTCTGGCAGTGGGAAGCCATTCCCTGTGTCCTGTCCCTCCATCCCTTGTCCAAAGTTCCTCTCCAGCTCTTGGAGCCCCTGTAGCACTGGGAGGGGCTCTAAGCCCTCCCTGGAGCCTCCTCTTCTCCAGGCTTTTGCCTGCCCCCTCTGTTTTCCCTCCTAGGAGTGGTGCTGCAGCCTTCTAATCATTTCTGGGTTTGAACAGTGAACCTTTAGAGACACCAACACTGCTGGCATTAGAAGCAACGAGCTAACCCTGGGACCTGCCATCCACACCAAGCACACACAGCAGCTCTGCCAGTGTGTTCAGCTGAGCCTGACAGTGCCCAGCACCACTGGCTGAGCCCAGGCCTGGGGCCCAGGGTTTCAGGGGAGCCTACAAACAGAACCAGAAGATTAGGAGTACAAAACCAAGGCCCAGGCTCTGCCCCACTCCACAAACTGTTCTGTTACCTGGTGTGTCGGACAACGGGAGAGGAATGAAAGGATCAGGCACAGTCAGAAGAGGAGGGCTGGAGTCCAAACTCAGGATGTCTTTTGTTTTTTCAGCTGGTAGAGAAGAGGAAAGGAAGAGAAAAGGCAGAGTGAAACAGAGAAGTGGAAAGCAGAAAGCTCAGTATCTGTCAAGCTCCAGCCTGACAGAACAACACACACACACTCAGAACCAGTTTATGTTGCCAGTGAAAAGAATAAAAACCCAAACAACTATTACCATGCAGCTCTCCAACACAATTTAACTCACATACCAGTTTTACTTCCCTTTCAAAGGGGACATGACCAAGACCTGCCATTTTGCTGCAGTGCTGCCCAGGCACTGCCCTGTAGTTCATGTTCACAAACTCACCTGACCCAGCAGTGAAGGAAGAGCCACCAAATGCATCTGCCTGGGCTGCAGATGCAGCTGGCTGGAAACCTGGAATCAAGTTCTCTGTGGAACTGCCCACCTTTTCTGGAGCTTTCCCTGAAATGACAGACACAGAGTCAGGGGGAAAGCTTCCATTCTGCAGGCAGGCTGCTTACTTAGATTTTTTTAGGACACTATGTGACTTTTAGGACTAAACTTAAGCCCCTTCCTGCAACTCACAACTTGCAAATGAAGCAGAGATTAAACTGTGGCTTCCACGAGCAACTGAGCAGAACCACTGTAAAAGCAGTTGGTGCTTCCTTTGAGGATCATGGTCATTGAATTGCAATTGCTCAGCAAAGAGAATAGGGACTGAGGAGGGAAATTGGAAGGATTTAGCTCAGAGGACCATGATAATATGGAGCACCCAGCACCACCTGACCAAAAGCATCACCATTCCATGCCATGTTCCCTTTCTAGAGCAGGCAGGTGTTAAAGCACCCCCAGGGACCTACCATCACCCAGCTTTGCAAAGTCCTTGTTCAGCAGCTCCTCAGCTGTGAGCTTGGAGAAATTATCATCATCAAATGGGTTCCACGTGGACACGTCGGGCGGGTTGTAGACATTCTGCTGAGAGGTCCTTGGGGAGCCCGAGGGCGTGGTGGAAGCAGATCTGGATGTGATCATCCCAACCAAACAAATCATTAATAACCCCTCTGAAATCCTCTGGCCAGCACTATCAGCTGGTGCAAGCTACTGCAATGTAATTACTTCCTAATTAGAACGCTCAGCACAAGTTACTGCCCCTGCATGACCAGAAATCCAGGAGCAGTTCAGCCTCAGCTAGATGAGCATCCTGGTCTCAAGGGTTAAAACAAGACTCCCATTAGAAACAGCTTCCTGCAGCCCTCAGGTAAAGGCTTCCTGCCTGTAGACACTATAAAAGTGAGCAGGCAAGTACTCCTGGGGAATTGTAGCACCATTAAGCTTGGAGAAGACCTCCAAGATCGGTGAGTCCAACCTTGAGGAAGCACTGATGCCAAGCAGGAAGCACAAAGAGTGCACCAGGGCTACTGCTGAACAGCTGAAATGCCTTTTGTGACCCACAGCAAGGGAAGCTTTTAGGGAGCACAGAACCCCCTCAGGAGGACTTACAGCCAAGTTTTCCAGCAGCTTTCTGCCAAGAGAGACCTTGGGAAGGCAAAGACTCATTTTAGCCTCAGAATTTTGGGCCTACCTCCTCCTTAGAGCTTTGCAGTGGAACCAGAGCCTCCCCCAGCCCTCCCTGACCCCACAGCACCCCCCACCTACTTGGACTTGTTGAGGCTGGCCTCTGCAGCCGCTGCCTGCAGGAGCTGGGTGGATTTGCTGGCCGGGACCCCGAACACGGCGCTGTGGGTGACGTCGCTGAGGATCCGCCGGTGCCCCGCGCGCTGCGCCTTGGGCGACGACGGCGGCGTCAGGGAGCCCACCTTCTGCCCCTGAGCTGAGGGAGGGGGGGTCTGGGCTGGCTGCTGCTGCTGCTGCTGCCTCATCTGTGCCTGAGCCTGCGAGACAGACCGGGGCACGAGGGCCCCACGCGTGTGACAACAGCGGCCACGGGGAGCCACCGGCGGCTGCAAAGGGAGGGGAACAGGCAGGGGCAGATCTGCTGCTCTGCTGCATTTCAGGCAGACACTTCCTCCCCATTCCGTGGTGCAGCTCTGCAGGCAAAGCCTCCATCAGCGCTTGTTAAAGGCTGGCTGGGCTCAGACTTGCTCGTGGATGAGACCCAGAGGTAAAACAAGCGATCAGAGCACAGAGCACTGGAGTCTGCTCACGGGGACATGACAAGGAAGAGCAGTGCTGCCTCCAGCAGGTAGTGAGTGACTGGGGTCAATGCCCTAAAAGGGTGGAGATTTTATCCAGAAAACCTTTCTCAGGGAGCAGAGGGAACAAGGACTGCAGGAGGAGCAACATTTGTCATTCCAATCTGGAGGAGAAAGCCAGGCACGTTTGGTTTAGGTGTGAGCCAAGGCAGCCCAGCCACAAACCCTTTGGAAGCTGAAAAGGGTTTCCTCATGCTGACCTTGTTTTTCCATTGCCTCAGTCTGGTGTTAAACTCACAAACCTGTAAATACTTGAAATATGGTTCTGTAGTGATACACAACAGGCACCACTTGTGATGGTGTGGTTTTTTCACAGCCTGTCTTGTCAGTGACCCAAAGCAGGACAGCTGGAATGCAGGCTGTGCACTTCACCTTCCCTGCTCGGCTCCCTGTTCCCAGGCCATTTCCAACCAAGATAAAGGACTTGGAAAGACTCATCCCCAGCGTGGTGCTGGACCCCAGTGGGGCACAGCAAACAGTGGTGAGCTGTCCTGCTTTTCCTCTAGCATTTCAGGCACACACATTCCCTGACCTGCCTCTCCTGCTCACCCACCTCATCTCACTATGTAGGTCACTGCAGAGCAGGACATTTGGTACTGAGGGAGAAAAGGGCAGTGCCAAAATGGCCACAGAAATGAAGGCAGAGCTTATTAAGCTGAAATCTCCCAGCGTGAAAAGGTTTTGACAGGTCCTGGCTTGGTATCTTTTGCTCAGAGACTCTGCTCTGCAGAGACCAGGCCTCACTATCATATTTCAAATGAGCCAACCACTGTTCTTCCCTCCTGACTGCAGGACTGGAAGCATCCAGATGTGTCCATTCTGATCAGCCTACCAGGGGAATAAAGCTAATTTTCAAGCCAGCTGATTTAATAAAATTAAGGCTGGTTTTGTGTTAGCAAATCACAGCAAAGCTTTTGAACCAATGCTCCATTTCAGGCAATTCTGCTCTAAAAGGAAAAGGGTAATAATGGGCCTTGTCCAAAACCTGTCTGCACATACTGAAAATCTCCCACCAGTTTTAACCTGACCTGCCCCAGGTCATTCACCAGAACAAGACCAGGAACACAACAGCTCCGAGACTGTCCCCCACCCAAAGCACCAGCTCAGTGCTGAAAATACAACAGAAAAAGGGGAATATGGGAGAGCCCTGAGGCACATCAGGGAGCAAAGCAAACAGCTGCCCCAGCACTGCTCAGCTCAGGGCTTCCAGAGTTTATTAGTCAAATTAATTCCTGATGTCACTTCAAAGGAACTGTGCTGGAGATGAATTAACTGGCAACTCACGGAGCAGCAAGCACAGAGTGACCCTCAGCCTGGACCCAGACAGTGTGCACCTTTGAAATAACAGGATCAGGGCATGTTTGGGGTGGAAGGGGCCTTAAAGAACATCCCTTTCCAACCCCCTGCCATGGGCAGGAACACCTTCCCCTAGACCAGGTCACTCAGGGCCCTGTCCCCTTCCAGGGATCAGACACAGTTGGCTTTGCACACCTGCAGCCTGGTACAGCACAGGAAGGAGCCTGGCAGGAATATCTTCTTCCCAACACACAGCTAGAGTTAGGGACACCCCTGAGCTCCCAAAAGCAGGGAAGGGTGGATGGGATTGCACAGGAACAGAAGCACAAGGCATGGGTTCCTCCCACGAGCACTGCAGAGCACTTTGGCTCGGGGCTCCTGCTCCCTGGTACAGCTCCTGGGGGCAGCTGCTGGTCCCTCCTGCACACAGACATATTTTCCATCAAGTAAAGAGCATTTATTTTGGATGCACTTTTAGATGATTAGTAAAGTGGGTGATTGATTGATTGATTTTTAGATATGGTGCTTTCAAAAGTCTCCTTTGAAAGGTCTCCTTCCCACAGCATTCATTAAACAGTTATCCCAATGCTGGAAAGAGTCAGGAAGATGTTTTGTACCTTCCCCTGAACATCAGACAGAAGTTTTCTAAACAAACAGCAACAAAGTAGTCCTGGTGCCTTGTGCCAATCCTGCTGTGTGAAGTACAAATAATTTTTAAGATAATTTCTTGGATGTCTTCTATGGCAGCATGACAGGGGAGGGATGAAGAAAAGCTGCCTTGA
The DNA here is from genome assembly GCA_013399895.1 of Serilophus lunatus. Lineage (NCBI taxonomy): Eukaryota > Metazoa > Chordata > Aves > Passeriformes > Eurylaimidae > Serilophus > Serilophus lunatus. The sequence goes on along the minus strand of VXBA01001111.1, from coordinate 86,362 downwards.
GCAGCTACTTAGATGATCTCATCTGCTTTCTACTCATCTATTACTCATCCTCTTTCTGTGGACCCAGAGCACAACTCTGGAGTCCAGCATCCCACTGGAAAAAGGAATTCAAACAACTGCACATCTGAGGCTGCAAGGTCAGTGCTGCCATCTGTGACTCAGTAATGACACACTGGGGCCAGCAGGACCCAGAATCATGGAATCACTTGGGTTGGAAAGGCCCTCTAAGGTCACCAAATCCAACTGCTCCCCAGAATTGCCCAGGCCACCACTAACCCCTGTCCCCAAGTGCCACACCCACATGCCTGTTAAACCCCTTCAGGAATGGGGACTCCAGCTCTGCCCTGGGCAGCTGTGCCAGGGCTGGACAGTCCTTTGTGTCCTTTCCCAATACCCAACCTAACTCTCCCCTATTAGGCCCCTATTGCCTGGGTTCTGTAGGTCCAACACAGCAGCTGGGACATCCCCAGCACACAGGACTGGCAGCAGAGCTCTCCCCAGTACCACAAACCCCAGTGCCCCACTCCTTCCCCCAGGGCTCTCCCCACCTGCTCCTGTGGCTGGGCCGTGCTGGGCTGGGGCTGGGCCGCTGCTGGGGGCTGTTGTTTCTGCTGAGCTGCTGCTGCCACTGTCTTCTGCTGCATGGCTGCCTGCTGGGCCAGCAGCTGCTGCTGCTGCTGCTGCTGCTGCTGCTGGTAGTAGTTCTGCAGGAGCTGCTGCTGCGCCGGCGCTGCTTGAGGCATCACTGGGAACTGGGAAACAACCGCCCCGTGAGCTGTGTCATGGCTGGTGGGAGCTGGGAACCACCACCACGACTTGGGGCCAGCACAGCACTGCTTACACCACAGCAATGGCCTGCAGCCCATCTGCAGAGGGGTGGTGGAACACAGCCTGCTGCTCCAACGTTGGGCTGCCACAGCACAGAGCATCTCGTGGTCTCAAACTCTCCTCCAGTTTTATCAGTTATAAAACTTCACAGAATCCAGAATGGTTTGGGTTGGAAGGGACCTTAAAGCCCATCCAGTCCCCCCCTGCCCTGGGCAGGGACACCTCCCACTGTCCCAGGTGGCTCCAACTTGGCCCTGGACATTCCCTGGACTGGGGCAGCCACAGCTTCTCTGGGCACCCTGTGCCAGGGCCTGCCCACCCTCACAGCCAGGAATTTCTTCCTAACACCCAATCTAAACCTGCCCTCTATCAGTTTAAAATCATTGCCCCTTGTCCTGTTGCTCTCTGCTCATGTAAAAAGTCCCTCTCTCCCCTCTTTACAAGCCCCTTTAGGCACTGGAAGGCCAGAATGAGGTCTCTGTGAAACCTTCCTTTCTCCAGGCTCAGCACCCTCAGTTCTCCCAGCCTGTCTCCAGAGCAGAGGGGCTCCAGTCCTCAGCTCCACTATGTGGCCTCCTCTGGAGCTGCTTTAACAGGTCCACATCCTTTCCTCAGGATAGGGAGATTTACTGTTCCTTTGCTTCCACTGTTAAACATCCTTTAGCAGAGATCTGTGCTGCTAAAAACACCTCAGATAAGCATGTGAGTCTCATCTCTGTGTAACACATCATGTGTTCACACAGATTTCCTTATCACCACAGTCTACCAAAAACCAGATCCAAATCTAACCCTTGAAAAGGCACCCCGGGCTTCTTGTAGAAAAAGAACAGAAGAGAAATTGTACCCTCTGCTTATCAGCTGAGCATTGACCTCAAGACCCTGAAAGACTTGGAGCTGTAACATCTCAAGCGGCACTACTGGTTTGCTGTGTGTACATGACAAAGCTATCCCCAGAGCCTTCCACACTGACAGTCAGACATGCCAGCCTTGCATGGCAGAAAACAAACCACAGAAGGAAGAGACCTTCAAGATCACCGAGTCCAACTGTCAAAACAGCACCACCATCATCACCCCTAAACCTGGCACATGTGCCATGTCCAGGTGCCTCTTGAACATTTCCAGAGACAGAGACTCCACCACCTCCCTGGGCAACTCATTCCAAGGCCTGACCACTCTTTCAGGGAAAAATTGTTTTCCAATATCTAACCTGAACCTTCCCTGGCACAACTTGAGGCCGTTCCCTCTCATCCTTTCACTCGAGACACGGCAAAGAGACTGACCCGCACCTCACTGCAACCTCTTTCTCAGGGAGCTGTAGGGAGCAGATCTTGCCAGAGAACAGGGGACACACCGAAGGATGCCTAAAACCCACACCTTTTCTCCCCCAAAAACCCAGGGACCTTTCCATATAAACAAGAGAGCCTTGCAGACACCGTGAGCACGAAGGAGCCACCCACCTGCTGTGCCTGCATCATCTGCTGCTGCTGCTGGTAGTAGGCAGCCTGCTGCTGTTGCTGCTGCTGCTGCTGCAGGAGCTGCTGCTTCAGGAAAAGCTGCTGCTGCTGCTGCTGAGGGGTGGCCTGGGGCTGTGCTGAGGGCACCTGGGGCTGTGGCTGCGGGGCCGGCGCTGCCTTGGCCTGGGGCTGGGCCGGGGGCTGCTGGGGGGCTGCTTTGGGCTGGGGGGTGCTGGCAGGGAGTGAAGGCTGGGCACTGCCTGCAACTGGGAGACAAAAACCCAAGGAGTGTTAGACCAAGGGCCTGGGGTGCCCAGAGCCTGCAGGGAGCACGGGGGGGAGCGTGGCTCACCTTGGGGCTGCACGGCTGCCGGGGCCGTGGGTCTCTTCCTGGGGGTCAGGGCTGGCTGGATGGGCAGAATGCCAGGGTTGGGCTGGGTCTGCCCTGCCTTGGGCCTCTGCCGAGGGGCTATGGACGTTTCTGTCGTGGGGATGGGGTCTGTGAGCCTGTGAAAGCGAGGCAGAGCACAGTCTGTTACTGGACAGGAACACACAGCAGGGCTGAGCACTCATCCACGCCCCCGTGTGTGACCAATGAAGGGGAAACACCAGTGGGCATCAGACACACCAAGCACAGGAAAGCATCACAGATGCATTCACCACAATTAACACAACACTGCTGCTCTGACTTCTCTGCCAATTGTGGCATCTTCTCCCGTTGGACAGCTGGGACTTGTCAAAGCCACTCAACCCATTCCAATATTTGCCACAACACATTGTTTGAACCCACCCAGTTCTGAACGAGCACATGAAGGACACAAAGTAACCCAGGAGCAGCTGGTACCTTTGGGCAGAGTTGTCTAAATTGGCATCTTTAGATGTACCTTAACTTTGGTCCATCTACCACAGAATTGGGTCATTGGACTCCCCTGATCTCTGCTCAGCCTTTACTGAGCTCCAGAAATCCCTGCTCTGAGGACTGCAGCCTTTGTCCCCAAGGAAGCACCTAAATACACCTTTGCTAATCAACAGCAGAGACACAACAGGCAACAACAGAGGTGAGCAGAAAGCAGAGGGGGTTACCTGGCCTTTGGTTGACTCTTCTTTGCAGCAGCTTCACTTGCTTTAACCGGGTCTGGGAGTTTAGCAGGGATTGGAGAGTTCTGCAGAGCCCCAAAACAGCCAGTTTGGTATTTTGAGGGCAGAAAACAGAGTCAGAAATAATTTGCAAAAGCATCACAATAAAACAGGGAGACTTGGGGATCCCCAAAGCAGTTGTTCCTCATTCTGGACACAGGACAAAGCCCTCAGACCTCATGTTACGGGGAGAAAGTAGATTGGCAGAGTCTTTACAAGGGGGGACAAAAAGGGCTCAGCTTTTTGACCATTACATATGGAGCATGAACACAAGGCTTCATAGCACAACCTGGGCATTCTTAAAACTTAGGGATAGTGGACACAATATTAATAATGCTATAAAAATACAGGCATTATAGTACCAAAACCATCTCTTATTGATAAAGACCAAGAACACCTGAACAAGGGTGGAAAAAAAACAAAACAGGTTTCCATTTACCTGAAAACAACAAAATAAAATGTCTGTCACAAGTGTCCACAGCTCCATGAAAAATCATTGTCAACTCTATTTTTCAGTTAAGTCTTTAAAGACACACTAAGAAGGGGCAGATGCTGTGTAAGGTCTGATGCAACTCCAATACAAGTCCCAGCCAGGCAACAGACCCAAAACTGCTGTGTTCAAACCCAAATTACACACACAATGATGAAAGTGCCTGGAAATCAAACTGGTTTCCCAAGCATGGCCTAATTTTCAATGTTCACATGCACAAGACCTCTTGGTTGACCTCACACTGGTGACTGTATGAGGAGGTAAATCAGGGACAAAGAGGAATAAGTAATATGAAAAACCCTGATTCCTGCCCTCATCCCCCCAGAAATCTAAACCAAACAGCACTGGTAGTTAAAAACAAAAAATAAATGACCCTCCTAACTACAGAACTGGGGAACAACTAACAGAACACAGCTAAATGCTCAATATTCAGCAGCTGCCCCCCCAGAGCCCTGAGCTGCTCACCTGGACGTTCTGCACTGGGCATTCCTTCTTGGCCAGTTTGAATGCAAAGTAGGAGACCTGATAAATGTCAGGCCTCTTGTCAGGGTCTGGCTCAAGCATATACCCTTTGGGAGACAGAGATGCTCAAGTCAGAGAACAGAACAGACAGATCCACGTGAGCCCTCTGTGGCAGCACAGACTGGACAAAACGAAGGAATTGTTTGTCCCGGGGGTGGGCAGGCCCTGGCACAGGGTGCCCAGAGAAGCTGTGGCTGCCCCATCCCTGGAATGTTCAAGGCCTGGTTGGAACCACCTGGGACAGTGGGAGGTGTCCCTGCCCATGGCAGGGGGTGGAGCGGGATGAGCTTTAAGGTCCCTCCCAACCCAAACCATTCCATGACTGCACATTTGGTACAACCAGGTGCCCACAAGGTGCTGTGCTGGAACAGGGCAGCACAGACAGTCAGGATGGGTCAGGACACACATTCCAACTCAGCTATGACCAATCTGCAGCTGCTACCAAAGGGTCCAGGGCAAGGAGGGGAAATGCTGCCTGGTCAGGGAATAGCTGTGGGCACTTCTAAATGAACCCACAGGGAAAGAGCTTGATCCAGCCCTGGCGTGTCAGTGGGGCAGGAAGACAGGGCAGCCACAGACACCCCCACACATGCAAAGAAAATACCAGGCTGCTCTGAAAACACATCCAACTCTGTGTGAGTCAAGACTGTGGCTAGGAAAAGAAAAAAAAATCAAATGCTGTGCTGGAAACAAGAGAGCTGCCCCAGCTCTGCCAAGAGTAGTGCATTGTACACTTAATTACACATTCACTCCAGTCAGTGGGTTATTTATAAATCATTTCAGTTCTGTTTCCCAGTTCACAGAAGATGAATTCTTATCACTAGTCTAAGTCACTGTGGTTCTTTTCAGTTCCTTATCCAAACAGATTTATTGCTGCAGAAATAAGTTTCTGCATAAAGAGGCTCTTTGTGCAGGTTCCTGTAGGCCCCCAACCAGGGCTGTGTGTGTTCCTGCCCCTCCAGCCTGGTCAAACAGCAACCCCTTTGTCACAACTGCCCCTCCACGAGGGAGCTCCAAAGCTACTCAAGGGTCTCTTTAACCACCCCCTGGGCAAGCAAGTCCCCTGAAGGCAGAGGAGAGCTCCTGGTTTTAGGGGCAGACCCCCCAGCTGGGCTGCAGCCACTCACGGATGAGGCAGTGCATGTCCTGCGAGTGCCGCGAGTTGTCCGGGATGGTGAAGGTGCCATCACAAATTGCCACCTGGCTCTCCCCAAAGGGCAGGGTGAAGTAGCACAGCTTGTACAGCAAGCAGCCAAGGGCCTGGGGAGAGAGAGAGAACAGGGCAAGGAGTCAACACACTGAGCACAACTCAAACAGCAGGGCGGAAACACAGGGGGAGCCCAGGTCCTGCGTGGGGGCAGGTCTGCACCAACATCCCGGGATGGAAACACAGCCACAGTCCTCTGTGACTCCTTAGCTCTCCCTCCTTAGGCTGAGACATTGATCTGGGGGATTGTGTATCATCACACCCCCCACAGCTCCACAGAACAGGACCCTTCAAGTCATTCAACAGGCAAAGCCTCTTTCTGCCACACGCTGGGAAGAAAAAGCAAAGTAACAGCACAAATAAATGGCAACCATCATCATTTATACATTTATTCTGATAAACAGAAACCCAAACTGTTTCCAAGCTTAAGTTCAAACAACCTTTCAACTGCTACAAATAAATGCCAGGGAAATGCAGCTCAGCCTGCAGCCTGCCAGGTCCTACCACCCTCCCTCTCCTGCAGAGCTGCTCCTGGCAGCCAGAGCCTCCACCTATTGCAAAAGAAAACACCACTTTTACCCAAAGGCCTGATTATGAAACACTCCCCCCACCTCAGAGAGGAGAGCAGGAAGCATTTCCTAATCCTAAACTACTCATCATCAGCCCAGCTCTTTTGTCACAGTGTTTCACAATTAAACTGCTCCCTGTTGTAAAAGAACCTGGGTGAGAGGGAAGGGAAGGGAGGTTTCCAGCAGGACAAGCACTGGAGCAGGCCTGGGAGCACAGGTCCCACTGTGCTCACCACCACACACTGATCTGGAAACCCCTGGAGGGTCATGGGAGCAGAAGTCCTGCCATGCCAGGAACAGCAGAGCCACTGGGTGCCAACTTGACAACTGAGCCCTGTGTCACACAGGATCACACACTTACTGCTGGGGGCAGAGCCACTTCCTCAGTCAGGTTTCTACTCAGTTCTGACCAGTGACTTTGATTCCAGCCCAACCCAGGCACAAGAAGCCACAACACTGCATTTTCTGTTGTAACTCTTCAGATGTGAGATCAGGTTTGCCTTGTTCAACCCTGGAGTTTCATACACCTCTAAATTCAAAGCACATGAGAGGAGCACACAAGTGTCACCCACCAGCCCCCCCTGCTCAGCAGGAACTCATCAGCCACGTCAGCACAGGAATTCTTCATTCAGACACAGCCCAGGCTCTTGGAAAACCAGCCCAGTTTCCCTGCCATGGCAATGAGAGCAGCTGCAGCCTGGCTGGAGGGTGTCCAGGGGTTCTGTACATACCCAGATGTCTGCTTTTGTAGTGATCAGTTTGCCACTGTACAGGTTGACCATCTCTGGTGCTCTGTAGGACAGTGTAGTATACCTGCACAGAAAGATCCATCAGGGAGTTCAAAAAGGGGTAACAGAGGCATTTCCACTGGGTCACATTTCCAAATATATCAAAATTCACTCTTCTGCAATTTGTTTTAGGGAAAGGGATACTAAAGATCTCTATTGGAAAAATCTTTTAGCAGCATCACCTGCTACATACCTCTAACCATAAAACATCCTTCAAACTGCCCTGGGAAGCCAAAGCAGTAACCACAATCCTTTCCAAAACAAGGAATTCACTCACAAAATTGTACAGTCATTTTAAGGCTTAGAACAGAAATAGCCAAGGATCCAAAATATTAAGAAGGTCAGGAATCAAATGTCCTCTGCAGTGTCCTCACTGTGGGGCTTTGGCCAACTGCATTACAGAGATTGTAACTGGATATGTGGCTCCTAAAAAACAGATTTCCACACCAGGACTCCTGCTCAGAGCCACTGTAAGCAAGGGAAGGGTCACAGTGTATCTCAAGCTAAAGCTAAAATCTGCCTCGTTTGAGCAGATCACAACGAACAGAAAAGCTGGAAACTGCACCACAGTTTAAGAGACTTATCTGATGAGATTTCCTGAAAAAAAACGTGTCATTTCTGCTGTGGCACTTTGCCTGCTGCTTACCTTGATCACAGGAAAGCACTGCCAAAGGCAAACGTTTTATAGGCTTAAGTGTACAAACAGGGCATTCCAAAGGGACAGCAGTACTGGGTTAGGAGAGCTCTGAAAACTTCACTTAAACAAGGCTAGGAAATCCAGGCAAGTGCAGCTGAACACAAACAGATGAGGCCTCTGCACACATCTCCAACCAGTCAGGATGTTGTACTGACACAAGTGGCAGGTTTGCAGCAATGATGTTGTTAAAACCAAAGCAAGACAAAGGACCTGGTGTCTGCTCCACCCCTGATCCAGGTCCTGCTGAATTGCACGTAAAAGTTCCCTTTTCAGAAGCCCCAAGGAGCACCAGATGCTGCCAGGACAGCTGGTCATGGTTGGGACAGGAGAAGGGGCTGGATTAAACACCCCCAGGACATGGATTAAACAGCTCCAGGACCTGACACTCCCTGTGCACTCCCCAGGTTTGTGAGGAGGGATCGTGTCACCCCCTGTCTGGCAGTTCCAGGAAACCAAGAGATGAAGGACAGAGACAGACTGACCCCATACAGAGTCAGTGGAGCAGCTCCTCTGCATTACACACTCAGTGTTCCAGCTCTAAAGCAATTACATCAGACCCAATTTGTTGTTTCACCTTCCCCTGGGCACTCACTCACCTGCAGCAGACACAGCCAACCTGCTGCAACAGGCCTGAGCTAATGAGTCCCAGCACAGGACAAAATTACCCTTCAAATACCAACCAGGCCCGAGCTGAAAAGGCAAAGCACACTTACTTTTTGATCTCCTCCTCAACTGCATTCACCCCTTCTGTCTGAGGGTTCTGGAATTTGTTGGTGGCACTCCCAAAGTCACACAGGACATAGTGGCCACGGTCGTGCAGCAGGATGTTTTCCACCTACAAGCAGCACAGGCACAGAATTCACTCAGACAAAAAATATTCAGCTGGTTTGGGAGTTTTTTTTCACAAGGCTTTTAGTGCCTGAAGACACATCAGACACATCTGACATAAAAGTGTAATGTGACAGCAAAGAAAACAGGCATCCAGCCTCTGTCACATCTCCTGACACACGAGTCAAATGATGGGAGCACAGCTGTAACACTGACTTCCACCCTGCCAGCCCTCCCTGCTCCTCCTGCAAGCACATTCCTTTGCCTCCTGTGCTTCAGGACAAGAGCTGTGCCCTGGCATGTTGGTGCTCAGTGTCCCTGAGCTGCTGTGCCCCCCTGGAACCCGAGTGGGGACAGCAAACCCAAGGGCTGAACTCCCTGCTGTGTGTGTGGGGCACAGGACGAGAGCACACACACTTCTAGACTCTGTGCAATGAAAACACATCTCCAGAACTTTGCCTGCACTTCACCTGCCCCTGAAGGTCTTGTTCAAAACGCTGACACTTGACTTGCTCCTTTCTCAGAGTGTGGTGGGTGCCCCACACCCCCCAAACAGGGGTGACAGCAGTCAAGGTTCCTCCAGGCTGCTGGGATGAGCCTTTTCCTTCAAGTGTTATTTGGTAGCTTGAATCAGGCAACTGAAACAAATACTATAACAAACACCCTGGGACAACTAAAAAATAAATAAAATCAGCAGAGACTGTCTTCCCCTCAAAACTCACACTTAATCATGCATTAACAAAAACCTAGCAAACTGCCAAAATGGTTCAACCCCCATTTAAAATGTGGAAAACCTCGGGTTCAGATCTTTGCTTTGGCACAGCACCCCTGTGTTCCCACCCTTCCTCTGTACAGAGGCATTGACAGCATGTTCTCTCAAGGGAACACACAATTTTTCATGTCTTTATCTTCAATCAGTGTCAAATGTTCAAATACAACAACGAGATAAAACATCCTGCTCACACAGTTCAAAAAAAAATCCCCACATAAGCATTTGCTAACAAAACCCTTTGGAAGGAGAGCTCCTCATCAAGGATGATCCTCACAAGAAGGAAAGAAAAGGAGTCAGCATTTTGAGCATCAGAAAATGCAGCCAAATTAGAGCAGCTGAGGGGGAGAAGGCTGGCTTGGAACCAAGGGTTAACCCCCCTTCCCCCTCTGTCATCCATCTGCTCTGAACAAAGCACTGCACACAGATGTTCTCCCAGCACATCAACACTGTGTTATTCCCTCTTCCTTTCAAATACTCCTCAGATACTTCCAGAGGAGCCCTCCCACTTTATGTGGCTGAGAAGTCTGAGGTGACCTGTCACTGAAACATCCTGCAAGGTTTGTTAAACTTCAGCACTGGACTGCCCAGCAGAAAAGGAATAAATAAATAAAGACAGCAAAACAAAGTTCCTGAATCACTGCTACCAACTGCCAGGCCAGAGAAAAGTGTCTTCAAAAGGAGAAGGGAGGTGCCTCCTCCTGGTCAAACACCCAGAAAGCTGCACTCCAGCTTCCAGCACTGCTGAGCATTTCCAGCTCTGCCTGCAGTGTGACAAAGTCAGATTTAGACCCCAAACAAAAACTTTTAAGGGAAATGATGAGCTGCCTTAAGCTTTGCTGGTTCAAGGGTGTGGCTCCAGTCTTTCCTAAACAGATGCTTCTTTGCTAAAGCAGAACTCAAGTCACAAAAACCCTCAGAAGGCTTGTGGCATTTCATGGCAGAGTGGGGGCACTGACTGACTTTGGCACAGCCCCACTCCAGCAGCAGTGGCCCATGAACCCTGAGGGGGGAGAACAAGCCAAGGCTGCACTGCCAGCAGGGTGACTCTGCCTCACAGGGTGTTCAGACATGAGGGGCTTCCACATTTGTAGGAAAAAAGCAGCGTCAACATACACCTGGTTCTGTGGCAACTAAAGCACATGGAACTGAACACCACAGCCTGCACTGCAAACCATGCACAGGCACCAGGGAAGAAAACCTTTCCACACACAGGGAGGACACCCAGGATCCTCCTGTGGCCCTCCCTCGCTGGGAGATGCCCCCTTTTGCTGTCCCCAGCTGCTGGTCACTGCCCACCAGGGGGGACTGTGCCAACAGGAGGCTCTTCTGGGCTCATTCAAAACCAGAGCCACAGGCCACTGAAATCCTCCAGCTGGGCTTGTCTGAAAGGGCTGAGAGCTCATTCATGGGATCCCTTCTGCTGGCAGAGCTCCCTGGGCAGGACCTCCAGCACCAGACACATCAAAGAGCTGGAAGGCAAAACCAGCCTCCAAGCCCCAGGCAGCTGCCTGCAAAATCAGCACCTCCTCAGCAGGGCCACATTCACCTCAGGACATACCCAGGGATGGACACCCTCCCTCACACCCAGAGCTCATCCTAAACTTCTCTGGCCCTTAATTTCTTTTAGCTTTGCAGCTTCCCCTTGACAGTATTAAATTTTAACTCAAATAAAGTCCAAATACACATAAATCATTAATTCTGCATTAGTACTCAGATCTCCACACTGACTGAGCAGTGGGGTCACAGTCATGCCAAACATGCCAAACCACAGGACTGAGAAGTTTTCTCCCTGCTCTACCTGCCTCTCCTTGGCACGTGTGGCACCTTTGGCTCCTACAAAACAACAGCCACGGGCACAAACAAACATCTGTGAGGGCTTTGAAAATAGAAAAATAGAATCTGCCCCACAAAGCCCATCTGAATTTCAAATGTACTCAGCAGCCTCCTTCCTTCTTGGCTGAATATGTTATTCTGGCATTTTACAAGCTCATTGAGAGGAAAGGGAACATCTTTTTGTTTGCCTGATTACAGGCATGGGATTTTTCCCAAGCTCTCCCTGCTGCCCAGCTCAGCACAGGGTTTTACAAGGCACTTTCCTTGTCAGAGCTCTGGAGGCCCCTGGGCCAACACCCCTGGAGGGCTCCTTGTAATGTGTGTCCAGGTAACAACTTCACAGCCCACTTTCTGTGAGCAAACTTAAATCATCAACAGCATTCCAGGCAGTAGAAAGTCCCTGTGAATAATTCATCAGGTACCTTCTGGCACGTGTGCAAACCAGAATTCTTCACAAACATTTGTGTTTAAGTACGTCTATGGATGGCAAACATATGGTAAGCAGCAATGAGAGGCTCATTTCTTTCTTTATCTTGCCATAGAGAGGTGTATTTGTGCCCATTTTCCCTCATTACTAACGAGAGGAGCGCAGCACTGGCACTCCAGAGCTGGTGTAGGCAGCAGGCAGACACAGTGAGGATCACAGAACACACTGAGCTCCCACAGGGATCATCCAGTCCAACCCTCAGCCCTGCACAGGACCAACCCAACAGTCCCCCCCTGTCCCAGAGGATCATCCCACCCCTCCTGCAGCTCTGGCAGCCTTGGGGCTGTGCCCACTGCCCTGGGGAGCCTGGGCACTGCCCACCCACCCTCTGGGCAAAGGAGACCCTTGGCCTGAGATCCCCCCTGACCCTGCCCTGACACAACTCCAGCCCATTCCCTGGGCTCCTGGCCCTGGGCCCACAGAGCAGAGCTCAGTCCCTGCCCCTCCCCAGCAAGGTGTCCCTGCAGGGAGGTCTCCCCTCAGCCTCCCCTCCTCCAGCTGAACACACCGAGTGCCCTCAGTGCTCCTCACACCTTCCCCATCTCCGCTGCCTCTTTTGGCTCAAAGCCTCCCTTACACTGTGGAGCCCAGAAGTGCCCCACCATCCCAGTCCCTGGTGCCCCCCTGGAGCCCAGGGCTCACCTTGAGGTCCCTGTGGATGATGGGGGTCTTGCACTGGTGCAGCCTGGCCACGGCCTCGCAGGTGTCGCAGAAGATCTGCAGCACCTCGCTCTCGGTGAAGCCCGTCTGCAGCCTCTGGTTCATCAGGTTCACCACCTGCCCTCCTGGGGACAAACAGGGAAACGAGGTGAGCTCTGACCTGCCCCAAACCCCAGCCCATCAGCACAGCCCCTGCCTGCCCTGCTCCCCACGCTGGGGCTCCATGGAGCTCAAACGACCCTCGCAACCAACCTGCCCTGGAGGCTTTCCTTGCAATCTTGTTTTCCTCCCCTAAATCCTGAGGTTTGCATAACCTGGGCAGGTGGTACAGCTCACCTGGCCTTTGGGCAATGCTTCAAGAGCAGCACAGCAGCTCTCACAGCTCACCTTCCCCTGGCTGTGTCAGCACACAGTCATTCTGACTAAGCCAAGTCATTTCCTTTTTTCCTGTAAAATAACACTTATTTTGTCTGATTAGAGGAATAAAAGGCCAAATTTGGGGCACCCACAGTCCACAGAACAGCTTCCCACATGTAAGCAAGAGGAGGGAGGAAGGGAGACACTCAGAAAACCCAAACACTAAGTGGCTTGGCTGAAGTTGCTGACTGGCAAAGAAATTAAAAAAATCCATCTGTAACAAGGGGAAACTCCAGACAAAAAGCAAGATTTCATGGAGGAGCTCTGACTTTGCCTCAGCTTTGAGGTTTTGCTGCTGTCAAGGCCTTTCCAAAACAATCCAGAAGTTCCTCCCTTCCCAAAATACCTTACAGACAGAGAAAACTCCTTTCTGAGGCTTTGGCCAAGCAGAACTGTGCCAGTCCACATCACAAGGGTAGGAAAACATTGTTCATGGTACCAAAACCTCCTCAGTTTAATGAGCAGTACAGCTGTGAACATTTTACCCTCCAAACTAGTGTGGTTCTGCACATAAAGACACTGATTTGGTTTGGGAACCATGTGCCACAAGAGGGAAGTAACAAGGGAAAGTCAATGTACAGGAGCCATTCCAGCCTGAGTGCTGCAGACACTGCCAGTGCAGGCCACCTCAGAAGGGCCATCTTACAGCTCTCCTCCTTTCAGATGGAAGCAAACTCCTCAGAAAGATGGATTTTACTTCTTCAGCCCAAAATCTGGCTGATGCAGCTGGAGGAAGTGCCTCAGAATGGCCCAGGGTTGCACTTCCCTCCACGGAGGCCTGAGCTCCACCAGCACTGCCAGGCCTCTGGATTACAACACCCCCTGGGATATTTAAGCTCACAGAGGGTTTATGGAATGATTCCTTCAGCAAAACTACACATTAAAGGTCTTCCTCTCACCAGCAAACCAACCCAGTGCAAGGGACTCAAGTTCCTGCACAGAACAAAGCAGCAAAGAGGACATGGCAGGGCACAAACCTGCACTGTACATGCTGAAAGGCATTCTAGCATCTAGGTGTGCCTGCTACAATGCACTTGAGTTCAGTTAAAAGCCAGACAGGCCCAAAAATACCCATTTCCATTGGCTCCACGGCCTCCTGAAGTCACCTGGCCAAGACATTGTTTTTGCCAAACTCTCTCCCTGCAAGAGGCACACACGTCATGTTCCACACACCACATCCCAAAGTTTGGGCACAGCTGGAAGGGCCTGCCTGGCTACAGACACAAAGGTCAGAGCCAAGGGGAATGCCTTTGGGCTTCACATGAGCCATTTCATGCTTCTTCCAGAACAATCCTAAGTCAGGCTGAAGGGGAACAAAGCTAGCAGTGCAGAATAAAGTGAAGACAAATTTCAGCCCAGAACCTGGCAGCTTTACAAGAGCCACTTGTCGTGTGCACCAGCCTACAGACAACAGCAACAAGTCTCTTAGGGCTCTCCTTCCCAATGAAACAGCTCCAGGACTGCCCTGGGCAGGAGCAAAGGTGGTACCAACCCCCTGAGCAGAGTCAGCACAGCCTCACGTGTCACCCACTCCTCCTCCCCTCCTTCTGCCTTTGCTTTGTTCAGAGCAGTTTCTTGGCAGCCAAGGAAGGGCCAGGCCCAGAGCAGCTCTGCTTGCCAGGGAAGAGGAAGATGTGCACATCCCCTGCCCCACTCACCCCGACAGAAGTCCATGAGGATCAGCACCTCCCACACGTCCCCACTGCTCACGGGGTTGATGCTGGAGTCGATGTAGCCCACGATGTTCTTGTGCCCAGACAGGTCCCTCTGCAAGACACAAACCCCAGCCATCCACCAGCCAAGCAGGGGAGCAACCCCCTCACCTGGGGCCTCCTGTCACTTTGGGTTAACTGCCACACACGGCTTGAACAAACCCAAGCTCTGCCTCTCCCTGTTTTCCTTCCAGAAGGATTGGAGCCAAACAGCAGAGAAGCAGACAACCTGGTGAATTAACCTGTTCACAACTGGCCCAGATCTTGGCACATTCCCTGAGGGGGCCCAGGCCAAGCCCCCAGAGCTGCTCCTCTACACAGAGAAGAGATCAGGGCAGAGGGTGGTGGTGGCCACACAGCACATGTTGTACTTAGTTGTCTCTCCCACTCTTCTGCTGGCAAAAAGTATCTCAAATCTCCACATGATGAAAAAAACCCACTAAAACAACAAAATAAATTTTAACCCTGCTTTTCAAAGCCCTTCATTTTAAGTAACTCTGAATTTTAAGACTCTGAATTCCAACAGCCCCAGCCATGCTCATCTGTCCAGCTCTTCCTTTTCCCAAGAAGCCATGTGGTTTTCCTTCCCTCATTTTCCATAAACTTCCTGGGTTGTTTTTTTTCCTCTATCAGGTTTTTCCTGTCCACTGTAACTCTTTCTATTTTAAACAATTCAATACTGGGCTTTCACAGTGTCACATAAGAGTCAGGTCTTTCCACAACAAGGCCAGTTTTGTGCCATGGTGCTGCAGAGAGCCCAGGCAGCAGGTGCTCAGCTCTCAGGCCTGCCCTGCAGCCTGTGCCCCAGCACAGGGCAGGGACTCACCATGATCTGGATCTCCCTCTTGCAGACCTGCAGGTCATACTCATTGTTGACATACATCCTCTTCAGGGCACATTTCACCCCGTTGTTGGTCCTCACCAGAAACACGATTGCAAAGCCACCTGTGGGAGACACAAAATCATCTGGGTCATTAACAAAGGAACCTCAGTTGCTCCCTGTACCTCACACTGCATTTATGTTTAAGGTCTCCTAAGCAATCAGCTCACTAGTGAGTTGTGTGTGGCCCCCAGAAGTCCCACTCCCATCAGACCAGCAGTCACACCCCAAAGAATTCCCCTCTCCAAAAGTGTGAGCCCTCCAGTGTCAGGCAGCACACAGTCAGTGCTGGGACCACCCTCAGAGCCAGCACCAGCCACAGGACTCTGGGGGAGCATTCTGTGTCTCTTTGGCACTTCAGGCCTGTGTCAACAGCAGGGAGACATGGTTATCCTGCTACACGCTGCTGGCCTGGCTGCTGCTCTTGCTAAAAGGTTTCAGGATAAGCTGAAGAAGTCCTGGGAAGTTCCAATTCTCTCCAGTCAATAGAGATGCCAAAGCAATTTTCCATGCAGGTTTGTGTCAGGGCACTGGGCAGCTGCCAGCACTGGCAGTTGCGTTTTCAGCCCTTCTGTAATTTCAGCAGGATGCAGAGGTGCTCCCAGCCAGGCCAGGCCCCCCAGGGGAAGGGGACAGCACTGGGCTGCTCTTGCAAACGTGGCTCTTGTCGAGCCCAGGGCTGTTCATCCCCCAGCACTGGCACTACCTGATGTGATGGTGAGCAGGAACCCAGAGAAAGGGGGGGCTGCTCCCACCACCCACCTGTGACACCTTCCAGAGGAGCCTGAAATCCTGAGCTGGGAGGGACCCACAGGGACCCAACTCCTGGCCCTGCACACAACAGACCCGGAATCCACCATGTTCTGTCCATGCTGGGCCAAAACAAAGGCAGTGTTTGAAGCCCCAGCTCAACAGATCACCTCCCCCAAGTTACTCACAGCCCAGGAGCAGGGCTGGACTCTGCCCTGTGCACACAGCTTGTATTTCACAGCATCTGCAGGACCAAAGGCCTTCCCACGAGCCACCAGAGCTCCCAAAACACATTTCTGGGTCCCCCAGCTCTGCTCTGCCACAGACAGCAGCTACACCAACACACAGCAGCAGCCTCAGCCAAACACCACCAGGCAGAACCTCCCCCCAAAATGCCTCTGAACACACCCCCCAGCGATGTGTTTGTGCCTGAGCTCTGCAACAGCAGCTACAGAAACACCTCCAGGGATGTGCCTCCCCTCTGCAGACACTGCCAAGGTTTGTCTTCAATCACATCCCTCATTTGTTCCCAAGGTTAAGCTGAATAACCCAAAGGCAGTTGGGTTGGAGGAGGAACCACTCCCCTTCTCAGTTCAGTCAGTCAAACAGGGTTTGAAACTGTCAAATCATCCATTTCCACTTTCAAAAATAAATTAAAAAAAATAATCACTGTTTAACTTTGGATTTTCTCCACCAGCCTTCTACAAACAAATGAACAATACCTGGAATTACCACAGCTCCTCATCAACACTGTGGGTGCCACGAAAAACTTCATTCCTCAGGGCTGAAATTCTTTTCCCAGCTGCACCAACACTGCACGTGGTTTCCCACTGAACTCTCCCAGTTTGCTGGGTTTGAGCTCCTTCTCACCCCCTCAATGCCCCCTGTGCTTCAGTCCTGCAGCTGAGGGGCCAAGCCAAGTGCTGTTCAGATGTCCCCAGAACTGCCCTGGGAACACTCAGCCACCAGGGAGGCATTTTAAGCTCTGGCTGTGCTTTGGGCACTTCAAATTAAGTGCTCTGCTGAGCCAGGCACAAAGCCACTCCCCATTTGCACAATCCCAATACCTGGTGATCTTTGTCCACCAAGAATTGTGTCATATTTTGCCTTATCTCTCAAACTAGAAGAACTTCCTTAGCATTTACCTCCCCAGGTACCAGGGGCAGGCTCACTCAGGTTGGGTTTTCCCACCACCACCAGTTACAGGAAAACCAGAGCCCCCCTTGCACGGGGTGTTTCCAGCTCATCATTCCCAAAGCTTTACTGACACAGTGATTTCTTTTCCCCCCAGTCACAGCTGAGACAACTCCAGAGGTCTCAAAGCTTAAGCAAAAGGTTCCACACTCTCCCACCAATAGTGACCATTTCAAGCAGCCAGAAATTCTCAAGGATCTGCTTCCAATCCAGCAAAACTGCCCAGGCAAAGCCCTGCTTCTCACAGGCTCCTCTCACTCCCAGCTCCAGAAAGCAGCAGCTTTTCCAGCTCCAGCACTGTCACGCTCTAGGCTTTAAATACCACCAGGCAAACCCCAACAGCCAGCACATCCAGCAGAGCAGAAAGACTCCTCTCCAGGGAAAACAGAGGTTCCAGCTCACTCAGAGCTGTGGGTCAGACTGTCCCCAGCTGAGAACCCTCATGTGATCACCCAGTATCACCAACACAATCCCAGGGCCCTTGCTGGGAGTCACTGCTGCAATATCTAGGCCATGACAGGGCAGATTTAGATTTACAGGCTCCACCCCCAGCACATCACATTAATGTTGGTGTGGCAGCCCCAGCAAAAGAACACAACCAAGAACCTCCTCCTGCAGGGGACACAGGCAGGACCTTCACCTCTCTAATCTGAGGAGAGCAAAACTGTTGGTCTCCAGATCCTGGCAGTCTGGGAGGTGAATGTTAGACAGGAGGCTCTCGACAGCAAATAAACACAAAATATTTATACAGTAAGAGGCATTTTCCCTGCATGGATGACATGGAAAAAGCTTCACTGCCTCTTGTCACTCCTCCAGGGGTTTATTTTGATTTAAAACCATTTAGTTTCATTTCTCTGCATGTTTCAGGACCCCACCTCATTACAGAGCTCCACGAAACCCTCCTCTCCCCCACACGACCCCCCTGCAACTCCCAGCCAGGCCCATGCAGAAGGACAAAACAGGAGGGTGTAAATCATAATACAGCAGAGAAAGGAGGTGAGAAGGGGCAGAAAATTAATCTCTGCCATTCAACAACATTTTAGAAGCCTAAAATAATCAGTGGGCAAGATCCAGCCTGTGCATTAACTGTGCATTCCATTTTCAGAAGCCCCAGTCCAAGGGCTGGCACTCCCCACCCCCTGAGATCTCCAGCCCAGACCCCTCAGTTTGGGGGTATGAAAGTCTGCCAGGCCTTGCAGTATTTGTGGCAGCAATTTGCTAACAAGCAGCAGCTCCCTGGAGCTGTCCTGGCTGTCCCAGCAGGAAGCACGCTGAGGTGCTCACGTGGGGAGGTTTGCTGGGCATGTGATGATCCCTGACAGCCTGGACTGGGAACCCACAGCTGATGAAGCAGGGGTTATTACTATGCAGCAAGAGATCATTTGGCAAGGCAGACCCAGTCCCTCTCTATTGTGACTATTTTAGTCCTTGAACTTCCACTGTAAGCCTGAAAAAAAATAAAAATTAATGGGTCATGAATAACTCACATACTGAAAAAGAATCATTTGTTTGGTTATCAGTCAGCCCTTTAAAAAGCACATTTCGGCTGCTATTATTCCAAGCAGCTGCTAATAGCATCTGAGCCCTTGTTCATCTCCAAGTGAAATTAGCACTGGCATCACCATCCTGCGGAGCACGAGGGGCTGGGAGCGAGCACCACTGCAACTGCACAGCCAGCGAGGAGCTGCAGCAACTGCAGCTCAAACAGCCTCCCTGGCAAGGCAAGGAAATGGTGAATCACAGCCACAGGAGAGGAGAGGAAAGCACAACGAGTGGAGCTGCACTGGGGGAGCAGGGGAGGCAGAAAGGAAGATGAAGGCAAGGCTGGGACTGGCTCTAGAACGGGCCGAGGCAGAGCAGGCTCCTGGAGACCTGCAGTGCCATGGAAACAACACCCTCATTTGGGAACAATTACGCAAGGATCCCGGGAGAGCTCCTGGCAGACATTCAGGGCGTTTAATTACTATGGCAGCACCCAGCCCTCCCCTCCAGAGCAGCACGAAAACCACACGAGAAACCCATCCCAGGAAGAGCCCCAGCTCCCAGCACACTGCAGGATCTCCACAGCAGTGCATGGAGAACTGTTCCAACCAGCTTCTTCTGCTTAAACTCAGGAATCCAGGAGCCCAGCTCTCCCATATTCCCAGCCTTGAGCCACAGAAGTGCCAACTCCCTGAGTCACAGGAAAGCACAACTTCAGGACCACACCACATTCCCCTAATTGACCCCTGAAGATAGCAGTGAACTTGTCAACTCCTCAGCACATGCCGAGCATGGAGAGAGGCACCTACTGTCCCCCAGGGACAGCCAGGAGCACACAGGGCCCACCACTCAGCATTTCCAAAGCACCAGCCCCACACAAAGCAGGGCTTTGAATTCCCCACGTGTACAGGGGTGAGGAAGGAGAGAGATGAACATTTGTCTGTTCATTTGTCAGGTGTCCAGAAACAGGAAAAGGTTGCAGGGGTCCAGAACCTGCAATCTTGTGACTGTTACTCACCAACCCTGTAACCATCCAGGATTTAATTCATCAGCTCACGTGAATTTAAATAATTGCCTGTGAATCCCAAATTACATATAATACATCACTAAATGCATTTCTGGCTTGGTCAGCAGCAGAAAAAGTTTCAAAGGTACCATGTAAAGGCTTCTCACGTTGTTAAGTCTAAAACAAAAGCAAAAGGTAGAAACCCACCATCTGTCCCCTCCAAAAATAGCATCCTTTTAATTTTTAAAAAACTCCAATACATTTAATCCTGTCACACGTTCTGCTGAACGCTGGGTAAGCAAGGCTGGGTTTGTGTATTTCCTGTGGTCCCTGAGCAGCCTCAGGCCTCCAGGAGATCCAGTGTGTCCCCATACCACAGTCACAGCTGCTGGCTCTGAACAGCCCCCCCAGGGCACAGCACGCTGGGCTGACCCCCAGGGCAGGACAGGGACCCCTCAGGAGAGGACAGGCTTCCCCCTTGTGCTTGTAGGAGGTGACACAGAGCCCTGGCTGCTGTGGTGACATGAATATCAATGACAGCCCCAGACAAGGAGGCACATTTGCATGTAATGCAAGGCTGTGTCACTGCTCTCCTACACAGCCCTGATGAAATCACTCCATCTCCAGGGGCTCAGCTTCTCACTGCTAAAATCACTTGGTGAGTGTCCCTCCCACCATCTGTCGGTGTGCTCTCAGGGAGGGGACAGGGGTTGGGGGACACTCTGTCCTCCTGAGAGCAGGGACAGCTCACACCACATCACAAATGTGCACCCAGGACAGCCTGACCTGCCTGCACTGCCCCTGCCCCTTCCCACAAACAACCCACACACCAGTGCTCTGCCACCCATTCCTTCATTTCCTTACAGACATAACCAATAAAAAACCCACAACCAAGGTAAGGACCAGCAGGATCTCACCAGCTGATAACCAAGGTGCTCCCACAGAGGATGTTTTGCCCTTTGCACACCCCTGGGATCAGACACTTCTTGCCAAAGGTCATGGGAAGAGCTGCCAGAGCAGAGCCCAGGGGCCAAGAGCAGCCACAAGGAACCTTCCTGGGGACACCCTGCAGCCCTGAGGGAGGATTCCCCACCATCCAAGCAGCAGCTCAGTGCCCCAGAGAAGGTCCCCATGGCTGAAGCCCTGCCTGAGCCAGAGCAATTAATCCTTCAGAGGGTCATCACAGGTAACTCCAGGAGCACTGACTTAGCAGAGAAGGCAAATGAGGCAACAGCTCTGCACTCCTGTGCTCCTCACATCAGCAAGGACTGCTTGTGTTCACCTCAGGTGTTTCAAACCAAAGTCAGGTTTGCACCACTCTCAACGTCTGAACAGCTCCCACACCCGACCCAGGATAGCAGTGAAGGCACTAAAACTGGCCTGACACCAAACCAAGGGTCCCTCCTGCTTGCTGTGGGGCTTTGAACAGTCCAAAGGCTCAGGGGCAGCCCCCAGGAACCAGCCACAGCACGTCCTCACAGAGCATTCTGCACTGCTGGGAGACAGGCCTGCATTGATGGCCCTGCTGCCATTTGTGCAGCACAGCTCACGCCAGCCTGGCAGTTCTCTGACAGAGGGGACACAGCTAAGGGCTCATCTCAACAGCTGAGCAATCAGGGGCCTTCAGAACATGCTGCACTTTGCCATCACACTCTGCAGAAGCATCCCAGACTGCTTTTTGAGTTCAAACAGGCCTGTTTTGGGGTCACCCAACACAGCCCTGTGATCACCTCTTGGGCAGGAGAAGCAGAGTGTGACTGCAGATGAGCCCCAGCTGTGCCCAGCACAGCACAGCTCCCTGCCCAGCTCTGGGGGGATGCACACACCAAGCCTCTGCTCAGGGAACTGATGGCTTTTTTTATTTTTAATCTGTGAGATCACCAGTCACATCATTTGTGTCTGTGGAATCACAAAGGGAACCAGATGCCACGAGCATCTTGTTACCAAAAAGTCTCTGATCCAATCCTGTGCCACGTGGCCTGGGGTCCTGGTGGCAGCAGGGCTCCTGCCACAGAGCAGGAGCACAGTTACCCCCAAAGGACACGTGTGCCAAGAGCACTGGGGTCACAGAGGCAGCACTTGGGAGCACACACAGCCTGCAATGGGAGGCCAGAGAGCAATTCCTGACTTGGCCACACATGCTCTGCATTGCTTCACCTCCCTGTCTCAGCTCCCAGCAGCCCTGCAAGGGGTGCCAGGGCTCAGATCCTGTGGGCAGTGAGGGCTCCTCCCCTCAGAGCAGCTCCAGCAGCTCCCCTCTGCCCTCACTCCACTGCATTCACTGCCAGCTCCCGCACTGCCTCCAACAGAACGCTTCCACAATGACAAAAAGCCACGAGAGAGAGAGAGAGAATTACCTTGCAGTGCCTCATCTAAGCCTTTCCAAACCTCCTCCTTGTGCCTCTAAATCACTGTCAGTGCTGTCCCTGTGCTCAAGAAGTGCAGCAGGCGCTGTGTGACCCAAGGAGGTGCATTTCCAGCACAAGGACACCCCCTGCCTCCCCCATCCCAGGAAGCAGGCATCCTTTCCTGGCAAACTTGTTTCTTCAGTTACCTGTTACCAAAAGAGAGCTCCTCATAAACTGAGCCTGCCAATGGAGACCCCCTGCCTCCCTCCACGTGTGGGACACGAGCAAACACTCAGGACAGGTGGAGGCAAACTGGCTGTGACATTCCACAAGCCCTGCAGCTGGCACCCTGCCCTCCCAAAGGGCACAGCCTCAGCCTGCCCAAAACACTATTTCCACTGAAAAAAGTCACCTTCAAAGGCAGCAGCTGCCCCTCCCCACCCCAGTGTGCAGCACTTTGCCAAGTCCTGACCCCTTGTTACTCAAGATTGATGCAGGTGGGTGAGCTGGGAAGGCAGCAAGGTGGATTCCAGCTTGTCTTCAGCACATTTGGAACTCCTCAGCTGCTGCCAAGCTCCTGCACAAAGGGGAGAGGGCCACCACACAACAAAACCATTCTGGCAGCACCTGCTGACCCACAGTGTCAGTGCTGAGGTTTCAACCAGAGGTTTGTAACCTGATTATAACCACCAGGACACTTCTGCAAGAACAGAGTTGGAGAGCTAAATCCTCCATTTCCCCCAGCTAGAATCCTAAAACTAAGCTTCCTTAGCCTGACAGCTTCCTAAGGCCACTGCAGGCCTGCCTGGATTACAAATCCCTTGGGTTTACCGTGGAAGGTTCCTTCCTGGGGTGATGACCCTCCCACAGCCAGCACTGCCATTAGATGTGATTTTGGCTACCACAGCTCCCCTGTAAGGAGCCAGCCCCCCCAGGCACAGCCCCACACCCCTCCTGTGGCACAGAGCCGCCAGGCCAGGCCAGGTCCTGTGAGTCCCTGAGCCACACAACCACTGCTTTCCCCCGATGACATCCCAGCACACACTGTCCCAGCAGAAGCTGTGCTGCTGAAAGCACCAAAGCACTGGGGATACCTCCACACCTACCAAATAACTCCCTTGGGACTCCTCACCAGTTTGCCTGGCTTGTAGTCCCCCCCAGAAAAAAACAGACTGCAAGAACACAGAGCATCCAACACCCTACCCAGGAGTGCAGGGTGCTGTGAGTACATGTGCTGCCTCCCAAGGAACACAGGAAAAATGAAAATAAAATCACATGCCCCATTCCAAGAGCAGAAACAGTTTAATTCCTAATCCAAATGTCACTGGTCAGCTGATTAGCAGCTGGCCCCTGGCTGAAGCTAGAAAGCAGTCACCCACAAAATGCACTTCAAAGCCATGTCTGCAAACCAACCCCACCGGAACTGGGTTGAGGAGTGTGTAGCTCCCCAAAATTTACCTGAGATGAGGTCTGTTTGAAGGTGGAACTCTTTCAGAAGAAGCTCACATGCACTTTCAGGGGCTGTGGGCTCCAGCAGTTCAGGGGTCACACACAGGCTGCAGCTCCAGGGAAAGGAAGCCCCTGCAATGAGCCCACCACACACCCAGAGCACTCAGGGGCACAGGGGAGCACCCACAGCCTTCCCAGCTCCTCCTACACAGGATTGGCCTGCAGAGAGAGGCAGGATAAAACCTTCCTACAACGGCCTCCTTTTCAAAACACAGCTGGCAGATGTGAGCTTTATGTCTGCCACGAAATGCTTTGAGACCCACACGAGCAGGCAGCACACAGGCACAGCTCTGACAGCTCCAGGGAGGTATCTGGCAATTATCAAACCTGCATCCCCTCCTTACACACTTGGAGGGGAAAAGACCTTCACAAAAAAACCACTGCTGGCTTTAAAAGTCCCTTTTCACAGAGCTGAAGAAACACAGCCTGCCCCTTTTGCTAGAAGCAGAGCAAACAGAGTCCTGCTCCAACCTGTGCCCAGCAACTCTTGCACACTGGTCAGCTCAGCAATCTCACAGTACTGTGGGCACACAATCAAACAAAGCACAGCCCCCCTCCAAAAAATGGGGCACTGGGGCAATCCCCACCTTGTGTGAGCTCAGAGAAGTGCCTGTGGGACATCCCTCAGCCTCCTCAGCAAATTCCTCCTCTAACAACATCCTCCAGTGCTTCTGCTGTTCTGATGCTCACCAGAGGGACCTGGTTCTCCTAACAGCTCCTCTGGGATTTTGGGGTGGGTTTTTGTTGTTGTTTTTGGGTTTTTCCCACACACACTCAGGCAGAAACAAAGAACAGCATCTGATTTGATCCCACTGTTTTGGGTTCCTTTCACAAACAAAACAGCAAGACAGCAGCCCCACTCACCCACACACTCCAGCAGCTCCTGGGCATTCCCCTCAGCTCTGTGCAACCCAAAAACAGTAACACCACCCCTCAGCCCATACTGGGGCACCTCAGACCCCCAGGGCCAGTAGCACTGACCCCCAGAGCAGACAAATTCTGAGGGGAGCTTTTTCTAGAGATGAGAGCAGGACAGCTACAAAAACTCCAGGAGGAGTCACCTATTGCAACACACTGTAACAAACCCCACTGATTCAGCAGTGCCACAACACCACAACCAACCACTCAAATTCCTTCTACATTATTCCCATTTGCTTCCTCCCAAAAGGAAAGGATGTTCCTCCCTGCTCAGGAAAGCAAGAGCCCAGACACAGCTGTTTGTCAGGGTGGGGGTGCACACACAGCAGGTATTTTGGGGGCTCTAAGCCCCAGCACATGGAGCCATTGGCCACAGGGCACACTCCTGCCAGCAGAATTCAGGCTGACCAGTCACAGCTCTGGCAGAGAGGTAAATCCCAACACTTTCATTCCAAAAGCTCTGGTTCACCCAGTTCCTCAGTCTCCCCCCACACCATCATTTCAGAGGTTCTTCCTTTTAAGCCACTTTCACATCTCATTGATTTTCTAGGGCTTCACATGCTGCACCAAAACACAGGGCTCCCTCCAGGGGGACCAGCGGTGTCTCCTTCCCAGGCAGGACACTCCTCCTACAAAGGACTCCCAGGGGACTTTCCCTCTCAGCAGAAATGACCACGAGCTCACAAGTTGCCTTTCCAAGGCTACTGAAGCCCCACTGCAGACACAAAGGGGTTTCAGAGGTCAGCAGTGCAGGGCCCAGGCTGCCCTGGATCTCCCTGTGTCTCTAGCTGAGTCAGGGGGAAGTGCTGCTCACACACAGACAGAGCAGCAGCACTTCTGACCCACACAACCTCACTGTCCCACAGGGGAAATGGCACTTTCACCTCTCTGCTCCCACCAAAAGGTGACAACCTGCAGCCCCACGAGCCCCCCTGGCTGTTGTCCCCTTCCCTCAGCGGGGTCCAACTGTGAGGACATCACCTGAACTCCCTCTGCCTCACAGGGACACACCACAGCCCCTCTTTCCCAGCCTGCTGCCCCTTGGGCAAGGCCTGTGGGTCCACAGACCCCACGAGGGAGGAAGGGGAGGCTCCTCTCCCAGGCAATCTGTGCTCCCACCTCCACTGCAGCTCAGTCCTGCCCAGCAGGAGAGTCCCTGGTGCTGGTAGCACGGGGCAGAACCTGCCAGCACATTACTCATCAGCAAAAACAGCCTCTGCCTTCCCATGGCACCAGCACTAAAAGAGACTGTCACACCTCCTCAGGGTTAGCTTGGGGAGCTCCAAAGCTCTGGGGGCAAGAAGGCCTGGGGAACATCAGCCAAGGCTGACCTATAATGCAAATTTCAAGTCAGAAGAAAAATAAAAATCTCAGTAGTCACTGGCTAAAAGCCTGGTTTTGGTGCTCCTCTCAGAAACCACACCTGGAAGGTGGTCACAGACCTATCTGCTGGTGCTCTGTGGGGAGTTCTTACAAACCTGAGCACAGGCAGCACACACAGAGTCCCTTTTCCATTTTAGGGCTCTTTCTGTAAAAGCCAACTCAGGGCCTCCCACTCAGCTCCGTGCCAGCAGCTCCCCCCTCCCTGGCAATCACCAGATCACAACAAGGCACTGCTTTGGCTGAAGGGGCCAGGATGCTGCAGGAGGGAGCAGGAGCAGGGCTGGGCAGGCCAACCTCCCCCTGAAGGTCAGGGCTAAGGCTCCCCAGCCAGGAGGGCTCTTGCAGCCCCAACAAATGCAATGCAGAACGAGGAGTTGAAGCAGCAGAACTGGTTACAATCAAACAAACCAGCAGCTTGCTGCACACGTCATGAGTTCCATAATCCCCACGGCTCATTTTTAGCTCTTTAACTGCTCTACTTTGGGGGGAAAATACAGCAACTGGGATCAGCATTTCCCCTTGCAAAGACCCCCCCATGCACAGGAATCTCTCCCAGGCAGCTCTGCCCGGGGCTACAAGGAATTTACTCCAGGGTTTGAGCCCTCTCTGCTCAAGGCAGCCAAGGAGGTAACAGCTGAACAAAGTAAAAAGAGGGAAGGCCACTGCTTCCTTCACTGACAGCACCTTGTTCCGCACCAAACCAATTTTGGGGTTGGGGGTTTCTTTGTGTTTTTAACTCCCAGCTTAAGAGAGTTAGGAAACAACTCTGAAATCCCATTAAAAAAACAAAACCGAACAACCCAACCTAACAAACCCACACCGGATTTACCCGCGGGAAGAGCACAACCACCAGCTCGGCGATGCCGCCGGCTCGCAGCTCCCCCAAGGACAATGAACTACCCGGGGACAGCGCCCGGGAAAGGCCGAGGCCTCCCCGAGCGGCGGCGGCAGCGCCCTGGGCCTTACCTTCGGCCAGCACCTCGTCCACCGTGACCTGGTGGCGGCCGATGTTGAACACCCGCCCGATGTAGCCGCTGCCGGGGCCGCTGCTGCCGCCGCCGCCGCCGCTGGTGCCGGAGCCGGGCCCGGAGCCGCCCTGCTCCCGGCGCGAGTCGAAGAACTTCTTCATGTCTCCGGGCCGCGGCCGATGCCGTGTCCGGTGTCCGGTGTCCGGTGCCGAGCCCCCCCCCTCCCACCCCGCCCCGGCTCCGCTGT